>WBMV01003664.1:713299-1069122 GCA_013396655.1 Campylorhamphus procurvoides | reverse complement strand
GGCTTCCCCATGGACGGGCAGACGTGGGAGCGCATGTGGGGCCACGTGGAGCGGGTGCACCCCGACGGCGGCGCCGTGGCCGCGGCCATCCGGAGCGCCGCCCGCCTGGCCCGGGTAAGGCGCAGCCCCCGTGCCCCCCGGCGCTGTCACAGGCCCCAGTCCCGCGGTGCCGGGGCTCGAGGGTCGGTGTGACACCCCAGGGCGGCGGGGGGAGAGCACCCAGGACGGGGGCTGCGGGATCCCCCGGGGTGGAGTTGGTGTCCTGGGAAACAAGGAGAAAGACAACTGCTCTTCTTATCCTGGGGAGGAAAAAGCGGAAACCAAGAGTTAAAGACATCTTCAGGGACTGAACGAAGCGCTTTGTGCGATTTAAATCCCGTTTTTCTCAGCTGTTTGAAAGAGGCGTTTCCTAAAATACAGCCTCGCTCCTGAGATGTAACAAGGGATTTAAAACTCAGGCATTTCATTTCCAGTACATGGAAAGATTCCAACCGCTTTTGTCTTGTACGTTCCTCAGTACAAGCTCCAAACAGCTCTGCCTAACCCGAGCCTTTTTCCTCCAGCCAGCAAAGACAATGTTGTTGTCTGCTGTTGTTCAAAGGCTTCTCGCCACTGCGCTGCATTACTGACCACACTGTCTTTAACATACTCTGCTTTGGCAGACTGAGCTTAGATTCACTCCTCCCATCGAGCAGCCCTGATCTGAGCTGACCACTGAGGTCGGGGTTGGTTTGCACCCCTCTGCATGCTGAGGTGAGATGGCTGGGCTGCTGTTGTCACGGTCCAGGTTGACAGTGGTATTTATATGCCTTTTCTTTATGTGGGGAAGAAAGGAGATTCTGTGTGCAGAGGAGTTGAAAGCGTATTGAGTAGGGCTGTGTTGAGAATGTGCTTGTCAAATAAGATCCAGGCTGAAAAGGCCTTTCATCTCTTCTGCAGTGTTTAGTTCAGTGTAAATGCAAAAGGAGCAGTCTCTTTCTCCCTGTTCTGCTCTCCTTGTGGAACCAGCCTTTCTTTGAATGCAGGAGTAAATTCAGCTAAAAAATAGTTGGTTATGCTGTTTGCTTGCAGTTCCTTGGTGTGGTTAATCTCGTACTTGCACAAGCACTTGAAGTGGAACTGAAGGGTCGGGGAGAGGGTAGAACTTCTTGTTTCAGCAGCATGACCATCTTATACTGATTTAGACAGCCTGCAGATCTGTTTGATGTTAAGAGATGGCAAAGCAAGCTCTGGACTTGACTTTTGTCGCTTACTTCCTAGATCCAAATCGTGTAACTCTTACTGGTGATACCCGTGGTGACTGACAAAGCATCTGGTGAGAGACCTGCCAGTGGCTTCAGTGTGCCAGCATGCTGCCTGTGGAAGTGCCTCAGAGAGCATTGCCAAAGCACTGGCCTGACTCTGCGGCATGTGCTGAAGTTGGTTGGGACAAAAAATGTTTTGAAATCTGCTTGGCTGAATCATTTGATGTTGGTGATCAGTGGAGGATGCTTTAAGACGTGTACTCCTCCAACGCTGTCTGGAAGCAAACTCACTGTTGCAGTGATTAATTTCTTCAAGGGCAGGAGAACCTGGTGACCCCTGTGATTAAGTAGCTCTTACTGGCTAAGCCTGGGACCTCGGGTCAGAGGGTGGTTTGAGGACCACCTGGTCCTTACTAGGGCCAACGTAGCTCAAGTGAGCAAATGAAGGTTAGGAGCAGAGTTTTTTGCCACAAAGCAGTAGAGGGTTGCTAAAGTTGTGATGGTAATTTCTGGTTCAGAATAGGAATGTGAAGGGGGACTTGTTCCTTACAGTGGTACAGATTTTTTAATTGACCTGTGCCGCTGGGTATGTGCCACCCTGCAAAAGACTAGGTACTGCTGATGGAGAGTGACAAGGGAAACTTGTGCCTGTGAGAAGATGTTTTGTAATCCGCTTGCATTGATAGTTGGTTCAGGCTGAGCCAGTGGTGTGTGCAGCTGCTCCATTTCTGCATCTGATCTGTTCTTAATCCCTAGTGAAGGGAGAGAGTTTTCATCAAGAAGCTTCACTTGATTGCTCTAATCATCTTGGTATTAGTCTCAGCAATCATACACGCAGGCCAGTAAGTAGCTTCTTACTGTATCAGTGAAGTTGTCCATCTCTGCAGTCTGCATTTGTCCTTACTGGAACAAATGCAGACTGCAGAGGTGCGGGGCTGCATCTCTCTCAGGAGACAGAGCTCTCACAAAAGGTTGGCTTGTCTGCAAGGAGGGCAGTTCTGGAACCTGAGGGATGCCCACCTCCATCTGTTGGCTTGAGCTCTGGGAAGAGTGCAGACTTATGCTTTGGAAGGACTATGCAATCCCTTACACATCCCGTGATCATGGAAGTACTTGTAGATCTTCATGAATTGAACCTCTCACCAACTTTGAGGGCTCTTGCCAGTCAGCTTCATTTGTGCCAGCTAAGAGTGTATTTGCAGGGTGAGCTTAGTAGAAAATGACTTTCTAGTTATTAAATGAGACAGTGGAATCGAGCAAGACAAGTTTCACACAGGATGTCTGTGGTGAACTGAGACTATAGTATTTCCAGCCACAGGATGACAGTGTCTGGCTCTGCCACATGGTCTTGCACTGCAGTGGCTCTACTGTCTCTGGAGCAACTATTGCTTGGAAATACTGATAAAAGGTCAAGTCTCTTCATCCTCCTGGTCTCTGAATTTCACTCACTTTTCAAATTCATGGTCTCTAGTGCTGTGTCTGCATTTCCTTCTGGTGTTCCTGACCTCCTGCTACAAACCTTCACTGGCTCCTCACCGCTGAACTGGGATGTGACTGGTAGCTGGAGAGCTGCAGCCTCAGTGGCAACAGTGTTGCACTTTCCTTTGCATATGGTGATGTCCTGCAGCCCTTACTTCTGCCCCATGCTGGGTAGGCACCCAGTATCGGTGTCCTTGCAGCTAGGGCAGGAACTGGGGGGTGGGAAATGTGTTATGTTTGGAAGGAGTGGGAGTGGCGGGTGGCTGTCCTCTGGCCTGGCTGGCAGCATGGTTTGTGAACTGCCTGGCTGCACTGGAGAGACAAGAGCAGTCCAGTGGCCTGTGTGGGGTGGAGACTGATGGCCACTTCTCCCTTGTTGCCTGAGATCTGGAGGGGCTTGGGACTTCTGGCTTGGCAGGCCTGTTGAGATAGGTTTATCAGACAGGTATTGGAGCACATGTCAACCATTGGGAAAACCCTGGTTCTCTTTATCAGACTATACCCTGGTGTCTGACATGATCACTCACCTTAGAGATGTGCAGCAATTCACTTGGAGGTCTAAACCTGATCCCTGTGGTAAGGGTGGCCACTGTGGGTTACAGGAAGGGCTATGTCTGTTCATGCTGGTGCAATCCCTATAGGATGCTGTCCTGGGTTCCACAGCTGGGTGAGGGGTGGGAAAAGGATGCTGTCCTTGCCTCTGCAGCAGCTGGGCCTCTCACCAGTTGGGGCTCCCATTTTTCTTGGTGTATCATGTAAGTGCAAAACATACACCTAAGAGTATCTGTGTCTTCAAAGAAAAATGGGCATATTGGAGCAGATATGGCCACCCTTGGGAAGGTGTCACACCCCTGCCATAATTTCCTTGGTCAGCTCCTTGCTGCTCTGAAAGTCAAGCCTCATCAGGTGTGTTCAGTCTAGGTCTGCCTTCATGCTGGGAGCGACAGGTAAATAATTTGTCAAGACCAAAGGAGCTAGGGGAGAAAGGAACTTCTGAAACGAAACAAAACAAAAGAAAAACAGCAACGAAACACCCAAACAAACAAAAAACCCTGTTCCTGTAACGAAGATCTTGGGCATGGAAATTGTGATTAAGAAGCACTATTGAGTCTTGCTCGTAACTCCCTTGGGTGAGGAGAGAAAAGCCATGTGGGTGTGCAGGCCTGTGTGGTGCTGGGATATCAGGAGGGAGCTGGAGACCTCACCATCTGCTCGCTATTTACAGTGCATTTCTGCATGCCAGTAGTGTAGGAGTTGTTTTGTTTGATGGTTTGTTTTCTTTTCCCCTTCTCTGAAGTGTATTTACTATCTGTCTGTAGTAACTAGGTGCATGTAGTAAATGCTGGGGTTTGGTTGCTTTCGTATTACCAGTGCTCACTCTCTGAAAGCAAACACACCATCCTTCCCTCTGAGTGGAGGTGGGACCTGCAGAGGAAAATCTCTGTGGTGGAAATGGCCCCATAATGCCTGAACTTGCTCTTCTTACCTGTAATTGCTGACTTGAACTGTATTTAGGATAAAGATATGTGACTTCATGAGCTTTAAACTATTGTAACAACGATGTGGGCCCACAGATGCTGCAAGCCATTCTTTGTGTCTTTTGTTATGCCTACCCAAATTGTTCATTCCTGAATTTGGGTCTACATTAATATTCAAATAAACTGTTAACTCCACGATGTTTGTGAGAATTGTGCTAACCTCTTTTTATCCATACTGCCCACTTTAATATTTGCTGATCCCATGTTTTGCAGTCTCACTCCTAAAATAAGGGGTCTTGGGACAAGGCTGTACCCCTTTCCTGCCTGGCTGCAGGCTCAGGAGCCACATAGCTGTGGGGATTAAACATGGATTGAGGGCCCAGCTTCTTAAAATGCTTAGGCACAAGCAGATGTCTTATGAGATTTTGGAAAAATCCCATTACGTTGCCAGTTTATATCTTTAAGTGTCTTAATATCATTAAATATCTGGGTCCCAGGTGGCCTTCTAGGTACTATGTGCTCCCTGCCCAGCAAGTGTGCTGTGGACACATGGCAGATGGGAATTTATGCAGCCCGGCATCCTTATCTCCTTTTCTGTTCTGGTAAAAGAAACTTGAAATGGCTTCTTAGCGGAGGGAGGATGGCAGAGCCAGTACTGGGACTCTGCTCATCCTAACTGCACTGTGCTAGAGGGGGAGAATGGGAAGCATTGGCTTTCTGTATTGGACTGCTTGGCCACATAGGGTCGTGTTTGAGGGATGCTCTAATGGTTAGCTTGCCATGGCGGGGGCCTGCTCATGGCTCTCTGTGCTGGCAGGGATGGGGCTGGCTCTGGTGCACGGGCAGCCCCCACTGTCAGCAGGATGACTTTGCCAGATGCTTGAGTTCACGTGTGGTTTAAGCCATCTGTGCAGCCGTGTTGGGTTGCACTAAGCACATGCCACTGCCCAAGTAAATCACTTATCCGCTCTGTGGGGAGCAGTGACTGTCTAACCTCTTTATCTTTTGTTTTTGTGTCCAGCCCTCAGTGCCACCGGTGCCAAACTACAAGCTCTCCATGTCAATCCCAGAATGGCTCCAGGCAATACAGACCTACATGAAGATGCTGCAGTATCCTTCTCAAGCGTATGGTTTCCAGAGAGAAGGCAGACTTGTGCCTAGCATGAGTTAACATGAGCTTTACTGAAGCATTAGCTGGTTATGAGGGCTTGGGATCATTTAGGGGTGAAAGGACGCCTCCAAGGATTTGTGGTAGCACCAGCAGCGCTGAGCTTGTCATAGCATTCCTCTGGGAGATGTAATTAACTTTAAATGATACTGGAAAATTTAACTGAAGTGTCATTGGTGGGAGTAGAAGTGCAATTTTGAAATTGATTTATGAGGATATTATGACTGGATCATGATGCTTGGAGAAATAATATGGCATCTTGTCATAAAGCAACTAAGAGAGAGTCAGTGTTGTGGCAAACCCTTTCTTTCTCTGTCCTGGCAGCCCCTGCAGGCTCCCTGAGGACTGCCTACGTGCTCATCTTGAAGGAAGTTGCTTGTCTTTGGGGTGAGTGGCAGAGGCAGCTGTCCTCACCCCAAGGTGGGCAGGCTTGCCCGTGGCACAGGAACTGATTGAAGGAATCCCCCTTCCAGTTGTCCCACCTTTCTTGGGGGGTTCATCAGAGACGGAAACATCTATCTAGCCTTCCTGTCACTGCCCCATGCCTTATTCCTGACCCTTTCCATTACAGACAGATAACATCAGAGGAGGTTGCTGGCCCAGTTGCTTCTCTTCTGTTTTCCTTTTTTTTCTAAACTCTCCCTTTTTGTGTGTGCAGGGAAGCTGTGGGGATGAGGAATGAATGTAAAGTCCTGGTAAGGATTGAGAAAGGATATGGGTGGCAGCTGGAAGAGCATCCAAAAATAGCCGGCGTGGTTAGACTGCTGGGGAGCAGTGGTTGGGATCAAGGCGGCGGCAGGGCTTGGAGCTGCAGCAGCTGCCATGGGGAGGGAGCCTGGGGCCTTCCTGCTCTCCAGGGGGATGGTGCATGTCTCTTCTGTACACTGGCCACTTGGGCAGGATGAGAGGCTTGTTGCTCACTGGGCTTGTGCCAGAGAGGATACCGTGTCACATATAGCTCCAAAAATTATATTATACCCTACAGTGGTTTTGAAATCCTGCTCTGTAGCAGGAGCAGACTTTAGGTTTGGATCTGTGTTTGGAAAAGCATCAAAGTGGGCTGGGCAGCAGCATCTGGGCTTCCTTTGAGGGCTGAAAGAGGATGTATGCTTTGTTCAGAGCACCCTGAAAGGGCCTCATGAATTAGGTTTTGAAGGTAGGAGGGAAGAAAAACCTTGTTTCTGGGGAACTCTGAACTCTATTTGAAGTCAGTTCAGAGCATCCTGGTGTGAGCTGGAGTTTTTATTTAGACTGTGGTTACACAGCCAGCAGCTGTGCTATTTATGCCTTGCAGGGCACCCTTTGCCTCCATGGGGTCACTTGTTTTGCCTTGGTATTGCCACTACAATTTCACTGGCGTGAATATTCTAATGGCCTTGTCAGGAACTAGGTTAGGAATGAGATTCAGGGGGAAAAATAACCTAGCAAAATTAAGTGGATAGTGTTTGTGGGAGTTTTTTTTGGTTGGTTTTATTTTTTTGTTTGTTTAGTTTTCGGATTGGTTTTGATTTACTGAACAGATGAGCATCCTGATCTGATATACTATATTGCTGCTTGAACAGCTATGCTCAAAAAGCAAGGAAGAGGCTGCTTTTGGTGATGCTACTGCATGGTAGCTTGTGCTTCTAGGCAAGTGATGCTGAGATTTGGTTGACTGTGTGCTTGCATCATTTGTGATGAACTTTTCTCCTATCCTGATAGTGTTAACTAATGAACTTGAGTTGTATGTAGCTGGTTATTTTAATTTCAAGTGCATTGTGTTTTTTTAGAGAATGATTTATATTTCCTAAGTGTAAGTGAATGCACCTGCCATGGTTTTGGTTTACAGGTTGTATGTGGGCTATGTGGCTGACTGACTTAGACTTATAAAGGAAATAATTCATGTTCGAAAGAACTTATGTTGATTGGTTTGGGTAGGCTGTGAAAGCTTTCTCTTGTCCAAGTGGGAAACTTTCAAACTTGCAGCCTGGTAGTTGGGACCCAGAGGACAGGAGAATTAATAACCCTCAAAGGCCAAATTTGAGTGTCATTTAGATGGGCACCCTTTATGCTTGACTCTGCACCTAGCGCTGGATAATAGATCGTATAAAAAGACAAGTGAAAAATTTGCTTTATTTCACATGCCAGGGTTTAGTCTCTGAGAGTCAATGGCTTTTACTGCTTTCTCTATGTTTCAACAGGAAATCAGAACTGAAATTCACCTTTTGAGCATTGTTATTATCTTGTTTGACCATTCAAGTTACTTTCCTTTAATAGACAAAATTCAGATACAATCACACAGGAACACAGTTCTTCGAGATCAGAAAAAGCAGACCTCTAAGTGGGTAAGTGTGTCTGGAATTGGTCTAGTGCCCCAGTCCCACATCATGCCTGCTAATCACCTGGTATTTTAAGCACTGTAGCATCATGCTGTGGGAGAGCTGTCTTCTCCTTGCCATGGTTCCTCTGGCAGGGCCAAACTCCTTTGCAAGGAGTGTCCCAGCTTGCTGCCAGGTGGCAAAGAGACCCATGAGAGGCAGTGAGTGGAAAGGCTGGCCTTGCCTGGCAGCCATGTGGGAGCTGCAGGCCAAACCTGTGTGCAGAGGGTGGGAGAACTCTCACTTTGTGCTTGTTGGTGTTGGGTTGGGAGGGCTGGGCTGCTTTTATGAAAACTATGTCCTGACATTCCAGTTGTGCTGTAATGCCCTTTACTGATGGTTGGAAGATTTGCAAAGTGCTGCAGAAATTTTGATGTCTTGGGCACAGTCCTTTCCCCTGGAGGCTCACAGTGGACTGTTTAAGTCATGTCTGTACTTCTCCCATTGCCACTCATCTTCCCTGTGGTGGCCTCCTGTCCTGACTGGTGATGAGCTGTGCAATGCAAGTATGAAGATGTGCCCATGGAGCCTATCAACAGAGAACTGCAGTCCCTTGCATATAAGAACTGCATCATACGTAGGACAGTTCTGTAATAGAACCCAATAAATTAGCAGGTTAGGGCAGGAAGTGATGTTGACAACATTATGCTTTTATTTTAGGGTGAAATTTAGATAAACAGAATACAATTACTTCTGTAGACTGTCCTGTCTCTAGCTCTCCTCAGGTCTCTGTCATTAGTCTAATGGTACATCACTGTAAATTCCAGTTCCCACCCTAGCTTTGTGCTTCAGGTTTTCATCTTACTGACAGCAGTCTTTCCCACTTCCTTTTTCTAATGGTCACTGTGCTGGTGGAACTATTTTAAAACAAATCATGTACCTTGAATGAAAGATGGGTTTACAGAAGCTTAAACCAATTTTCAAGCTGCTCAGTTGTTTTTAAATTTGTCCCATTACTTTTTTCCACCGAAGTGGAGGATGAAAATGAATTGTGCTCAACACTTACTACTTAAAAGGTCATCATATTGCTGGGCTGGATGAAAGCCTGGCTTATGAGGACTGGAAAGGAACCAATACAGTGCTCACAGCTGGAGATGTATCCCTGGCTTTAGATCCCCTCCATTTCCTCTATTTATCTTAGTGTTTTCTTGGGGACTCATGTCTGACTTCTCTCCATGTCTTGTTGCTGTTAGGACTTGGAATGGGGTGGCAGGACATCTGTGGAGTTAAGGAGAGTGCTTCTGGAAATGGTCCAACTCCTCAGGGCAGCTGCTGCCAGATTTCCAGGCGCAGTTGCCTGAACCTGGTGTATGCTGGTCTTGCACAGTGTAGAGTCCTAAGACCTGTGCTGCTTTGCTTCTTGGTTATATAGACGGGAGTGCTGCCCAGATCTTGTTGTACTGCAGTAGGGCTCAAATGCTTGTCCTATGTTGATTTCTCCAGTTTTGAGAAGGGGAACACATACATGGCTATCTCAAGTTTCTGTCATTTTTATGAAACCAAAATTCCTGTTGTTTTTATGAAACTCACAGATTCTGGTTTAGTTTTCACGTAAACAGATAATTGTGTACTCACATGCCCATGTTTACTATAATCAAACAAAGACAAAAGAAAGTGAGCTTAAAGGGATACTCTGAAGACCCAAACTTTGATTAGCTGAGATTTTTTTCTAAATAGATAGCATGAAGATAAAACTACTCAGCTTTTGTGAGAAAAAGTAAACATAGCATACTGAATACAAATATTCTGAAATGAGAAAGAGAAGTAGCAGATCTTTTTAAATTGGCGTAGGCAGGTATCAAGGAGTTTGGGGCCAGACTATTTTCAGTGGTGCCCAGTGACAGGACAAGAGGCAGTGGGCACAAACTGGAACACAGGAAATTCCACCTGAATATGAGAGTGACAGCATTGGCACAGGCTGCCCAGAGAGGTTGTGGAGTCTCCTCCTCTGGAGGTATTCAAAATCTACCTGGACTTGATCCTGTGCAACCTGCTCTAGATGAACCTGCTCAAGCAGGAGGGTTGGACAGATGATCTCCAGAGGTTCCTTCCAACCCCAGCTGTTCTGTGATTCTGTGCATTGATTGCCCTGTAATGTTGAGTTGTGCCTGAAAACTTTCCTTTCCTTCATCTGATGTGCAGGTCAGCTTTCATCAAAGCTGAAAAATTGCCTACACCTGCAAGTATTTTTCTGGGAGGTGTGTTCCACTTAGCAAGAAATCTGCTTCCAGCATGGCGACAACAGGCGTCTTGCAGTGAGGCGACAAGCACTGCTCTGAGCAAGTTTCTGTGGTGTGGAAGCCTCACTTTGCTGCAAGACAAAGTTTGCATTTGCAAGTCGATTGGGCAAGATGCTGAACGCCTCCAATTGCAACTGGCTCTTGAAAAATGAGGCTGCTCCCAGAGCTGTATTGATACCAAATGTATTGCTTATTTCATAATGTGAGGGCTTAAAGCTAATTAAAGTATTACAAGATTTTTGGCAGTCTTTCTTCAGGAGAGCAGTGGCTGGACACAAAGAGACTGAGTACTAGATGGAAATTGAATATTCATAAATTCATGTGAAAGTGTCCAAAAGCAGCTGGGGCATATTAATGAGTTTTTCTATTATGGAGGGAGAACTAGATATTATAGAGATTTAGTGCCAGCATCAGTGTGATGTATGAGAAAATAAAAATGCATGGCTGCATGTAGAAAGAAGAGCATAAATTATCCATAGGAACTTGTTAAGGGACACAGTCTTGCTATAATTCAGTATTTAGAATCTCTTTAAGAAAACGTCACTCTTACTGTCAGCTTAACTTTTAGACTGCCAGGCACTCCATGGATTTGTCTTGACTACAGATAACACTTTTGAAAATGTTAGATTTCTGTTGGCACGGCTGTGTGAGTCAGGGTGTTAGAGCTGTGAACCTTTTTGTGGTGTTCTTGTTGTACTGGTAGACTGTGTCTGTAAATATATCTGTGTCTAACCTTCCCTGAGTTTGTTGTGTTTGCACAAAATCCAGACTTACAGGTGTAGCTATATCCACTGTAGGAGTGCTTTGCTAATTGAGTATACAGGTATCCTGACCCGGGGACAGTGACCTTCATAGGCTTCTTGATATGCCCTTTTGTACTACGTAGGTAATGGGCACCCTGTGGAGTTTAGCCCTATTGATCCAAAGATTGTGTGTATACATATGATACAAGCATTTCAGGTATCAATAGGGTTGGTTTTCCTAATCCCATACAGCATTATGCTGGCCAGACCTATATTACAGCTTTTGTTGGTACTACTGGTCTGATAAAAAGTGTTACTTTTAACTGAAATGGCCATTATTTTAAAAACTTTTAAGCTTAGATCATATAAGAACTTCAGGAAAAAGATCTATTTCTGGGTATCTAGTAACATCTGTAACTGTGTGTATTCAGTGTCAACAAGCTATAATTACTGGCTTTACAAGGAGCAGTAAGCCCTCTGGAAGCTTCTGTTCCAGGATACATGTGTGAGCCACAATGAGAAACAAATATCTTTGTCCTCCACAGAGTGTCTGGGGAGGTGCAGTATTGTACTGTTGCCTCCAGTTAAGTGCCAGCTAATCTGTGGGACCTACAACTGAAGCAAAAACTGATGTTGGAGTATGTTCTGGGGTTTTTGAGAAATTGGAGCCCAGAAGCTGCTCTGTGAGGATGGAGAGACATTCAGTGACTGCAGATATAATGGGTAATCAATTGCAATAAAAGACTGTGAGAGGAGCAGTCACGTGGGAACGGTGCAACCAAATAACAGGGAAGGGGGGGGGACAGGAAATTATACTGTTTCAACACACCATGTTATTAAGGAAACCTGATGGGACTGCAGAGAAAAATGGGCTTATACCATTTCCACACAATAGACTGCAGAAGGCATTTGAACATCTGCTTCTCTCTCACACAAAGGGAGAATGTTACAGATATGGTGCCATGTTCAGCATGTGGTAGAAATGCTGTTGCTGTTGAAGCAGACTGGGTTTGAGAACATTCATGAGATCAGTATCTGCTCTGCTGCTTTTTCTCCTTTTACTCCTGTCAGTGCTTTTCAGTTCTCTTGGCTTTGTTGTCATGAGCCTTAGCAAAACTCGGGAATGGGAGATTTTATTGACCTTATGCAAGTACAGGGGTCTGGAGAAGGAGAATTTTGTGGAAAATATGCTGAAGGATCTCACTAATAAAAACAATTTATTGAAGTCTAAGGGAGTCTTTCTGGTGAAGGTATTGGTCATCTCTGAAGGGAGTCCAGTGTGATTGGTGCCAGGTGGTGAGATCCTCCAGTTTTGGGCATACTAAAAGGTTTGAAGATTTTTCTGACCTGGATGTGAAATCAGGTGCCTGAGTGAGCAAAAGGAATTTGTTGTTCCAAAGAGTTGTCTGCAGACACTGCCACTGTAAACAAAAATCATCTAAAGAAGCAAAACCAACTCCTTTATAGGCCCTCTCTTACTGCAGAAAGCAAGGGAGTCCAGGTGGGCTCCTGAAAACACTGAAAGGAATTTGTATCAATTAACAAGGAAATATCATCATCTGCCAAAGACTAGATCTCAAGGGAGGAACAAGCAGCCTGTTCCTGTTGGCTACATTTGTTAGAGACAGAAGTTCACTCTGGTCTGAAATAGAGATCTGCCTGGCAGACTTTAGATAGTGGGGGTATATGTCACAAAGAGCGAAGCTGCATGATGCTTGTCTTTGACTGTAGCAGTGTCCCTTGGGTTATTGGAAGAAATGGGCTTGTCCACATGCTCAGTGGGGTCTGTGGAGAGGGTGGCTGTGGCTAGTTCCCAGCTGTCTGTGATACAAGATTGTAAAGATTAGCTGTACATGTGGAATCTTTTCATGTAACTCTGAAGATTTAAAGAAAACCCCAGAGTCAAACCCTTCTCAAGCAGAGAACTGAAATGGTTGATGTTATTTTTTAATTAATGTCTGCCTTCCTTAAATCTTCTTTCATGGGTTTAACCGTGCATACTTTCTGGTCACTGTTAATGTCTGAGGCAGCCTGGTAAGAATTTAGGAGTGAAAGAAAATGGGGAAAGGACAAATCAAAGAGCATCTGTAATGAGTTACTTTCAAATGAGCTGAATGCCCTGTCATTTCCCATAGATCCCTTAGAGAACTGACAAGCAGCCTCCAACCATTAATACTTGTGTTAGAGAGCATGGGGAGGATGGGTATTCTTGGAAGCTGGGGAAGGCAAAGATGCCAACCTTTAAAAAAAAATAAGGGAAAAGATAAGTTTAGAAACTTGCTGAGTTTATCTGCAGTTTCAAGGGAAGGGAAAGGTGACATTAATTTCATTGGGCACAGTTTGTTTCTAATAATTTCTATGAGAATGTAAGAGCTTTTGTCAATCAGGGAGAAGTTGTGGATGTAATAACTCCTTGCTTTAGTACGGCATTTGGCAGCCTGAGGATGAGGCAGAGGCCTTGAGTCTAAATAAAACTATTCAACATGAGGACCTGGCTTGGTGAAAATCAGCACAAAGAAAGTGATACTTACCAAGAGGTTGCTCTTGCCTAGAAGAGATTTGTCAGTTGTGGTGTGTAATGTCTGTTCCAGCTCAAGGAGTTTTTTACTAATGGTATGAATAACACTAATTGTTTGCTAATGGATGGTTTGTAGTCCAGGCTGGACAAGGTGACAAAGCTTTGCAAGGTGAAATTGGAATGCAAAGTGATCTCAAAGGGTAGGAGAAAGCTGGGCTGCAGAAAAAAACCCCAACAATAAAAATTCACCAAAAAAAAAAAAAAAGCCAAACCAAAAAACGCCCCCCCAAAATACTAACCAACCCACAAAATCACCCCCCACAATAAAAAAAAAAAGTACAAAAAACCCCAAAACCCAATTCAGTGTGGGTCAACAAGGATAAAGGCCAACAGCCAACTGGGTTAGTTGCAAAACTGCCCTGAAAGTTGGATTTAGAAGGAAATTGTTCTGTTTGTAATGTGATGGACTTAGTTGAAGGACTGTGAGTTGATTGAAGGGACTCCAGAATTGAAAGCAGCAAACTTTTTGTTTGAAAAATATACAAAACACAACCTAATAGGGAAGTTTTGGGGAGGAGTGAGGGAGGGATTGAAAAAAAAAATTGGTGTCTGCTTTCTTATGTTTACAGAGGAGAGGGCAGAGTATAGTGTGTTTCATATCCAGATGTGAAGAGGAGAGGGAATAAATGGTTTCCATGCCCACTGTGGAGAGCAGAAATAGCTCCTGATTTAATTTGTAAAAAGAGAAAAATTTAGTATAAATATTAGGGGACCTTCTTAGATGCAAGGTTAAGTATAGGATAGGTTAGCTGGTGGGTTCTTGGGCCTTTGAGAAGCCAGTTGAAAGTAGGTTGAAAAACTGTCTGTGAGGAGTGATTTAGGTTTGGCGTATGCTACCTTGGGCAGAGCAGTGGCTTGGGGATTCTCCAAAGGTTCTGCTTCCAGTGCAAACACAGGTTTTAAGGCCATGCTTTGTCTCAAGCATGTTAAAAGTGGAAGAAAAACTCTCAAGTGCCTGTTGAATTGGGTCGTCCACATAAACCCTGTGGTCTGTGCTGTACGTGCAGAGAAAAAGCAAACTGTTTGTGGAGTATTCCCCTGGACTGTGAGATGGATGTGTGCGAGGGCATGGCCTGCCCCATGGGTGCAGATGGATGCTTGTTCACTGACCATTGGTGATGTACCCTGACTGATGCTCCCTGTGCACAGATCCTCATTCCTGTCCTAACCAGAGCACCTGGTGCAGCTCCTGGACCCCGGTGTGGGTTACTGTGTGTGCCTGCAGGCAGCTGGGCCAGTGTACGTGCAGACCTGAGGAGGAGGTGCTGGCCCTGTCCCTCGACTGTGTTAACCAGGCATGTGTCACGCTAAATGGCTTGAAGCTAAATAGCTTTATAACTCAAGCTTTTTCCTGATGTTGCACATTCATTATCAGCTGTGACTTTTTTTTTTTTAGCAACTTTAGAAGATAGGAAATTCAGTGGATTATCTTGTTTATGGGTATCTCCCTTGCATCATCTACATATAGAACTCCGGATGGAGATGGGGGTTTGCAGTGGCTCCTGCTGCACCCAGCACTGAGAAACCACTGTGGGGAATGAAGGAGTCCCATTGTGTGCCCTCCCTGGAGCTGCTCTGTGCTTCCAGCAGTGGGGTTTCTGTGGCTGATTGTGAATGTGTAGGAGGCAGGCGAACTCTAATTAGTCTTCTGTACTGCAGGCCCAGTGTAAAGGGTGGTTGTTTACAAATGAAAAGATAATTTCTAACTTGGATAAATGGGACACAGAATGGCTGTGTCAGGCTGTAATAGCAGTGGAAACTGTATTGCCATTTGCACTCAATACAAGGTTTAAAATGCATGAGGTGCGTGAGTTGGAAAGTGGGAGAAAAAGACTAATGGTTGCAGATGGGTATTTTCATAATCTTCTCTAATACAAATATTTTTGTCATTTAATGTTATGCTTCCTTAGAATAGGGATCTGTTTACAAAGCTCTTCCCAGGGAAAGGATATAGGATAGAGAAGACTTTAAAATACATGTCATCCTTTGGCTTAGTTTTTAGCTGCCTTTTTTTTTTTTGCGAGGGGGTGGAAGGAGGACTGTGCGTGTCATTGAATGTGACACTTTTTGCCTTGCAGTCTCCTCCTAGTATTTTTTAAAATTGTCCAGATTTCAGGATCTGCTTGTGGAAGGGGATGGGTTACCTAGCTGGTTAATGGTGCAGTATCAGTTTGGCAAAAGGGGGTGGACAGCTGAGCTGAGGTTGCTGAGCTGAGATTGCTAGTTTCTTGTCATGATGTCACTGTCAGATAACTGTACTCCAAAGACAGTCTAGATTGTAACTGTGTGGACTTGCAAAATCCTAGGGATACGTAGTTTCCTGCCCCCCTGCAGGAGGTGGTAGGGGTTTTGCCACTTTCCCCGTCCACAGGAAATGGGAAGCAGCAGCAAGACAGTAACTCAGCTTGCAGTGAGGTGAAGTGTCTGTGTTGGTAGAACTTTCTGCAGAGAAGGCTGTGATAAAAAGGCATTATATTCCTGTCTACAGCTATAGGTACAGACTCACAGAGGCATTTGTAGCTTTCAGGGGGCCATCACATAACCATCCTCTCTCCCACTGTGTTTCTTTTTCCCCAGAGGAGAGACAGGGTTATTTTGAAAATAAGCTACTCTCAGTCCTGTTGTGGGAGCTTACATGTTGGCCAGCTTTTGCAGTTCAGTAGGGATTTGTATTACAGTATGAAGTGATGCTCATGGCGGAGAGGACTGTATTCCACTAACCCATCTTCAGAGGCTGGAAGGCACTGGGATGCCAAACACTTTTTTTATTTTTTTTTTTTATTCCCTCCAGTCATCCTCCAAAAGTCAACAGGGCTCTGGCAAGTCACTGAAGAGGATAATCAAGGTCACCAGCTCTTGTGGAGATAAGAACTGGAGGTGCCTGGTCTGCAAGAGGTCCATTTGATTCCAGTCAACTGCTCTAGATGGAAGGACTGAAAAATGTTTTGTTTCTGTTCTAGGTTAATGGAGACAGCAAAAGAAATGACCAGGGAGTCCTTACCTATCAAATGCCTTGAAGCAGTTATCCTGGGGATGTATCCTTTCACATGCCTGTGACTTTTTCCACTGCAGTACTGTCTTCCTGGGTGGTGTTTGAGAGGGTCACAGCCAAAGGTGAGTGCCAGCAGCATGGGGAGCTGCTGTGGTATTGATCAGCAGGTTTCTGAATTGCCTGGACTTACCAGCAGGAGTTTGGATGCTGTGTGCCCGGTTCACAAGTGTTATGATTTGGCTGTACAGACTTTGCCTTTTGACCTGGTAATCTGCATAGTGTCAGGATCTGATCCAGAGTATCCAGATAAGTATCTGTCTACACAATCCTTGTTTTCTTTTTCAGTCTTTCTCAGTCAGTTATTGTTGGACCTTGATATGACTTGAGGAGTGTGGGTTCAGTTCTCTGTCTGATGTGTACATGGCGAAGCTGTGTTAGCTTTTGTCTCTCAGCTCACAGCTGTGCTTTGTGCAGAAATATATATGTATTATAGTTAAACATTTAAGCTTTACCTTAACATAATGCTTGCTTCCTGTTCAGGTTCAGAAAAAGAGCCAGAAGTATTTTCATTTAGAGGCTGACTTGCTTCGACCCTCTTGTGCTGTCACTGATAAATCAACCTGTCCCATCCTAAAATACTGGAGGGAAGGACAAAGCAGGGCCTCAGGAACAGGTTGCCAGATAAATCTCATCACAACTGATCAAGTTTGATTTAAAACAAAAACACAACCCCAAATAAGCCCCGAAGCAAACCAGCTTCTGGGATGTCTCTGCAGCGTTTTGCTTGCTTCTGCTGCCCCCTCCCGTGGGAGAAGGAGTTGGCAGAGCCTGGCAGGTAATGCCTGCTGTTGGCTGGTGAGAAGGAGTGGCTGCTGGAGGGATGGGAAGGGAATGTGGGCTGAGCAAGTGCAAGGGTGTGCTGTGCCACACTGGTTTCTGGATGCAGTCCCCACTGTCCTAGAAGGTTTGTGTTGTGCTCTTGAGGCTCCTCTTGCCTCCTTATGTGCTGGGGATAGGCTTTGGATCTGAGTTTGAAACGTGGCTCTGGCTGACAGGGCTTCCCCTGCAAATGCTGTCAGGGTCTGCATGCAGCTGGAGGGGTCCTGGGGGCTTGATGTCAGCAAGAGACTCAAACTAATGACCTTCCAGAAGCAAGAATCATAGAATATCCTGAGTTGGAAGGGACCCATCAAGATCTTTTAAGTCTAGGCCCTGTGTTGTCTAAATGCTCCTTGAACTCTGTCAGGCTTGGTGCTGTGACCACTTCCCTGGAGAACCTGTTCCAGTGCCCAACCACCCTCTGGGTGAAAAACCATTTCCTAATATACCACCTAAAACTCCCCTGGCACAAACTCAGGCAATTCTCTTGGGTCCTGTCACTAGTCACCACAGAGAAGAGATCAATGCCTGCCCCTCCTCTTCCCCTCACAAGGAAGTTGTAACTGCAGTGAGGTCTCCCCTCAGTCTCCTCTTCCCCAGGCTGAACAGACCAAGTTCCCTCAGCCACTCATTATACGGCTTCCCATCAAGACCCTTCACCATCTTCGTTGCTCTCCTTTGGACACTCTCTAATATTTTTACATTGTTCTTATATTGTGGTGCCCAAAACTGCACACAGGACTTGAGATGAAGCTGCAGCAGTGCAGAGCAGAGCAGGACAGTCACCTCCCTTGACCAGCTCGTGATGCTGTGCCTGTTGCACCTCCAGAGGTGGTTGGTCCTCCTGGCTGCCAGGGCACTGCTGACTCATATTCTCTTTCCGTGGTGCTTCTCTCCAGCATCTTGTTCCCCAGTCTGTACGAACCTCCAGGGTTGCCCTGTCCTAGGTGCAGAATCTAGCACTTCTCTTTGTTAAACTTCATGTGGTTGGTGATTGCCCAACTCTCTTTTTTTGAGGCCTCTCTACAGGGCCTTTCTGCCTTTGAGGGAGTCAACAGCTCCTCCCAATTTTGTCATCAGCAAACTTAGTAAGTATACCTTTGAGTCCTGCATCCAAGTAATTTATGAAGATGTTGAAGAGAACTGGCCTTAAAATAGAACCCTGCAGAACCTAACTACTGACTGGTCGCCAGCCTGATGTAATCTGTTTTATTGTAACCCTTTGTGTCTGACCCATGAGCTTGTTGCTCACCTGTTGTGTTACATTTCTCTAGCAGTTTGCTGGACATTTTGTCGAGGAGAATACTGCGAGAGACAGTATCGAAAACTTTCCTGAATCTCCAAAAGTTTACATCAACTGGTTTCCCTTGAAATTATGTTGTTGGATCTGTTGTGCTTGCCCTTGTGTCAGGATTGTGTCCCAAACTATTTGGAGATGAAAGGAATAGAGAAAATAATTCCCAGGTGGAGTTGATGCAGCTCTGCAGTGTTAGTGTGGCTTGCAGTGCTGTATTTCTAGTAGTGAACTGATTATTCTCCATACCACAGGAGCAAAGGGTGATTAGTGGCCAACAGATAACCATGTGTTGTGGTTTTAAGCCCAGCTGCAAATTAAGCACTGCTCAACCCTCCCTTGCTACCCTCCACCCTGATGCAATGGGGAGGAGAATCAAAGTAAAACTTGTATGTTGAGATAAGAACAGTTTAATAGTTTAAAATAAACTAACATATACTAATAAGTGTTAATGACAATAAAAAGGGAAAAATAAGTGATACACAATGCAATTGCTTACCACCCACTGACTGATGCCAGACCCCTTTTCCTGAACCAACATCAGTCCCCTTTCTGCTAACTGCCCCCAGTTCATATTTTGGGCATGGCACTCTATGGTGTGGAATAGCCCTTTGTGCAGTTTGGGTCACCTGTCCCACCTCTGCCCCTTCTCACTGGCAGACCGTGAGACAAGAAAAAAGAAGTCCTTTACTTAGGAGAAATGTGACTTAGCAAAAAAACAGCACTGTGTTACCAACACCACTATCATTCTGGATCCAAAACACAGCATTGTAACAGCTTCAGAGAAGAAATTAACTCTACCTTAGCTGAAACTAGGACACCATGACAACCTAAAAGTGTTGCTGTTTTTTCTGCTTGCCTCAAACCTGGCTTGTGTTCAGTTTGGTGGGTGTGGGGGTTTTTTGAGCAGTGAGGGAATAAAAAAACTGAAAGCTATGTTTTAGACTATTTGGTGCCATTTGAAGTTTCTTCAGACTTAAGATTTGTACAAATCTTTCTGTCTCTAGATGCTACTTAAAACCCCCCAGTTATGTTAAACCTTTTTTTTAAATTAAGAATGTTTAGTTAGGGGAGAGTATGGGACAGACTTGTCTTTCTAGGTCTTGTACTTCCTGTCTTGGATGTCTCTGTGTGAGAATAGGGACTATCTGCTGGGTGGTGGCCCAGTAACAGATGCTTTAAAGTTTAAAAGATCCATGCACTAGAAAACCCATGTATTTTGCTTGAGGTCTGGGTACGCAGAGTGTAACAGTGGTGAGTGGATGGATATGTGTATCTGGATGTGTATCTGGAAAGTGGCTGGTATGAAGCCTGTGCAAAACTTCATTGAGCTGTGATGCAGATGAATCATGAGGATTTTGGGAGGCCTCTGTGTCATGGCACATGGGGAAGTTGGCTAATTTTTCTCAGCTGTGAGATTTTCATCTGCAGCATTGCCCTCTGAATGCAGGCATGGTGAGGCCAGCAGCTTTCCAACATCAGCTGGCTTCCAGAGAAGAGATGTGCTTATGCTCTCCTGAGTGTCCAGCCAGTGTCTTTGCATAGGCCTGAGCTGAGCAGCCCTGTGTGTGTGTGTTAACGTCTGATTTCATTCCATGTCTCTGGAAATAGGGTACTGTTTGTAATTTGTGTGCTGGCAGGCTTTGCCATGTTGCTTGGATACCAAAGAAAGCACAGCCCACTCCAGCAGACCCTCGGCGTGAGCCTTCATTCAAGGGCCACCTCGCGCAGAGCAGCTTAGCAAGATGTCATTTTAATTGAGCAGCTCGCTGGCTGGTGCAACTGGCCTTTTACGATGCGACTTATAAAATGCTTCTCTAATCCCTCTTGGTGCAGAATTAAGTTTGGCATAATTGGCTGTGCACTAGATCTTGAAGCATTTTTATAGGGCAGTGAGTTAAAATACTGAGCTACCATGTCTGCATACACCAAGGAAGCAGCTGCTGTGAGATGACTGAAAGCTTGTACAGATCTTCCAATATTATTTTGCATCCGTCTGCACATCTCTTTTTCTCTGTATAGCTGTCTGAACTGGCTTCATATCTCTCTGCTTACATGATCTGCTTGTCAGTGCCTAACCAAAAGCATTCCTCCTGCTGTCTTCCCCAGGGCATTTCTGAGTTTCAGTTGTAAATCAGCTGAGTAATGGTGCGTTCAGCCCACTCTTTCTGAGCAAAGACCCAAATGACTTGAGCTCAAGGAAGGGTGTAGTAAACTAGAAAGTGCCAAGGGAATTTTTATTGTGCTATCTTCACTTTATTAAAATATGGAGAGCAAAATGTCAGAGGGGGAGAGGGAAGCAGCACAGTACATCCATCCTTGGGGAGTCTTGTGAGCGTGTCTCTGTTGGCTGAACATAATTCACTCCCACTGCCTTCAACATGCTTCTTCCAGTTCATGTGAGGTAATGGTTGGACACATGCAGGGTATTAGACTCCCTGTCCAATACTGTCATCAAACAAGGAAGTGGAGACCAAAAATGTCTCAGGAGAGAGAAATTATTTAATATAGATACACACCTATACTTCTTTGCATTTAATTAGTGAATTATGGTTATCACCAGTGGAGACCTGAGTCCGTCCAGCTCCTCAAGTCTAGCAGGTATATCCCTGGGCTGGGAGCAAGTATTTTCAGTAAGCAGGAGAGTTTCTTGCAGATGTTGCAGGATATTGATATCCTTTTACAGCCCCTCTTTACCCCCTGCATGCTTGTCTACAGCTTGACCCACTTTCTTTTTGAAATACAGGAAGGGAGGATCCTATTGAATATCTACAGCCCCTCTGGTAGCTGGCAAGAGCTGGGAGAGAGCTTTTAATGGCTTACATTGTAATGGTCTAATCTTAGGATAGTCACCTCTGACTGCAGCTGGGTGCTGGAAAGTAGGTTTCTCAAAATGAGGGGTGCCAGCCTGGCAGTCCTGCTTTGGGAGGCTGAACCAGCTGCTCAAGCCTTTCCTTCATGGACGTTGGAGCTGCCAGGGGGAACTCTGGGCCCTCTGCATAGACCTCATCCAGATGTGGGCTTGGTAGCACTCTGCTTTACAGTGAGCAATCCAAAGCCTGTGGCAAATCCATCTAATTCAGACTGTGGTTGGAAATGTCTCTGAGTGTTTGCTACTGGTGGTTGGAAGCCCTCTGAGCAGTCGCTTGGTTGCTTGGAAAAACAGCCCTTCTGTTTCTGATGAAGCTTTATCTGATGGTTTTGAAGCTGAGGTTTTATTTTCCTCCTGTTACACCTCCTTGTTCTGACCTAGCAGCTTCAGCATTACTAGTGTAAATAAAGCTGCCTCCTTGCTCCTCAGTCTGCTGTCATACCTCCAGCTTGCTGGTGCCCAGTGACACAGCCTGCCATGATGACTTGAGGCAGCTGCTCGTGCCTCCCCAGCCCATGTGAGCAGCAGGAGAACCAGGCATCCTGTGGTTTTCTGTGCTCATCTCGATGGGACTTCAGCAAAAAACACCCTTGCTGGGCTCTAAGACATTAAGCATTGCCATCCTATCTTTTCTGATTTACATAAGGGAGGATTTCAAACTAATAAATAAATTGATTAGCGCAGGCAGTGCAGTGGGTACTCATTAGCTCAGTAGCAGGTTCATCTGGCTTTCCCTTTATTGTCTTTGGTTTGCAGTGGTGTTGGGTGTGATGCTGGGTCTTTATGCAGCTGGAGAAGTGCTTACAAGTCTGGGCACTGAGACAACTGGATGCTTAGATTTACGCAGGCATCAGTGTTGGTGGGCTGGGCTGCTCGAACAATTGATGCTGGCACTTATGTCTGAAACCTGAGCGTGTCTTGGTTGGTTTGAGGTTGCTGCAGGCTCTGCAGGGCCTTGGTGTGCTGTGTTAACATTGGGGCTTTTTTCCTTCAGGCTCAGAGGAGGGTCTCCCCATGTCCCCTGCCCCAGGGAACTATGTTGGTACTGCAGGCAGGGGGCACAGTGAAGGGACAGCACTGGTCACCTCACCTGCCATGTTCCTTGCACAGTTGTTGCCCCTCAGCTTGGCAAAAGCACCAGACTTCCCCCCCCACCCCAGCTAAACTTCTGGTTTAGATGTGGGTGGGTTGTGGTGCTCACAGTGTGTCCCCTCACCTGCTGTACAGCTGGCTGTGCTTCCTGGCAATGGTGGGAAAACTGCTGGTGCCATTACCTGAGCTCACCTAGCCATAGGGACGCAGCTACTGTCTGGTGGGTGATGTCAGCTTCTAAGACGGAGTTCCAGCAATGTTTGAAGCCCAGAGACACAGTGCTGGTCACATGGAAAGGTCCTCCTTTGATTATTTGTTAATAAGTGTCAGGGTTTAGGCATGGTATTTATTCCCCAATTCAGTACCCTAACCAAGACTGCAAAGCACATGCTGCCCTCTCTCACTCCCGTTTTCTCACTCCCCCTTCTCGCTGGAGGTGCTAAAGGCAGAGAAAATGGGTTGAGATAAGATCAATTTACTGGAAACAGCAATGAGATAAGAAAATGAACCGTAACAGCAACAATATTTATAACAAAAATGTACAAAAGAGAGAGTGAGTCACATGCAAAATGCTCATGCCATCCCACCACTCTCTCTGGCTTGGAACCAAGGCCATGCTACCCTAACTGCCCCATCAGCTACATTTTCTTGACTGGAAAGAACCTCTTCTCTTTGAAAGAGAGTCTCTCTCCCCCTGGCAATGACATAAGGTGCCCCCTGCTGGCTCCTGCAAAAAATTAACCCTGTCTTGAGCGGAGTCAGGGCAATAAGGAAAAAAAAAGCAAGGCAGCATGTTTTTTTCTAAAAGTTGCTGTTGGCTAGTAAGCAGAGTGAAGGCCTTCAAGTCTGTCTTCTGGCTGGTACCTGCTCTGGGCTCTGCAGTGGGGGCATCTGTGTGGGGAGGGGTCCTACTGGGAGGGAGATGCCAGGACTTTTTGTAGGACATTTTTGATTTTAGAGTCCACCAGAAGCTGGAGGAGAAAATAACAAAACCACCTCAAATCACAGGAGGGCAATGGTTGAGTCATATACATAGATTTAAAGAAAGCCCATCCAGATGCTTTCTGCTCCAGAGTTTTAGAACTAAGGGGTTGATTCTGCTAAGACCTTAACTAAGACCTTCCCCTTTTCTTTGGAATTGACTAAGGGTACTGCCCCTCATTTGTTCAACTGCCTGGGAAAATCCAAGTGGTGGCCAAAGGGCAGGTTTTGTGTCCCAGGTCTTGCTTGTACTTCTGTCTGGGATCTGAATGTTTGCCAAGTATCCATGCTAGGTTGTGCATGAGCCTGGGCAGTGAAGGCAGGGATACTATGGGAAGCAAAATAGCCTGTGGCTCAGAGAATGGTGTGCTTGTTGACTTCCAGATCCATAGGAGCTGCATGCTGTCATGGCATATCTGGCCTTTCCTGCAGGCTGCTAGCAGTAATGGTGTGCTCAAGAACGCCTACTTGTTAATAGGCCTTTGTTTCCCAAGTCACTGTTCTGTGCTTCTTTCCTGGAGAGGGCTGAACACCTCTCTGATGCTAGGAAGTGTGAATGAATTCCGTGTTTTGCTTTGCTTGTGTGCACAGCTTTTGTTTTACCTGTTAAACTGCTATTACCTCAACCCACAATTTTTCCCTTCCAGTTGTCTCCTCCACTACACTGGCTGAGGGAGTGAGCGAGCAGCTGTGTGCTGCTCAGCTGCCAGCTGGCATTAAACCACGACAGCAGGGTTTGGGAACCACCAAGGGATGGGGACATGCCATACCAACCTTTCTTGTGAAAACCCAGTGGAGCTCCAGGTATTGTCCTTGTGCATATCCTGGCTGTGGGGGAAGAAGGGGGATATTGGGTCAAGAGGTGGCTAGCCAGAAGATTAGTATCCCTGCCTTGTGTGATCTCCAAGGACATCAGTATCGCTTAGTACTGTTTTTCTTCTGCTTTGATTTACATGAAGACCAAGGATCGGAGGCCACTGAGCTTTTGCTACAGCTGCTTTTGCCCTCTCCTGCTCTGCCCAGCTTTTCTATTGTGGCATGTAATTTACTCCCCGACTCTCCATCCTGCAGTTCCAGTCCCAGCTCAAAAGTGTGATTACAGTGGCGGCG
The DNA here is from genome assembly GCA_013396655.1 of Campylorhamphus procurvoides. Classification (NCBI taxonomy): domain Eukaryota; kingdom Metazoa; phylum Chordata; class Aves; order Passeriformes; family Dendrocolaptidae; genus Campylorhamphus; species Campylorhamphus procurvoides. The sequence goes on along the minus strand of WBMV01003664.1, from coordinate 1,044,615 downwards.
TTGCTGTGTCGTTGCCTTTTGTTTGCCACAATACAGCTCTCCTTGGGCAGAGCAGAAAGGAAAAGATATAATAACGACGCATGGATGGAGGGGAAGATCTGACGTGCCTTTCCAGCCCGTTTGCTGTGTATTTCATCTCGGGTGGGGACTCTCGTTAACTAGTCACTCAGCAGAAGCAACCTCTACCTAAAGGTTAATTTCCACAGCAGTTGTTGCTGGGTTATTTGATGGTGGGTAATTTCTGCCCTCAAAAGATTCTTTTGCTCCTACTTGGTATTTAATGAGATTAAATTGCAACTTCTCTGAGACCTCATGGCAGAAGTGTGTATGTGTGGCAGGTGGCCACCAAAGCTTTGTGTGGACTTAATAGAAAGGCACTCGGGGAGTAGTGAGAAAACTCTTTCATAACGAGGGAGAAAAATAGTGGTGATGTTTGAAAGCTTCATAGGTGTTAATAGAAGATACTGCTTTTTCAGTTACACAGAATGATAAATACAATGGGCTTTTGCAAGAATCTATCTGTAGGACACAAATTATTGTAACGTGACTTTGATGTACACAGGATGCTCCTTTTAAGGCCTGAATCAAGGTGACCTTTTATATGAGGTGACTGTGGGCTGAGTTTTCCAGTTGACATAATGGTGCTGGGCCCTATTCTATTCTATTAATTTATTTATTTATTTCTACTGATGGCATGGTTTTTTTCTTGGAGAATCTAGTCCTAAGGCGACAATGATCCAGCCAGACCATGAAAGGCAAATAGAGCTGCTTCTGTTCTGTGTCAGTGTGGTTGGTATCAGGGTGGGCATTGGCAGCTGCTGCAGGGTGTTTGAGTTTGGTGTAGGTGTGGCAGGAGGTGGGTGTGGTGGCCTTGGCTGAGAGAGGGATATGTGTGTGTTAGAGAGGTCTGTGCTCTGCATGCTCATCCAGACTTAGAGTCTGTGGACAATGGAGTGCCCCGTGAGCTGGGCCCATAGTGTTGTCTGTTCCTATACCCTCTCATACACTTTCTCTAGGCTGCTAAAGCTGATGACATCTAGCACTGAACGCAGTTAAATATGTTTGACATGAAACCGAAGAGCTTTCCTGTGGCTGTTCTGGAAGATTTGTGCCAATATATTTTTCTTGCCTGTTGTTTTTCTGTTTGTTTAACTCCTTGCTCTGGACCTCAGATTCTGGGCAGTTCATGAATCTCGTATTAGTTGGTTTCTGCATTTGCTTGGAGTGCAAATGTTTGGATATGTGAAATTCAACAATTCAACAAGCATCATGTGGGTCAAATACCCTCCTAAGCAAATGCTTTAGAGGCAGATGAGAGTCACTGGATGCTTTTCCTGCATTCCTGTAGAGAGGAGAGGTGAAATGCAGAGTGCAGGCAGGGATCAACATTCCAGGGAGTTTCACTGTTGGTGACGTGGTGGCATGTCAGGCTGGGCAGAACCTGAACAGAGCCCACATTCTGTTTTACAGTGTTGGTACGAAGGCTTTTTCTGTTCTCAGCTTCCCAGCAGCTGTCAGGCAGCCATGCTGTGCAGGCAGGGGAAGAAGGTTGGCCCCAGTAACATCCCAGGAAATCTCAGCTGTGCAGTGGCTCTTGTTTCACTGCCCTTTTTGTGCATGAGGTAGGGAGAGGAGGGGATGCTGGAGGTCCCCAAAGCAGAATCCTGGTCTGAGCTGGTTCCTGCAGCTCCAGTGGGAACTAATGCCACTCCTCCATCTGTCAGGATGCCCTGGCATTATCCTGGCAGTGCTGCCCTTTGGGCCAGTGTATTTTCTAGTGGCAGCACCCTGACCGACTGCCTTGACCGCATTTGCTTCCAGGGGTGGCTTCAGGGTTACAGCAGGTGCCTCTGGCTGGAGCAACCCCAGCTGGAGCGTGTTGCTGCAGCCTTTTCTGGTCATCCCTCCTCCATTCCCCAAGCGTGGGTGAGGGCCTCAGCTGCAGAGGGGAAGGGCACCTGCTGTCCCCAGGGCAGGTGCCAGCACGTGGAGCCAGGGTGAGTTTCAGCTGTCCAAGGATTAGCAGCAGGGAGCTGTGTGCAACGTAAATGCTGACGCAAACCTGCTTGCATGAGGGATTCTCAGTCTGTCCTTTCCCTGGCACGGGCCAGCAGCCTCCCAAGGAGATGACCCTGGACCTGCGCATAGTTCCCCTCTGAGATCACGTACTACGTGGTTACAGAGCTTGATCCTGGACTCTGCGTGTGGTGCATTTGAGATGGGCAGCCAGTGATTTCAGGGACAGGTTTTCCTTTTTAAAACATTCATTCCTGACCATGTCTCTGTGCTTATCTCATTACCTGTCTAGGAGCTCTATTTTGTTTGTCTCAGCAATGGGTGACAGGGGTAACATGCAAAAACACTACTGCATGAGGAGTGGCAATGTTGAGGGCCAGTGTATAGGAGGAAAGGCAAACTGTCCCCTTGGAGAGGAATAAATTTAGATTTTTTTGTAGTATGGAAGATGTGAGAAAATGAGGCTCAGTAACCTGAATTATACCGAGCCTCCCACAAAAGGGAGGTAAACACTTTTCCCTTTTGGGAGTATGGGAATTTGATCTTGGTATCAAATGGGGGAGTTTCCACAGATCTAGGAGGGGTGGTCTCTCTTTGGTCATGCTAACTTGAACAGTGTTGTGGTTTTTTACCTTCCCCTAAGTGAAATTATTAGTCAGGCCCTTCCCTGTCTAAACCATTGCATCTTATTCTCCAAGCAATGAAATGGGCTTTGGCAGCACTGACTGTTTCTGGGGCAGAATGAGAATAAATTTGTGTTTGCAAGAAAGCCCTTGCCCTGGCAGTTAAAAAAAACAAACTAAACTGGTGAAGATGTTTTACAGGTGTAATTGTGTGGGCTCCTTTCCAGCACTGTTGTTGCCTTGATGCAGTGCACACCAGATACTTAACGAACGGGCAGCCCTCCGTTGAACGATTCCCCATCAGCTTTAAAACCCACTTCTCAGGGAACTATTTTCATCATGTGGTGCTTGGGATTTACTGCAACGGCCGGTACGGCTCGCTGGGCATGAGCAGACGATCAGATCTGATGGACAAACCACTAACTTACCGAACTCTGAGCGACCTCATCTTTGATTTTGAAGACTCCTATAAAAAGTATTTGCATTCAGTCAAGAAAGTAAAAATCGGATTGTACGTCCCGCACGAGCCGCACAGCTTTCAGCCCATCGAGTGGAAACAGCTGGTCCTCAATGTATCCAAAATGATGCGCACAGAAGTCAGAAAGGAGCTGGAGAAGTTTGCCAGGGATATGAGGATGAAGGTAGGCCCGTGCACCCAGGTGGTGGGCTTGGAAGCAGCTGTGCCTTGTACTGTCCCCCAGAGGTGGGTCTTGCTCTGTGTCACAGACAGATCCCAGCCTGAGATTAAGCAGTTATTAGGTGGGCTAGGGGTGTGTTTACATTGGTATCAGTGGTTCTCCTCCAGGATTTGCTGTGTTTTCAAGCCCTTATAGCTATTTAGTTCAAGGATCTTCCCTTCAGCCTAGAAAACACTTCATCTGTACTTGTCCCTGGCCATCAAGGACCTATTGCCTCCTTTGCTTTTCTCAATGACTCCAGAAGGTAGTTGGGAAGAATCAGCATGGCTGGGGCTGGAACTGGTGGGAAAGGTGGGCCTGTCACAGGTAGAGATTCTCTGCTCTTTGCACCTGAACTGCAAGGGGTGCCCTGGAACATCCATGCCAGTGGGCTTGCCCTGCACTGCCTGAGGTCCACCATCCTCGGCTAAATCGCAAAGTGGATTACATGGGAAAGGTGAGTCAAGCGAATCCCTGGCAGACTGGTGCTCCCCTGCCAGTTTGTTGGACTGAAGAGCTCAGAGGGAAACAACAGGGAGACAGGGCAGGCTGCCAGGGCGCTGGAGGGTTTGGCTGCCCTTGGGCATGAGGGGTGTTCCTGACCGTGCCTACAAGGACCTGTTTGTGGTCGTGGTGAAAGGGGATTTGATGCCTTTCCAGCCTGCTGCTAGCAGCAAGAGCAGAGCAGGTGTGTTGCTAAGTATGGGTCTGGCTCTTGTGGAGAGGTATGTGGCATCACATCCAAGTTATTCTGGGTTCCTGGCCCCTTCCCTGCTAAAGAACAGCTCCTACGTAGCAGCCATGTGCGTTTTTGGCTGAGGCACCTGCCCCTTTGCCCTGACCTTGGGGTGAACACTGCCAGTGGCATCGTAGTGCCTGTGTTCTGCTGCCATCTCTCCTGCCCTGCCAAGGACTGTCTTGTGATGATACTGTCACATTTTTTTTTATTTTCCCTTCTTCTCTATTCATACTTTTGGTACTATCTAGTGGGCAAACAGCTGAAGCATGCCCTAGTTGAAGGAGTCCATATGGATGGATGAATTACTGAATTTTGTACTTGCTTTTGATAGAGGGACCAGCTCTGTGTGTGCTGAGCTGTGATGTTGAGTCCAGTCCTTGTGAATGCCTCAGGGCCAGGACCACAGCCCTGAACTTTGGAAGGCTTAGGCCCTCCATCTGACCTTTCACTTGCATTACTTCAAAATTTGAGCTGCTTCATTCAGAGGGCTCCTGTTGTGAGGGGGCTGACTTTGGAGGATCAGGTCTTTAAAACAGCCTGGAGTGCGAGTGTCCTGCTGATGGCTGTCTGAGGTTGGGGGGCCTGAAGGATGTGGGCAAGTTGGAGACCTGCTGAAAAATCTCACTGTCACAGAGTTCAACTGCCAGCCTGAGAGATGGTCACCTCTGTTTGTGGAGAGAAAAGTTGGAGAGGGTGATTTGGCTGTCCAAGTTTCCTTCAGCTGAGGCTCAAAGCCATTTTTCTTATCCCTTGCTGTTGCCAGCTCTGAAGAAAGCCACAGATGAGACAGTAGTCAGCTGGGAACTGAATTGGTGACACCAACTAATTTTTGCAGGGGGCCCCTGAACAGCTATCACATGATAACAGCTTTGAGTTCCTCTTAACCTGGGCAGGATTTAAATAAGCCCCAAGGGACTGAAGGCTCTTTGTGTGCCATCCCTGCTACTGTATGAGGCCCTTTATTTTATTTTTTTTTATTTTCAGTGAATCATTGCCTTTATTGAAGGCCACTTGCTTTCCTCCCCCATCTCTCATAGATTCTGAAACCCTCAAGTGCCCATTCTCCAATGAAAGAGAGATCACGGGGTAAGTCGTTGTCCCCACGTCGAAGGCAAGCAAGCCCTCAGAGACGGACGTGCAGGAGAGATAAATCGTGAGTATTCCTGCCACCATCACTGGTGGGTGAGAAGTGGAGGGTGATGGTGTATTGTTTTGCTGGGCAAAACTTACATGCTCACTGGCATATAAGGTGCCTTAGTTATCAGAGGGGCTCCAGAGGCCCGTGGTACTGCTGATGTCCTGGGATTGCAGTGCTTCCTGCTGCCCGATGGCCCCTCTGTGCAGGGTCCTGGGACTGTCCATCTTACAGGGATGGTACAAAAGTAAACCTTTTCTCTTCTTTCAGAGGTGGGAACATCACTCACATTGTATTCTTTTATTTGAATCAACTTAAAAACATCCCACACCACTTCCCTTGTGTGTCTTAGCTAATAGTTGTTCTTTAGCTGTGTGGGGAAGCGTGGACTAACTGCATGCAATACCTTTAAATGGATAAAACCTGGTTTCCAAATCACAGGCCTTTTACAGCCACTGCCAGTTCAGACTCCCTTACCTTAGATGTGGAAGAGTTGAGTTTTAGCTGTGCTGCCTCGTGCCAGGAAGCTGACAACTGTGAAAGCCTATATGTAACCCAGATTAGTCACGTCGGTTTTTAAATAGGCTCCCAGACTCCTGTCTCAGCACTTATTTATTTATTTTCAAGCAGCTAACAAAGACATTAGACTAACCTTCTAAAGATAACTTCAAGATACTTTAGCAGCAGATGATTTCACAGCAGGCTTTTATTTTTACATGTGAATTCACACTCAGTCCATGATGTTGTACTTTGGGCTTCGTCACTGAGAGCTCCTTGTTTAGTGCACAGATAATTATAGTTGTAATGGGCTCAGCTGCTCACGGCTTCTTTACCTCCTAGATTCTCTTTGAGGGGCAGTTTCATTTTTGGGTTTCTGATAGTATTTCTGCAGTTGCTGGAGTGGATTATGTATTTATGTATTCTCTCTCAGTGAGAGTCTCACTGAAGCTTGGAGACTCTCCAGTTGGGCTGGTTTCCTGATAGAGCTGTTGGGCATGTTGGTGCTCTGTAGTAACTGACTCCTCCTTGGCAGCTTTGCTTTTCCAGGACAGAAAGACAAGTGAGATATGGGTGGCCTTGCAGTGACTTCAGCACCTGTTACCTGCTCAGTGGTTCTGCTGTGTTGCTCTGTATATTCTAAAATAAACCCTGGGTCAGCACGGTACAAGATCCAGGACCCAGCCAGAGCATGATGAGCTCTAAGCTCCAAAGGGGGAATGGCAACCCCTCATCAGGGGTGAGCTGAATGGCACACACCAGCATGTACAGTGGTTGACATGGGGCAGGAGATGCAAGAGGGGAAATTGGGCGTTTTCTTTGGCATATTGATGGATCTCTGAGAACCTGATGGAGCGGGAGGCCTTTGTGTTACACACAAGACAAAAGGCTTTCAGGTTTGCTAGGCTTTAGTGTGGAATTCTAGCTAAAAAATGGCTGTGATTATCAACACTGTTTTGTTTCTTTGTGGATCTCTTACATGCTGTAATTGCAGCTTTTCCAAGCTAACAGGGGAGGGGGAGAGAAGTGTTTTGCTGTAGTGTGAGCTGGCAGGGGCTGAATAACACATTCATTTGAAAGGCTTCACCTGCTGATGACAAGCTGTTATTACAGTCTAAGTTTTGTCAACAGTAAAATTATATGGGCCTGCTGGGAGAACTCTCCCACTGAAGAATATGTGAACTGGAATGTCTTTGTTTCTGAAGGACAAAGACTAAAGTGGTGCTTAAGGACAGAAGAGGATTTTACCTCCTCAAACTTTTAACTTCTCATCCTGGTTTCTTACTAGTTTATTAGGTAAATGTTAGTGGTTGCTGCTAGCAAGCCCACATTAACCTTTTAGCCTGGAAATGCAGCTACAGGCAGATAGGGCACACTGCAGGAAGCAGGTGGCAATGCAATACGCAGTACGTGCCTGTCTAGGAGGCTGGTGTGTAGTCAGATTACAGCTCATTAACTGAGCTCTGTAACAGTCCATGTGCTCTTAGCCCACAGCTGGTGTGATCCCTCTAAGGGTGGCCAGCATCAATACACAGGATATAGCGTGGTGTGAATCTGGTATGTCTGAAGCTTTACAGTGTCCACCTGATCACCTTTGGAGTCCCAAAGCAGGAGGGTGCAGTAAAGTGAAAGCCTGTGCTGGAACAGGCAATGCAGTGTTTCATCCTCAATAGGAGTGCTTGGAGCTGGAGAGGTTTGTGAGAGTTGCTCTAAGTTTGGAAGGCAGGATTGTGCAGCAGCCTGGAGAGCCTCTGCTCTTAAATGTCAGTTCACCAGATCTATTTCCTTTCAATTTCTCATTGAGGCTTAACACATGTGTGCTTTGTGTGTCGTGGCAATACTGGCCATGTGTGCTTCCAGCCCAATGTCTCTGTTGAAAGGAAAATTCTGTTTGTCTGTTTTACTAGGATGTACAAGGGGGCATAATTATATTAGGATCATGATAGGATGTGCAAAATCAGGCAGTTCCAGTGCAGATAACTCATGAATACTGTGCACTCAGCAACTCGGCACAGCTTGCTCACCTGCTTATGGTCAATGCACTTTGGACAGGAGGTGTGATCTGATGGGCCGGTACAGCAGAGCTCCTCCCTCACTTCAGAGGGCAGGTTTGATGTAAGGTGATTTGCCAGCCAAGAAGGAAGGGATCTGTGGTGCCTCTGGTCCAGGAAATTCTTGTCTTTTCCTAAAACCTTATGGAGGGCAGGCCGTAGCTACAAGCTACAGAGAATTGTGGTGGATGGGTGGAAACGAGCATGTCATCATGGGTGTGCAGGAACTCTCCATCTCTGTTGGATAATCAGATGGTAGAACCATCAAGACATGCTTTAATTAAAACCATATTCTGGCTTTAATTGAGAAAGGGAGAAAAGGGTGCGAAGAGGATCCCTAAATTGGAGGAAGGGGGGAAGGAAGGAGACTGGAAATTTCATACAGTGCATCCCTTGCTTGGTCTCTGACTCCTATGCAAGCTCAGAGGGATGCAGGTTGTAGCTTGTTTACTGGCTAGTCAAATCCCATCTGCTCTTAAGGAATTAAGTGTAAAAATCCAAACTATCTTGCAGTGATTTCTGTGTGATCCCTTTCTGCAAGTGAGAGAGACATTGAAGACCCCCTTACATCTGTGAAGTACTTACAAACTGAGACAAACATGAGGGTGCAGGGTAGTACTGCAAGGAGATGATGGGGTTATTATTAGAGGTGCTTGGATAAGTGACAACAGGTTTCATTCAATGTGCCACTAGGCATAGCTGTCCATAGCAATGTCCCCAGCTCTCCAATGCTGTGCAGATTCTCAGCAGAGATTTGGTGTTATCATTTCTGCACTTAAAAATAAATATTAAAAAAAATTTTTATTGAATCAAAGAATTGAAAAAGCTTTTGGAGGCTCTGCCACACGGGTATGTGTGTGTATGTGTTAGCTACACACCCTCACCTCTTAGGGCTGCAGTAGTACAGTCCTTCCACTGGTGCATGCACCCAGCACACTCCACAGGCAGGGCCGGGCTCTTCCTGGCCTGCCTGTGGCACCCTGTCTCTCCTGAGGCAACACTGGCTGCCCAGAGCAGCTCTGGTAGAAATGGGCCAGCAGCCTGCAGCAGGGAGATAAGAGCCAGCCTGGCTGTGCAAACCCAAGGGTCACATCTGCTGCATAATGAGCAAATAAGCGCTTAGAGCTGGAAGCTGGGGCTGAGGAGCTTTAGGAAAGCACTGGAGCCATTACCAGCCTCACAGAGAACTACTATGGGCTTTAGCTGTGTTTCTGGAGGAAGCAGACATGCTGTAGAGTACTAGGAGAAATGTGTGTTTTAAACGATGTCTGTTTTTGGAAAAGCAAACATACAGCTTAGTGTGAAAGCAGCAAAGAACCTGGAATAAACTCTCAGATTAGACACTTCCATAGCCTATAAATCATCTGGACTGTTTTTGTTTGACAACTTTGTTGGAGGAGATTTTCCCTAGTTTGCTGAATAGGGAGAGACTGATTGCTCAAGGTTTCATTTGGTCAGGCTGTTGATACACTTAAATTACCTAACAGCATCCGTGTATCTACAATTACTGAAGTGAACGGCTGGACTGTATCAGAATGTCAGGTTGCAGGAGACCCCTGAGATGAGCTCAGGTGGTTAAAACATAGTGCTACCAACACCAGGGCTCTGGGTTTGATCCCTGTATGGGCCATTCACTTAAAGAGCTGGACTTGATGATCCTTGTGTCCCCTCCAACTCAGAATATTCTGTGAAATGAGAGAGAGATTGAAGGGAGTTCACCTTGTGTTTTTGTTTGGTGGGTTCTAGCCCTTCACACAGACCTAGCCAAGAGGAAAGGGTGGGCTCAGAGGGAAGATGCAGTAGCCATGTGAGAGGCCCTGCCTGTTTGCTCTCAGCTGTTTCAACTTTAATCTAAAAGCTGGAGTCCTGCTCTGGGGTAGATGACAGGTGGGATGTGTCATTTTAGCTACTCATTTAGGCCCTCTCTAAAGTCAGAAGGAGTGGGTGCTTCCAGGCTCAGCTTATGGGCCTCAGCGTGGGTCAGCTTGTTCTTCACTTGTATATGTCTTCAGAGGCAGCACACAAGTAGCTCAATCACACCAGTTCCTGTGGCAGATTCAGCAGGATCATGCTTACAATGAGAAAATTAGATGTCGTCAGGCCTATTTTGAATTAACCCTTTCCCTGTGTTGCCATTGTGCTGTCCACACCTGCAGCAGTGCAGCGTTGCTGGTCAGCAGCGCCCTCTTCCCTCCTTTGCTCGCAGGCCTGCAGTGGTGGACAAGAAAGGAGACCTGGCAACGCTGAACGAGGTGGGCTATCAGCTCCGCATCTGACACAGCCATACCGGACAGAGCTTCCTGCTGCTTCCCACTGCACTTTACCTGCACTCCGTTGGAGGGAAAAAGGAACGGGACTATTTATTAACTTATGTACTCCCACAATAAAAGTTTTACCTAGAAAATAGGAAGGGGGAATTCTATTTTTTTTTGGTGGCAGTACTTATTTCAATTTATAGAAAAGACATCAGCAAAGAGAACCTAAAATTAGGTTTGACAGGATGAGATTTGTTTTTCCCCTACCATCATGTAGCAAGTGACTCTGGTGGTGTGAGTTCCTTCAAGTATCATTTCCCTGTACAAGTGTTAATTGAACTGGCATTGTGCTGGGTGGTAGCATTGGGATAACTAAGGAATCATATTCTTAGTGTTAAGATGTGCTGGGGTGCAGTGCAGTTAAAAGAAAAATCATATTCAGTGTTAATCTTTAATTCAGCAATAAAAGCAAGCAGTGCAGAAGTGGTGTAAGTTTTTAAAGTATCAACATTACCTCACTAGACTTAATAGATATGCAAAACTGTCAGTATTATTGTTTTCTCACTAATTTGTACTGTTTCCCAGCATTTCTGGTAATATTAAAACAGCACTAGATGTTTTACTGCCACCTGTATTATTATTTTCTGCATGTTGGTGAAAGATGTTAAGTAATAGTAATATGCAAGTGTATTCTTAATACTGACATCTTATTATTAGGCGAGATACGAGGGTTTTTTAAATGATGATAATTGATGAATAATGAATTTTTAAACTTTCATAATTTTTTTTATACTTTTTTCACAAGCTTTTAGTCACAAGCTTTCCGGACTACACTGCTAAAGCACAAAACGTAGAGACTGCTGTTTTGGAGGGACAAGTGTTCACCTCTTAGTCAGTTTTTTTCTTATATATGTACCTGGATTAATGGAAAAACTGTCAGAATTGATAACTTGAGTCTCTGTGCTTTTCCTTCCACATTTGTGTGTAAATTTGAACCTTGTCTTTGAAAGGCTGAGCAGTCTCCAATGGTCATGCTTTGACATATTAAATCAGAAATGGCAAGTTGAAGTTAGCCTTCTGCTGTAGGGGATTTTTCCTACGTGTGTTGTAGGTCTCACTGCTTAGGGAGACCTGAATAAGGAAACATGCCTGAAATAGCTGAAAATTGAGCCTTTCTACTGCCTTCGAACTCAGTCCTTTTGTTCTAAGACTTGGCTGAGGACTTGTGATGGACAGCAGCGTTCTCAAGTGGCATGGTAAGACTTACTGGTATTCACCATTCGCATTAGTGAAGTCCTCTGGAAGTATTAGAGTGCTGCATTCCTGGAAATATTTCATTAGGTGCCTAAATATAAACTGGATTATTGTGCAAGTCCAGCCTCTACCCTTTGTGCTGTGCTTATAGATGATACTGCCATGGGCCTTGTGTACCTCCCCTTCTGGGCATTTACTTTTTTGGGATCTCAATGAAGACAGGACATTGTAACAGACTGATAATAATGCTTACTCCAACAGAATGGTTTAAGCTCCTAGAACACTTCTATCAGCCAGCAAATGAATGAATACAGAAGGAGAAAAGTGCTTGTACACAGACCTCATTGCTCAAAAAAGTCAATGAATTTCACCTGCCCAGGACAGGAAGAAAACACCAAGACCCTGCAACCTCCTGCAACCACTGAAAGGCTTTCTACTAATTAGACTTCAGAAAGTCTACAAAGAAAACTTTTCAAATGTATGACACTTCTTTATCCAAGTTTACCATATCAGTTACAGGGAGGCCTTTCCCATCCCTCTTTCTGTAAACTTTTCCACTCCTGTGTTCACAATAGGAATTTTTTTGGTTAAGGAGTGAAGCTGAAGAGAGGGAAATACTGCTTTTTTAGAAATTATTGTGTAATTTGACATCAGCTGCAGAGTTTCACTTTTAAACTTTGTGCTGCTCAGTGTTTTGTGACCTAAACAATTTTTTCCATGTATTCCTTAGATTTCTCATGGATGAAATAATGTGGGAAAAGCTTTTGATCAGCTGTATTGTATAGCACAAGGTTATCTGATATGTTGCAAGTTTTTTCTATGAAACAATGGTTTACTTCAGCTCAAGTAATGTCTGTATATAGTTTTTACTATTGTCCAGCACAATTTGAGTTATTTTCTCTTAACTTATACTGAAGCTTTTTAATGCTGTAGAAGAGTGTGACAAATTGCTTTTGGTACTTGTTTTGACATTCAGCTGAAATATTTTCTTGAAACTTGCTTATGATGGCATTTGTCTTAAGTGTGGTTCAAGTGACAGCAAAGTGGTCAAATACTGTAGAAAACATGCATGACTTTTTGGGCTTTTTTTCATCACTTGTATATACACAGCATGAAACTTCAATAAAAAAATCATGGTAGTCTTTTTTTATGACTTATGTTTTTGGGTTTTTTTTTTGATTTTGCTCTTAACACAGACTATAATAGAGTTGCTACAACTCAGCAATGTTTTTAGCTGTAACCTGGATGTATCTATTTATGTATGTTGCATCTATTTAAGTATGTTAGCATCTATGAGATTCAGCTTTGAGATTACTCAGACATTTGAAATCAGGCAGCATCCAGTATCAAACAGGTAGTCATCTTCAGCATTGGCCTGACTGTTAACAGGTAGAAAAAGATCTTTCATTGATACTACCTAGGAGAAAAATAGCCCACTCTAAATTCTCAGCAATGTTTTGTTAAGTAGTCATATTTTGTATGGAACACTTGAAGAACTTTTCTAATTCAACTGGTTTTGTGATTACTACCACTGTACTTCCTGCATTATTCTCAAAGCATAAAGTAATTGCAGTTGTTGTCTGCAGTCAGGAAAAGAGAACACAGATGAAAATTCTACAAGTGCTTCTGGAAGACAGTTGCATCTGAATGTGATTGCAGGAACATGGGTGAAGGTTTTCCACCACTACACTGACAGATAATTCTGTTTTAACTTGGTTCTACATACATATCCACATGTAGTTTAACCAAGTTACAAAACTTGTTTTCCAGCCCCTCTAAGTTTCCTATGCAGGAAGTCTCTGGTGGTTTTTTAATTATTTTGTAAATTGTATTTTACACAGAATGTTTGAGTCCATAATGAGAATAAAGTCTTGATCATTTAATACCTCAGGATCTGTCCTTTCGAGATACAACCTCACATTTTTAATAACTAAATGGAAAAAAACCCCTGGCCCCCAGTTGTTCAAGATGTCAAGGACTGATTTTTTTGGTTTCTATAACAGATCAATTAAGTTTCCTGTGAGGTGGTGTGCTCATTAAGTCTGATTTTATTTCAGGTATTTTTTAAAAGATTCCAGTGAATGCTACCCATATTTAAGCTTTTGGAATTTTAAGAATCAAATTCTTAAAATACAAAACAAAAATATTTGCCTTACTGCAAAGCTATCTTCTTCCTTTAAAAATTCAATATGGCAGTCTCTGCCCTGACTACACTCTTAAGTAAATCTTTTGCAGTTGTGTTTAGACAGGAGTGTCCACAGAGCACCTTTGTAGTAAGACATTATTTTCAACTCATTCTAGAATGTCACAGGCACACAAACACATTCCCCTTTGCCTGAAGAAGCACACAGTTCTCAGAATAGTCCTTTTTACTATGATTTACAATAAAAACAATTTACAGCATCTCCATGAAAAATAATGCCATTTTGAGTCTGGCACAGATGTTCTCCTTTATCAAAGAGAAAGTTCATGTAAAATCTTTTTTTTCCTTAAAGACTTCATAAAGTAATTTAAACATAAAAAAAGTCTCTTTAAAAAGTCTACTTTACACAACACTAACAAATCTGCATGCAGGCAAACTTATTTAAACCGGACCAGCAGTGCCTGAATTAACCTTTTAAAAAAAATAATAATCATCCCATGAAGAGGGAAGGTGAAGGTAACTTTACCTACACAAAAAGTCCTTTGGGTATTACCGCTCAATAAGCCTGAACTGTGCTAGCAAAGGCAGGTGATCAGAAGAGTTATTTTCATTGGGAAGACCATTAACAGTCCAGAGATCTTTCTCTGTTAAAAGTGCCAGCCTGCCAAGAAGCTTCAGACCTCCATGAAAAGAATCCTCTGCTCCTGGTTAAAGAAAAAAACCAAAACACAACATTAGTGTGGGCTAAGCATTACACATTCATACATATGCAGACAGAGGAAAATAGTAAGGCAGCAATAATCTGAAGTTATTATTGTTGCATGCAATATCACCAGAAAGACAGTTCAGAAATTCTTGTTTACTATGACTCTCACAGTAAAGCTTATAATCAATAGAGCTCAAAGAATGCAAAAGGACACTATTTTGTGGAGGGATAAATTGAGGCAGAAGGAAAAGGGATTTATTTGTTCATTGTAACTCTCCTGAAAAAGGTTCACATAATCCAGTCCTATACTTCAGAACAACAGTATTGCTAAACAGAGCTGACACTTGCAAAATTAATTATCCTTTCAGAGTTACTGGTTCATATGACATTTTATTTCTGTATCCTCAAGCACACAGTTCTCCAGCAGGCAGGTCATACAGAAACTGTTACTCGTAAGGATGAAAGTCTTTGAGAGCATTTCCCTTTCTAACTGTTCATCATAAGAAAGGGATCTCCCTCCATTATTTTCTGCCATTTCTAAGGAACCTGCTCCTCCCGTCCCCTCCCAGATGAAACACCATTGCTCATGCAAGAGGGGAAGATGACTCACAGCCTTGTCATTATTAAAGAATTTTACAGAATGATTTGGGTTGGAAGGGACCTTAGAGATCATATAGTTTCAACCCCCTGCCATAGGCAAGGACACTTTCCACTAGACCATGTTGCTCAGAGCTCCCATCCAGCCTGGCCTTGAACACTTCCAGGGATGAGGCATCCATAACTTCTCTGGGCAAGCTGTTCCAGTGCCTCACCACCCTCACAGTAAAGAATTTCTTCCCAGTGTCTAATCTGAACCTACTATGTCAGTTTAAAGCCACTCCATTGTGTCCTATCACTACCTGCCCTTGTACAATGTCCCTCTCCAGCTTTCTAATAGACCCTCTTCAGGTACTGGAAGGTCTCCCTGGAGCCTTCTCTTCTCCCGGCTGAACAACCCTGACTCTCACAGCCTGTCTGCATAGGAGAGGTGCTCCAGCTCACTGATATCTTAATGGCTTCCTCTGGACCACCCCCTTACGCTGGGGGTCACAGAGCTGGGCACAGCACTCCAGGTGGGGGTTTCCTGAGAGCAGAGTAGAGGGGGACAATCATCTCTCTCAACCTGCTGGCCATGCTGCTTTTGATGCAGCCCAGAACAAGCCTGGCTTTCTGGGCTGCCAGTCCACATTGCTGGATCATGCTGAGCTTCTCAACAACCAGCACCCTCAAGTCCTCCTTAGGGTTGCTCTCAATCCACTTGTTCATCCCTGCCCTGATACCAGAGATGTCCTGACCCAAGGGCAGGCCTTGGGCCTTGAACTCTCAGGTTTGCATGGCCTACCTCAACCCTTTCAAGATCCCTCTCGATGCCATCCCTTTCTCCAGTGTGCTGATTGCACCAGACAGCTTGGTGTCATCAACAAACTTGCTGAGGGTGCACTTGACCCCACTGGTGTTAGACACTGACAGTCCCAAGAGTGATCCCTGAGCAATGCCACTTGTCACTGGTCTCCACGTGGACATTGATCCCAACTGTTTGTTTCCCGCTGATTCACAATGCAGTTCACCCCCCAAATCCATCTCTCCAGATATCATGCAGGACTCTAAAACGCTTGCACAAGTCCAGGTAGATCATGTCAGTTGTTCTTCCCTTATCCACAACTGCTGTAACCCTGCCATAGGAGGCCACTAAATTTGTCAGGCACAATTTCCCCACCAGCAAAGAGCAACCAGCTTTTTCAGCTCTAGTAAAGAAATTCCACTGAGATCCTTCCACAATGTGTCAAACTTTTAGACTCCTTGAGCAATGTACTCAAGTGAGGCAACTATTCAGCAACTCTTGCTATTGCTTTCTGAGTGTATAGATGATACTGAGCCAAGCTGAGTACTTTCAGGACCAGCACAAACAGCAGCTGTAACTTTTGACAGAAATACTTTCTATATGAAAGCGATCAGCAATTTCAGAACTTCTGGCTGAGCCTGGTACTGGCTTACCATAAGACATACTTTAAAGGACTATCCAGCAAGTGCTAAACTTCTCAGACAGTTCAACAGCTTCATCCTTTGCCATCTGTCAGCTTTCCAGCCCTCTATCAACCCAGCAGCTGTTAACTGTTGCTCTGAAGAAAAGCTTTTTGACTGCAAAGATGTCTTGGCAGCTCTAGAGCACACATCCGCCCAGGTCTTGAGACAAATTTATCATTTGAGGCAGCACCTGCATGTCTACAAAGGAGCAGTTTGTTGCCACAGAGCTTGGTCTGCATGCAGTGATTAATGTCAGCTCAGAATGCTCTGAAACCAGCAAAATTATGCCGTGCAGGACTCGGGTAGATACTGAACCCTGATTACATGTAAATCTTGAATACCAAACCAAATACTTGGCTAAGCATGACAGACTAAAGCACAAAAAAATTCAAAAAAAACCCCTTTAAAATGGAAGAAACCAATCAGCCCAGACCACATTTAATATTCACTTGTTCAGACTTTGGCAACTTTTAATACAGAGGCCCATTAGAAAACTGAAAATCCAGACCATTACTTAGTTTCTAAGAACTAATGACTAAAAACTATACCAGTTTAAAGGACTTGGAAAAATTCAAGTTTAGTCCCATTCTGTAGTCTGATGTGGGGTGAAGAATCTATTTGAAAAACAAGTGCAGAAAGAAAAAAGTGCTGTATCCCTGCTGGGGCAATGATGGTGCAACAAAATATACAAGCAGGCGAATTAGGATTAAATTTGTGCAGGGATGCACTCTGATATCACACAGCATTCAGAAATCATTTAAAGACTTCTCATATCCACTGCATTGTGGAATGCCGCTGTCAATGGCATAAAACACAGAACTAATGAGGACACGGCAAGCACACTGCTCAGAAGTACCCAAGGTGCGAGTACAAACACAGTGTAAGACAGAAAAACACTGTTCCCCATCACGAAATTCCCGCAGAGGTACCGTGACTTTCTTGCACCATCTGGTGAGTTCTTGCTGCAACTGCAAACCAGAGAGGGACAACTGGGCACGGGCCCGTGACTGCACTCAGAGCAAAGGGCACGACTCTGTTCCTTGATAGAAACTACATCAAGACAAGCTGAAAAGTCAATTGCCAACAGTTTGTTTATCAGTTTTAATGTACATCATAAATTGCCGTTCCCCATTCTGTTGGTTAGATGATTGGAAATTGGTGTAGGTCTGGCCTAAGCTACTGACAGCAATAATTCTCAGGTGCTCCTTATGATGCTGCTTTCCTACCACCTCAGGTCCTCCTTATGATGCTGCTTTTCTACCACCTCAGGTCCTGTCCCCATTCTGAGATGGCAACTACAGAGATGTTCAGTCAGCTGAAAGACTGTGCCCTGCATGGCACTAAAAGATCATCTGTGGTGAGCTGACAAGGCCAGCCACATTTCTCAGGGAACAGCTGACATTGACAGAACTACCACAAACCTCTGAAGTACTTTATATGGATTAAATTATCACTACATTTCTCTTAATCTCATTTAATGTTTGTGAAAAAATAGTGAAAACTTGGTTTCTTTACCTGGCTGGGCAGCAGTATCATCATTTGCTGCAGAATAGAAAATATAATCCACAGTGACAGCACTTCGGGAATGACAAGTTGTTACTTCTGGTATCCCAGTTTCGGGGAAGTAATGAGAATAGACCGAAGACAATTTAAAATGGTGCTGCAGTTTTGAAGACAACCTGAAGAGGAATCAAAGAAAATAATTTTCTTGGGCCTTCTACAAGGAATAAGCAATGAAGAAAGAGCAAATAGTTCTTGGTTACAAACAAAATGAATTATCTGGATATGCAAGCCAGTGTTTCTCTCATGCAAGCAATCCTACAGCCTGTTGTGTGTGTGGCCTAAACCTCTGAAGGCAAAATGCAGGCAGCATTTTGAAGTAAAAGGCAGATACCTAAGAGCTTATCCAAACAGGCTTAACTGACACTTTAATTATAGGTAGCTTCCATCTCCACATACACTTTGTAAGCACTCATGTGCTCTCATTCAGCAATCTCTCCCTGAAACACAGGTAGAAATGCCCACGAAAGCAGCTTATATGACAGCAACAATGTATGAACTCATCTAAGCATGCCCTTCAGCATATAGAGAAATTAAGATTTTTAGCATTTTTGCCTCCCCTAAAGCTACCAAGTACTTTCAAGTTAGGCTATGCTTCGTCAGCTTTCCTCCACTCACGCTTCCATCTTCTGTCTCCCCATCATTTGTCTGCCTGTGCCTCCAGTTCAGCACATCTTGTCTCACCTGTCTTTTCAATCTTGAAAGCAAACTGCACCTTTCAGCAAAAGAACTCCTCTCTCCCAGCCATTTGCTTTCATCATCTCTGCAAATCATCCATCCCTCAGCTGTACCTGCCTCATCTTGCATCTTAAACATGAGCTGCATGTGTTCTGATTAAAAACCAAGCAATTAAAAAATTTAAAAAAAAAAAAATCAGCATGTTACCTGCCTAATTCAGAGAAGAAACAATCATGCCAGTTGGTACAACACAGGCAAGTAGTAATTTCTGCTTTTGTTGCATGACATTCCTTTTAACATGAAGGGAAAAAACCCTGGAAGCAGCGTTCAACACGTAGCATGTTATGGATTTACACCATAGCATCGGGTCTCCTGTCTTGTTATCTGTTCTTTACTCAGAAATGCCATTACATACCTTTTTCCTAAGTAAGAATCACCAAGAGTCCTAATAACTATCTGTAGTGATACCAAGATCTCACATCTTATAAGAAACGGCAAACTTCTATCCTCATATCACACATATACAGTTAGGGTAATTTCATTCTTCTATGCCTTACTTTATAGTCAGGTTATTCTGAGTTGGAAGGGACCCACATGGATCATTGAGTCCAACTCTAAAGTAAATGGCCTGTACAGGGATCAAACCCACAACCTTGGCATTATTAGCATCATGCTCCAACAAACTGAGCTAATCTCACTTGTTATATGCCTTTACCAGTTTGGTACATGCTAATATATTCTTCCTTTCAAAAACAGTTACATTTTCCTTCTCAGCATTCTAGTCATGGCTTCCTCCTTCATTTTAGCAAGCATATGTTTTGATCTGAGAGTTGTACTACCAAATCCGTAATACTCCACATTTCTCAAAGAACTTAAATTCTCCCACAGAACTCCTGACAAGAACAATTTTATGAACTTTCCAGTTCCTTTCCCTCCCTCATCCCAATTTCACAAGGTAATATAGGATTTTACTAGAATCCCTAAATCAGTGTCTCAAAAACAGTATAAGAGGGAAGTGGCAACACTTAAGTGGCTGGACACTGGTTTATGTCAAGAAGTGACAAAAAAAAGGTCAAAAGCAGTCCTTTAATAAGCAGACAGAAAGTACCATTTAAACAGCACTGACTCCTTGCCCCTGCATTCTGAAATAATATCTGCAAATTCCTGAAAGAACACAGACCCCATTATTTCTAGTTCTAGTCTTTTGCTGCCTGATCAGCCTTTTCATGTTTAAATGGACAATGATTTTTTTTCTAGAAGGGCACACTGGTCTGGGTAACCATCTTGTATCCTCATCTGGAATCAAATACAACTTTGGTCTAAAACCATGACCAACCCCCACATAACCAGCCAAGGGCTTCCATACTTTTTCCCAACACTTACTTTTCAGATGCTATTACAATCTCCTGAGTGTTGTCCAGTTTTTCTCCTTCCAATTTTTCTCCTGCAAAATAAAAATACATACAATTTACATTTAAAAATAGGATATAGGTGAGAACAATACTGAATAGCTACAAAAAGAAAAGGTACAGGAAAAAAGTATCTTTAAGTACACTTATTTTTTTTGCAGGAAACAAGATACAATTCACAAAGCTGGATCAAATTCTTCTGCTCCATTATTAAGATCCCCTCTAAAGACTCTTTCAGATTATGTCCCATTCATTTAAAATTGTTTTTCTGTCAAATTAAAAAAATGGTGGATGAAAGACGTAGCAATACCCAGGAAGGAATCACTTGCTTTTCCCAATTGGTCCATAAAGCGTCAGCACTCTAATACATAAACACTGAAGCAGAATGTAGGTTCACACTATGTACATGTGCTGCATTCCTTCATCTCTCTTGTCCCATTCACAGCACAACTGGCTTTCATGATGCAAACACAGGAGTTCAAATATTACGCACCAACTCCTGAATGGCAGTTTCTAACTATTATCTCCTGAAGACTCAAATTTGCAAATGTTTATGTGAATAAATGTCTAATGAACCCAACAAGAAAGTTTTGCAAGCTCAAGACTCACTGGTTTTTCCCCACTAGAGCAGAACATCTGGTTTTCAGTGCTACCTGAATGATACTTTCAAAGGCTCACAAAATTCATCAACCCAGAAACTGACCTGCATTTTCTTCTTTTTGTTGTTGTTTTATTTCATATACACAGTTTTGTGAAATACCTAATTTTTTTGGCCAAATTGGAATAGATAAGATTCTTTGTCCCCTTGGAAACTGTTCTTGTCCGGAGACCTGAGAAAGACAACATGAGCTTTTTTCAGTCAGAAATCTGATTTAAAGAAAAAACCCCAAGCAAACTTGAAATAAGGAAATATTTTTTGTGAAGTTTAAAGTTTTAAGCAAAAAAAAAAGATCCAGCCCCTTCGAATAAATCCTTTATAATGGCTTGTGAATCACTGTAAAAATACTACCCTTTATATACATTCCCTTTGTTTATGCTCTGGAAGTTCTCTGCAACTTCCCAATTTTTTCAGAAAGTTCTTGTAACACTGAAGATGACCAAGAACACTTTTACCAATGTAGCAAGACTGGCTGAGTGTACAGAGCTCCCTAGCTGACACTTACTGTAGCTTCAGGGTGCTTATTCTTCTGGGAGCAAGTCAAGTCAAAGTAGGGCTTGAAACAACTCCCCATTAGCAAAAAACACCAGTGAGAGTATTTTTTGGTTGTGTTTTCTCACTGTATGTATTCCAGTTACTTGCTGGTAAAGAACTTGTGATGCATCCAACCACTACATACAAGAGCTCACAAAAGGACATAATTTAAGATGAAACAGTTGAGATTCAGCATTTGATTGCATTTCTGCTTTTACAATTATTCTACACAACAAGTTTATCTAAAGTAAGAGTCATCTTCCCATAGAGTCCACAGTAGGTATTTGATTAAGCAGTTATTTTATCCTAATTAAAGACTGGTGATACAATTATCCTGAGGATAAGTACAGTTCAGGAACAACTGTTGCTGAGTTTTCCCTTTCAGAATACTGGAAGTGGATACAATATTCACTAAGGCTCAACTAATACACCCAAGCATATTTAAGTAACTCCATAGTAACTTTTGCTTTGTAGACTGTGTAGAGGGCACTAAGGCACTGCAATAGAAATAATCACAGATACTGCATGCTAGGAGCACTCAAGTATTTATCTTAACCTTTTTTTTTGTGAGAAGTGAGAAGCATAGCCTACCTTCCCTATAGCAAGTCCTTCATAATTTAACTTTCCTTCCTTTATAAATCTGTACAATGGAGAACCAGGAACAGAATTGAAGTCACCACAGATGATAATTGGGCAGAAGGAACCATCCTTCTGAGGGGCAACACTGGCGATCTCTGCCAGGAGCATTGCCAGCTGGGTCAGTTTGATGTCCCCTCGCCTTGGGTTATACAGCAGATGTGTATTGGCAATACAGATGGCAGCGTTAGTCTTACAGTGAAATCTAGGCTGCAAAAGCAACACCAGTCCAACGTTGTCCCTGTCCAAGAGTGGAATATCGCGGCGAAAGAATTCCACAGGGTTTGATGAAATCAGGCTAAATTTGGAAGTTTTGAAGCAAATAGCACAGCCATCAGGTTTTCTCCCTGTCCTCATTTTATACTCACAGTGATACCCTGCAAGAAAGGCAATTAAAAACATATAATGCCATTGTATAAACAGAGAACTTGAAACAAAAAAATTAGAAAAACCTCACACTGCTTTTCTCACATGACAGTCAATCCCCAGTCTGATGTACCAAAGACTATGTGAAGTTCACACAGAAAAGTGAATACAAGAGTCCTTCAGTCCTATCTAAACTACGTGAGACAGGGCAGGAAACCCAGGCTAATACCCTTTGTGGTGTATAACCATCTACATACTTTATGATACCACCCATGTTCTCTCGTCATGTGGAAAAAACTCCAAACCAAAACAAGAAAAAAAGCCCTGCAAGTCATATAAAAGTGGACTTCTGCATTAAAGATTTTTCTGGATATTACCAGAATGGTTCAGGAATAATACCAGTGAAATATTCCAATCAAAAGCCTTAATCACTCTACGTCATAAATCAATGTCTAAAATGACTCCTAGAACAAAGGTCTTGAACATTATTGACAAAATTATACAATTATCCAGTTAGCAGCAAGCTTTCAACAGGGAAACGGAGACACTTGTCAAATGGTGGGACTGGCATTCAACCATGTCCACCTAAAAATAGTGATTTGCCAATTTCTTCATTTTATGTAGAGATGAAACGCAGATATAAATGAGGCCTTATCTATGCAAGAAAAAAATTAAGTCTTGAACCAATATCTAGTTTTTGCTGTTTTCAAATACTTCTCTGTCCCACCCATACCATATGAATTCATGAAGCAGAACCTCAGTGAAAGAGCACAAGCTGACCTCTGAGTTCAAATCAGGGCTGGGACAGGAGATTCCCGCTCCCCTCTCCCAACTTCAGCCTGTGTTGCTCCTGCCACTTACAGCACTTACTGCTAACTCAGTAAGCCAGAAAAATAAAACTAGTCTGAAGAGTATTCTGCTGGACTGGTGGATTTCACCAAGGTAAAGGCCTAGTGAGTGCCAGAACTAGCCCAGGAGAAGGTCAGGATATGCATCTAGGAAGTATGAATGGGGAGAGGAAGAAGCTCCAGATCCTCATGTACAGCAGCAGAAAGCTCACTTCCCTTACAGTGCTGTGATTTAAATCAGTACTGTCATTACTCTACCTTCTTTGCAAGCACTCAGTTCTGGAAGCTAGACTACCTCAACTAACCAAGAAAGAAAAAAGTATCAGTTGAGTGCTGCTCCTTCCCTGGCTCCTCCTGACATCAGACAAGAACTGATACCAGGATGAGAGTGAGGCCAGGGGAACAGAAGGTGGTGCAGGGCACAAAAAATTTACATCAGTTTAAACCACTGTGGAAACAAACCCTTAGCAACATGTTCCTTCCATAAATTCCCATGAGGGAGAGTGTCAAGACAGTGCTCTTTAGACTGACTGACAGCATTAGTATAAAAACTAATGGATGTATACGGACCACGGATAAAATGTAGTGCTGATATTTGGAAGGTTTCAAGCCAGAAAAGCATGCCCTTGAAACATCCAACAGGAATTCTGGTAAAACACACTAAAGTAGCCACAAGAGAGCACTTGATGGATTTGTAAAAGGGAGTTCACAATATTGTTGCACGTGATGGCAGTAGACTTTATTCTATAATCTAAGAGCTGTTTTTTTGAGGAAAATAGTACTGGGGCAGGGGAGAAGACAATGTATTGTTCCTACGAGTTTCATCATACCCAAGGATTCCAAATTTGACTTGATCTCTGTTCTATAGTGGTCTTCTTGGACTTCTTGTAAACAGAGCACCTAAGGCAAAAGTTTACAATTAAAATATATTATTAATTACATCAAAATATTACCATAGCTTTTTGACTCCATAATCCCACAATAGGATTCATTCTCCTACAGAAAATGTTCCTTAAAATTATTAAGAAGGCCCCAATTCCCCCCACCCTTTCTCAGACATATATTTTCAGATGTGAGATTAAATTTAATCAAAATAATGACCTGCTAATACATTCTCAGCAGTTTAGGGGAGGGCTAAGTGTTAGAGTGGTGGGATGAGGAATCCAATGGCACACTACAGAGTGGACAACAAGCTTCTATAACACAAGAACTTGAACAAAAAATCAACCTCAAAATATCCCATTAAGAGAGTTCTGAGCATCTCTGAGCCTTCTCCCTTGCACGCTGCAGTAAAGACACAGATTTACAACTACCTTGGGATTGGGATCAAGGACTGAGTTCCCAAAAGGTAACAAGTAACACTGGCATGCTGAACTCCAGCAAGAGATTTCATTTGCCCAGCTGGTACTAGTTCATTCAAGGTCTCAAGGGAGAGTGATATCTCAAGCAACATTCTGAAGTCTCTGCTTCACTTTCAGGTTACAGTTCCAACCAATGAAACAGTTAAAAATCTACATGCTTTAGCAAGAAACTTCTCTGCGGAAAGGGCACCTGCATCCATTATGGTCTGAGAGCAGCTGCTCACCATGACTCAACACATACAATAGAAAGCATCACCTCTTTACCCCAGTGCTATGCTGTATAGCTCTGCAGAGTTTAGCAAGCACCCTGAACTGAACTGCTCTTTGCTGGAGGTACTGGCTCCAGCTCCAACCCTTCTCTCCTGGAGAACTGTCTTGTTGACCGGGCAAATCCTCACCAAAGTCCCTCTGCCCAATACTCCTCCCAGAAAGCCCTCTAAGGTATAGCATTGTAAAGATATATACATACAGTATGTCTAAATTTATTCGGAAGAAAGGAAGAGCTTGAAGGGGATTTTAATTTCCAGATTCCTGGCTAGGTACTAACATAACTGCATTTTTCAAATAGTACAAGGCTGATTTTCTGTGGCTTAGCTAATACAACTACCTTTTTTCAGTACTGTTTACTGGCACAGATAGGATTCTATCAGTGAACTTTTGCTGGTCTGAATAACAACTGGAAAAAGTTTACTGACTTGACTTCCTGATTGAGGCTAATAATAATTGATGTGTCCTCAAAAAAACCACCAAAACTCCAAACAAACAAAACCTAAACCAATCAAAACCAAAGACTTTCCAGACCCCAGTATAAGGAGAATTTGCTACTCTAGCTTATCAGTTCTTAAGAAATATCCACATGCTCATTTCCTACTCACATCTGCATCCAGCTGTTTGATTTCTTGTAGAATGTTGGGAAATCTGTATGTCCAGAATAACAATCGTTGCCTGCAGTGTCTGTACAGGTGAGAGTTGTCTTCCAACAAATTCTGTGAGAGAATATTGTAGGACATGACCGTAAAATCAAATGTTGCCTCACTTTCTGTATTGCTTTGGTCACATTCTTTATTTTCAGAGATTTTCATTGTTCTACTCTGCTGACAGAAATATTCCCAGTTTCTTTTGATGGCTCCTGTTAAAAGTACATGAGGCAGAAAAGAGTTATGAAATGGACTGTATGACTCCTTACTGTTCTTAGAAATCATTCTACTGACAACTATTCATCTTTCAAATTGCTTAAGCAGTGCTAAAAGCTTACTCAATGAGCAGTGATTTAGACCTTCTGTTTAAGATGAGCTTTATGTAAGCATCAGTTAAAAAAAAAAATCAAACAAGCAAAAAAAACCCAACCCCAAAGCACAGCACAAAACCATTATATGACCTGGATTCCAACTGCTTTGAAACTGAGAAACTGGCAGGGTCTAAGGAGATTGTTGCAGTCAGACTGCACCACCCTGCTCCCTGTAGAAGGGCTGTCAAACTGGTAAGCCAAATCCAGTCTGTTGCAAGACTTACACTGCCTTCTGTCACCACCCCCTCAGCAGCGATGGTGTATGTCAGTTTGGAATACACCCTTTAGAGCAGCATATGGGCATCTTGTTGATGATCCCTCTGTCCATGACCAACAAAGGGTTAGGAATCAGTCACCTCTAGCCTGTCTACAGTCTGTAAGCTTCAGCCACAAGCTGAAACAGGGTCCCAAGCTGGGGTCCCAAAACAAATAATGAATCCAGTCTTCCTCAGTGACGTTGGGAAATTAAAAAATTAACAAGTCTCAGAATTACCAAGAACTTCTGAAAATGCTTACTTTGCCTTTATGCCATTTCTAATTTCATACTTATTATTAGCATCATTATATGAAAATTTATAATAGGACATCTGCTCATCATTATGCACCCAATTATTTTTTAAGAAATGTATTTCTCCGCTTACAAAACTCACGGACAGAGAGGCCTTTCAGCCTTTATACCTGAATGCATCTGAGAGCAAACTAAGGTCCAGTTACCCGTGATACCAACCAGTTGCAGAGGGCAGCTATAGCTCTTACTATCTGCCCTGTTTGGATAGTAAATTTCATCACTGTGCTTATGTTATTCAGAGCTTTACCTAGAGTTTACAATGAATACAGCAAGGCTTTATGTACTGTTTCTACAGTGTGAAAGAAGACTCACTGCTCCTTGTCAAGAATCTTTAATTACCATCACCTTATAATATATGAACAGAAGGTAATTAGGAAAGACCACACTGCTAACCACACTCTCAGATAAAGGTATGTCAAGGAGGGTTAAGAGAGGACTTGGCAATTTAGGGACAAAGCAAACTTCCTTCCTTCACCTGCTGAAGATGGATGTGATATTTCTAAGCCTTATGGATACAAGCCTTTCGTCCAGAATTTCCTTTGGGATGCTGACAGCATCTGTTGTCCTTTTCAGTCGTAAAACACCTTCCAGTTTATTTTGGTAAGGAATTATTTATGAAAGAGGGCCATAATTTTGTCTGTGCCTTTCTATTTGTTCTACAGTAGACAACACTGTTAATATACACAAAACTCAGTAAAATATTTGGATGCCATGTAGAAGGTTGTATCTGTAATAAGGTAACACAGACACTGAAGTTTCACAAAAGTCTATTACAGAGCTGGGTAGACAACTCTGCACTTCCTACTGCATTTATCTGGATAAATACACTTCCTGCTTGCTCTGCCAGACCAGATCTGACACAAAACTTGCTCATGTGCCACTGGCAGAATACAGTTGTAAAAATAAAATCACACAATCACACTGGAAGCAAACACCACTAAATCTCAGTCCATTAATTCTCAGTTATCTAGGTCACAGATAACTCAACTGGTCTGGAAAGAAACCAATTCAGGTCCAGCAGGGCTTATCAGCTCAGGTAAGAGTACAAGGAGTGAAGCTACACAACTGCCAGCCCAGCTCAGCCCTGCAGCAAGTTAGGCAAATCTTTTTGCTTTTATAGAGGTCCCAAGTTAACAGCCATGATCTGGCAACAGACACCCGAGCATTCTTTGAACCAAACTCAGGACTCCCCAAGTTGGGCAATCCCTCACCTATATGACTGTGTTCTACTGCCAAATGCAGTGAACCTTGTTCTAGTAGACTGTTTGACAGCACAAAATACAAGCTTACAAACTAAACAGTATTACAAAACCGGAATTCTTTTAAGACAGATGTTTTCCTGAGAGAGGTGCCAAGAAAACAGTAACTCAAAAGGAGCAAGCAATATTGCTAAAAACTCCTTAGGTATATTTAGCATTACAAATAAACAAGGAAAATGAGCAAAAAGCATCTTTTACCTTTCTTGCTGCTATGTTTTCCTTCATTCTGTGCTACAGAAACACATGATGCTTCCTTCTGGTTTGTTTCTTCATCAGGAGTTGAAGTATGCTGGCCACTGAGTCTTCTCCTCTTTGTCAATGGTTCCTCTCCCTCAGATTTCATACTGGGGTTAGGTAGATGAAAGCAAGAACTTTGCATGTAGTTATCAAGATGCCAATTAGAGTTCTGAAATTGTCTCCAAGGTCCAAAAACTGGAGGGAGTCTCCAGTTTGTTGAGAAATCAGCTGGGATAGGAAGTGGAAACGTGGCCCAGGGAGGACAGTGTCCAACCCATCTCATACAGCTGGAAACTGGGCTGTTCAAGGTGAGTATCTGCGAGCCATTCCAGTGGGTGATCCAGTCTCTGCCCAGCCTCTGCACATGGCGGGGCAGCATGGAGTGTCTACGAAAAAAGCACAGGTTTCATTACTTGCACACAGCTACATCTGCCTGTAGAAGGCTGTAGATGCAATTCATCCTGGTCATGGCTTACAAAAGATATTCTTTCTCTACAAGTTAACACATAGAAGATATTCAAACCTTTTTAGATATACACGATATTTAAACATTTCTCTAAATGATATACAAAGTGGGACTTTATGAAGTGATCTTGCACCCTTTTCCCCCGTCAGATTTACAAGCACCATTTAGTGTCCAAGCCCTATCATCTGAGTAAGTATTTACCATTTATTTTTTGCCTTATTGAATTCAACTGTCTGATCTTTCAAGCGCTCACAGGAATGACCTTTAGAAAAGGTCATTTTTGCATGCTGCATTAACTTTATCATAAGGCTATTTGAAAGAAATGAGAAAACCACTTTCCTTCAAGCTGTCAGAAATTTATTTAGAAAGCCATTGACTTGGCTCAAACCGCAACTTCAACACGACAGGGAAATAAAGGTACTAACTCTCAAGGCATCACTGGCACCAGCTTAAAACTAAATTTGTATTCATTTCTTTTCCAGGAGGGCAAACCACAGCTTAGCTATTAAATCCATTAAAATAAGGTGTTTTTTTCCTGTTCTTTCCAGAAGAAAAAAAATAAAAATCTGTGTCTCAACAAAATTGTAAGAAGGCAGGCTGAGTGACAATGTTCTTGTCTCAGCTTTTTCACTGTTTAAATAAGGTGTATTTTGAGCTTACAAGCAAAAGATAACAAAGGTTGGTATGCCTGAAGTTGAACTGAAACAAGAACCTCCCAGCTGCCATTCAGCAGAGCGAATAAGCTGAAATACAGAATCACTAAATCACAGGATATTCTGAGTTGGAAGGGACCCACAAGGATCATCAAATTACAACTCCTGGCCCTTCGCAGGACACCATAAGAATCCCCCCATGTGTCTGAGAGCACAGTGCAAATGCTTCTTGAACTCTGTCAGGCTTGGTGCTGTGACTGCTTCCCTGGGGAGCCTGTTCCAGTGCCCAAGCACCCTCTGGGTTAAAAACATCTTTCTAATATCCAACCTAAACCTCCCCTGACACAAGTTCAGGCCATTCCCTTAGGTCCTGTCACCAGTTACCACAGAAGAGAGATCACTGCCTGCCCCTCCCTTTCGCCTCACAAGGAAGTTGTCACTACAGTGAGTCTCCTCTTCTCCAGGCTCAACACACTAAATGACCTCAGCCACTCCTCGCACGGCTTCCCCTCCAGGCCCTTCACCAATATCATCGCCCTCCTCTGGACACTCTCTAATAAATAACACAACTTGCAGCAAAACCATCTTGTTCCGGACCAGCCCTCTTCCCCGCCATGCCGCCCCGACAGACACACAAGCAACACACAGCCCATGGCACCCCAGCACCACGGCAGAGCAGACAGAGGCACCGCTCCTTCACAAACACCTCCCGCAGCTCCCGTTTCACCGAACAGCGCGGAGCAGCCGCCCGTTCCCAGATCCCCGGCCCCGGCGCCGCCACACCCGTGCCTTGTTTACCGCGGCCCAGCTCGGCCTAATGGCGGTGTTCGCACCCCGCGGCCCCGTTACCTCCCGGCGGGCCCTGCCCAGGGGGACCCAGCCCAGGGGGACCCAGCACAGGGGCATCCAGCACAGGGGGACCCGGCACAGCCCCGGCGCCCCCCGAGGGGGTCACCGCAGGGCAGCGGCAGCGCCAGCTCCGCCCGCCGCTCCGGCCCGGCCCGTACCCCGCTCCCCGCCCGCCTGCCCGGCCAGCCGCGCCCTCCCGATCGCTCCTGGGACTTGTAGTCCCAAGGCCGCGCCCGCTGCCAGCCGGGCCTGGCCACCTTCCTGGCCCCGCCGCCATCCCGGCCCCTCCATCCTGGCCCCTCCATCTCGGCCCCGCCACCATCCCGGCCCCGCCATCCCGGCCCCGCCACCAGCCGGGCCCAGCCATCATCCCGGCCCCGCCGCCAGCAGGGCCCCTCCATCCCGACCCCTCCCGGCCCCACTGCCCGGGCCCCGCCGCGCAGCAAAACCGCCACGGAGGCATCTCCACTGCAGGCTTTGAAGCATTTTAAATGGCCGTGACACAGGGATCCTGCAGTAGTCTCTTCCCCCCAGAGAGGGTGGCTGGGCCCTGGGACAGGCTCCCCAGGGATAAGTGGTCACAGGTCCAAGCCTGGCGGAGTTCAGGACGCGTTTGGGTGATGTTCCCAGGCACACGGTGTGAGTCTTGGGGATGGTCCTGTGCAGGGCTAAGGGCTGGGCTCGGTGATCCTTGTGGGTCCCTTCCAGCTCAGCATATTCTGTGATCCTTGTGGGTCCCTTCCGACTCAGCATATTCTGTGATCCTCTGATGGTTTCCATAAACTGTCTTCTCCCTGGGATCGTCCCCGTAGGGTCAAAGTGTCTTAAGGAACAGCAACCATATGTCTGGAGGTGCCATGTCAGGGCGGCAGCACCTTGCATACTCTTTGCAGAAAAAAACCAAACAAATCCAAACCCACTCACCTGAGAAAGTATTTTAGCATTCTCAGGTTTTAAAATGCACCTGAAGGTGCTCTGCTGAGGAGGCCTGGCTGGTGGGACAGGTGGGAGGGCTGCCCACCCTGCAGACACACACACCACTTGTCACCAGCTGCATCAATAATCCTCTGTGTCTGCTGGTGTTGCTCAAATAAGCAGTTAAAATGCGTTCTTGAGGTCTTGTGAGGACAGAGTAAATGCTGGCTCTGTACTGTAAGGAAATGTAGTACAAATTATAGTGCTGAATAGTGCAGATGTAATCAAGTAAAATACTGTTTCTCTGCATTCCTTTTATTTGTGTCATAAAAGTAACTTTAAATAACACTTGAAGTTTTTCCAGGAGTGGCAGGGAAGACTGGAGAAGGAATAATGTAATGATGTTAAGAGCATGCTACTTGGACAATGTGTCAGATCCACTTTGGGTTTTCCATTTCTTGGACATGAGTTACTAGAAAAAGGTAAAAATACCCATCCATTTTCTGTTACTTTCTTCACAATGCAATAAGAGAGCAAAGCTACTAATCACATAATACATGGGTAGTAAAAGATCTCCCAACTGTATTTTCAAGACCTACTTATTTTTGCTGGGTTTTCTTTCCTGCATTTTTGAATTATTACGTATTAAGTATATTTCTAAGAGACGAGACAGTAAGACATAGCTACAGGAACAACTGTTATTTTTAGGAGCAAAATCTTCACATAGAATGGAGTTATTTTCTGTATTTTGACCTGCACAAGTCACCCAAGCTTCTCTCACTTCAAAAGTTTTTATACACTAAAGGTGCTGAAAAAAGGGAAGGACTGAAGCTTTGTGTTTTCTTAAGGAAAACCTTAATGAAAAGGAAGATAAGCTGATAAGCATGAAAGTTAATTGTGTAACAGATGAAATATTAGATAAACAATTTACTTATGATGCAAATTATCTTTCATCCCAATGACGATTTTCTTTCCTAATTTTGGTGAAAGATTTTATTTTCTTGCCTTGACCTAGGAAAGTATTAATAAGACAGGAATGCTTAATTGTGGATTATTGACTCTCCTCTAATTATTATTTTGTGTATCTAGATTGGCTATACCGTGTGAAAAGATATTCTTCAAAATAAGGTATCTTCAAATTCTGATTTGTAAGAAGAAGCCAAATTATTTTATGAGTCATTTGAGCTTTTGAAACTCCCTAGTGAATGGAGGCTACTGACTCACCGAGGCATGCTTTGATTGATTATGCTGCACATAAGAACAGCCACGGTGGTTCAGATCAATGGTCCACTGAGCTCAGTTGCCTGTTTTCTAAAAGCAGTTAGAAGCAGATGCCTAGAAATGTGCAGGGGCTGGGCAAACTTCAAATGAGCGCTCTCCCTGCCTCTAGCTGTTTTCAGCTCAGTACATTTCCTAAGCCTGATGTATTTGTCTCTTCAGTTGCTCAGTGACTCTCTCCCTCAAGTACTTGAATTTGCAAACTTTCTGCATCAGCAACATCCTTTGACAAAAGTCCTGCAGGTCTAGCAGTCATTACGTGAAGAACTGGTTTATTAATAATAATTTTATGACTTCTTTCATACCAGCTTCACTTGCTTCTGGTTCTTGTGTTAAGAGAGACTGAATGGGCCATATCCATCCCCTTTCTCCATGCCACTCATGATTTCACAGAGCACTACCATGTCCCCTCACATTATTCCTTCTTCCACACTGAAAAATTTCAGACTACTCCATTGTTCTGCATGAAGAAACTATTTAATATATCTGTTAATTTTTATTGCCCTTCTTGATTCAGCAATGAATTTACACAGTTGCAATACACTGTTCTCTGTCTTGTTCTCCACTCCCACTTCTTCTCCCTTCCTACTCCCACCAAATTGCTAACTTTCGAGTTAGACAGCATTTCAGGATGGAATTTTTTTCTCAGAGGATGCATCAGTTGGTTATTGAAATTTAAATGAGGTCTATTACATAATTCACTAAGGATTTGTCAATGATGGCTTCAGTCCCACTGATTTCTGTTTATACCATTAAAACATCACAACCTCCATATCTTATGAGGCATTACAAGCAAGTGCTGTTTCATAAGCAATTTTTTTATCAGAACTGGTTGTCTAATCATGTTTTTACAGTAGAAGATTCTATGAACTGTATGATGTATCAGTTAGTATATTGTGCTAGAGAATGTTCCTTGCTTACTTGAGCAAGTGCATTTTCAAACAGCTGTTTGTTTTTGGATATGATGCCACAACATCTGCAGCTGCCAGTTCCTACAGATAAAGTTAGAGAAGTTGAAAATTAAAACGTATTCTTGAGGTCAGTCTGTTCAATCTCTTCATTTCACATCCTCAGATTAGGTCACCACATTTGTACATTAAGATTTCATCAAACAGAAGATCTCTTTCTGGAAAGTCTCTTTCAATGCAACTTCAACTTGCATCATCATTGGTATAAGAAAACAGTCACTATTGAATGGAATTTGATGTGTATCTTTTAGCTTTTTGAGTCAGAAACTCGCTTTGGAAGAACGATGATCAAGACCAGATTATCTCTGAAATACTCCTTTTGATAACTTACATGAAGTTCTATGTACAAACACCTTGTCAAAAGATGTAAAAGACACTCTTCCTCTCTCAGAAGATTAAGTGAGAGTGGCAAGTGAACTGCTAACCATCGATGTTCTCTTTCTTCCCCCTTCTTTAAGAAAACATTCCTCATGCAAAAGAGAGTAGACCTATCAAGCAATTTTTAGAGATAAAAAGGATGAAGAATCTTTCTAGTAAATTGGTTAGCTGGCAATTTCAAGGTAATTTAAAAGAAATATGAGAGACAGGATGCTACAAAACTGTTTTGTCCTATGACATGTTAGGAAGAGTCATTGTGTTCTCCCACAGAAAATGACCTTTCTCTGGGAGAGCACCATTCAAAGAAGCATCTGTGTCTGGGTGCTAGGACATGTGTGTGTGTAGCTCCTCTGATCTGACTTTGCTGGGCTCTCCAGGATTGTCAAATCAGCTGTTTTCTGTCAGATGAGCCCTGGGAGCGTATCACCTGGTCCACCCACACTGTCTCCCTGATTCCGTGTGTTTGCAGAACCTAATCTGGTATGCAGGTTGGAATTTCCATTGTACTGAGACGAGAATTGACTGAGGGCAGTGCCAAAATTAAAAGTAACAGTAATCTTGTACTCACTAGGAATAAGGTTCGAGGTGAAACAGTGGCAGTACTTCCAAACAGATTCACACTGACACTGCTTCGGAAGACTCAATGGTGAACTTGTGCTTACAGATCTGTTAGAATTGAGTCTGGTTTGGAAGTCAGAAAATGAATGTGATTATGATCTTTCATTTACATAGCAATAATTCAGGATGTTGAAAAGATTCACAGTGCAGTTCAGTCATCCTCAAAGGAGAGATACTTGCATACTATGAGCTTCAGTACAAGATTCATCTTTTACAAAGATGTGCAATTAAGTGTTTTTCTTTATGTCAGAGACCTGCATGAGATCAGAGATAATAACCTAGTAATGAAAAACTGATTTTTTTAACATCTTCAATTAAATGAATGAAAACACAGTGGTAAAAACAATAATCTTAACAGTTTATATAATCTGACATGTGAACCTACATTGGTATAATCCCGCTACAGACAGGAAATCGAAGATAATCTTACGAAACGAGAACATCTTGCAGGGCAAAGTTGTGCTCCTTAGAACTGAAGCAATGCACCTCAAATCCTGAAGGGTTTCCTCATGCCAAGCTGTTTTGCAAATGTATGCATGCAGGAGAGCCCATCCGCAGGGAGAAGTCCAGGCACAGCTTACAGAACCTGGAGAAGACACAAAACACGGTGAATGAGTAACCACCAAACTTGCCTTTCTGGTAGCATTCCTCCTTAAAACCCGCGAGTCATTTCTGTTCTGCAGGCCTGTGGATTTAGGGCGGCCTATCCTAGAGCAGCCCGCGGCCGGCGCCGGGAGCGGCGCTCCAGGTGTGCTCCAGCTGTGGGAGGTCTCATCACGGATTCGTGGACCCTGCCAGGGGTAAATCACCTGGCCATGACTGGGCAGTGACACCTGGGGCTGTCCTGGGGTGCCCACGGGGCTCCGCACGCCACCGCCACCGCCATCCCCTCCGCCCAGGCGGGGCTCCCCGAGCCGNGGAGGGAGGGAGGAGGGAAGGAAGCTGGGACGCGGCGGCCCCTCCCGAGCCGCCTCTGTCGCCTCCTGCAAACTTGTGGCTTCCCGTCACGCTGAAATGGCCTCAGAGGCGCTTGGCCATCAGCCCTCAGTTCCCTTGCTCTCTGTGGCGGGGCGTGCGACAGCAGCTTAAAACCAGCCAGCTCCTTTCTTTCCCCACCCCTCTCTCCCCTTCTCCTGCCCCGGGTCTCTGGGGTGCGGTGGGGCTGCCCATCCTCCCTGCCGCAGCAGGGTCCGTGTGCTGGGCTGTGCATCCAGGCTGGGTGTGCCTGCCGGGTCCGGCCCCTCCGGGCCAAGCAGAAGGGCCTAGGGGCGAAAGGAAAGCTGCTGCAGATAGCTGGGTGTTGGGAGAGCTGCTGTGGGGCTAGAGTAGTTGAAAGCTCCGTCTCTTCCCCTAGGGAAAATGGCTTGCTTTCTTTTCTCCTCCACTTTCCTGTTTAAGCCAAAAAAAGGGAGGAGAGGAAGTAAACGTGTGGAGATAGGCAGAAGAGGAGTGGGGGTTCAGCGCACAGGTGTGGTGGGATGTATTGAGAGCATCAGAAAGCATCACAGAGTTTATTAAAATGACCTGTGATCCTGTAGTCACTGCAGCTCTAGACAACCTGCTTGTAAGAGCAACATTTGCTTATATGCATCCTTCCCTTAATTCAAAGTATATAGCACTCTGTATATTCTGTATATATATTCTAGTGCTCAGGTAGTTCGACTGTGATCAGTGTGTATGACTTGTGAAAATAAAAATATTAAAAAAATTTTTTTTCATCAAATATTTTATATCTGTGTCCACCAGACATGTTTAAATGGTTCTTTTTGGTCCAATAAAACTTAGTATCTGTTAGAGAGAAAAAAAAAGGTTGTTTTCCTCTATGATGTTTTAATTTAAAAAACCTTTCCTGAGATAGAGGAAGAAGGAAAACAGTGCCATCACATCTTTTATGTAGTAGCTCATGAAAGGCTAAGACAAGTTTATTAAAACTTGTGTCTGTGCAACAGGGACTAATAGTGACAACCCAAGATTTCTGCTTATTTTAGTCTGGTGACCTCGTTCTTATTGGCTAAAGCCAGTTAAAATTGTCAGTGAAATTTTTGTCACTGTAGAATTGTTCAAAACCAAGTTGTGGCTAACTAGTTGGGGATGTCATTCTCTCTCTTCGTCCCGTATAAGTTGTGGATGCTCTCATACTTTTCCAAGCGAGGCAGTGCAGAATCTGGCGGTGTGCTGACTGTGCATGATTTAGTACAGAGCAAGGAACTGATCAGTCTGTGAGCTGTCCAAATTAAACTGAGCTGACCAGAGATCACTAATTCTTTACTATAGTTAAAATCCTCGAAGTGAAAAATTATTTTGCCTTTATGCAGTAAAAAATGGTTTGAATTCACAAATGCAGAAGTATAAATAACTTTTGTTTTGGTAGTGCTCTATCTGGTAATGTGTTATATAGTATTTCAAGTGAGGATTTGGGGACTTAGATGCAGAGTAAAATGATTTAAAAATAATTCAATTTACATATCAGATACCCTCTCTTCCTTTCCTCCTATTCCTCCCTCCTGTTCCTGCAGTGATCTGGCTCCATGGCTGGTATCACAGCATTCCAGCTGCATTTGCTGATCTGATGCTCAGCAACTTGAGAAACTGCCAGGAAAAAACTGAGGTGGATCTTCCCGTTGTGTTGAATATCATTCTGTCAGAGATCTAGGGTAGTCAGTACGTGTTAGTGGAGTTTTGCGGTTACTTAGTGTGGTATATGAGCGAATTGTTTGTGAAATGAAGGTGCAGGAAGTTTCTGTTTCAATGTAATGATAGATCATGGATGAGAAGGCATTTGTTTAGCATGTCCCAAACATCTGACCCAAGGCATAATTACCCATGCAGTCTCTTCTGAGTGCTAAGGGGTTCTATTCTTATTGCAGCTTTTTCTTAAAGATTTTCTTTGAATAACAGAGAACATATATTTTGTTTACTTGTAAGCTGCAAAATGATTGAAAATACAGACAAGATTAAGTGAATATTGGCTTTTTAATATCCATTTGCAAAGGCTAAGGAACAGAAAGAAATATTAGCAAGTTGCACTATGAGGAGTGTTCTTTAATGATATCTGAAAATATAGGCCACTAATAAAAGTTCAGCTAATTTGGAAGATTACAATTATTAACATTAATTAAAATTCTAATGAGTTATGTTGGATATCTGTGGGTCAGACAAGGAGTGGGATAATCCGAAATACTTCTCTTGATGGTGAGGGTCCTTGTAGCATCTCTGTTTTCTGAGCCTAATGCAGTAATTATGCATTGCTTAATTCACTGGTGGATATCCTAATGGTATTTTAAAAAATAGGTTAAAGTTGCTTGCATTAAGGATTTGCGGAAGGAACTGACTGCATTGATCCTCGTGGAAGGATTAAAAAGGTGCACTGAAAATTTGGGAGATTGGGTCATCTTTGTCAGGTCTCTAGGTTGTTTATAGGTTGAATGAAAGGGGCAGACCTCTTCTGAGACTGACCTTCAGGAAAGGATATGAAGAACAAAGTAGGACAACACATAAATTATTACATACTGACTTAAATTTGGCATGGCTGGTAGATATAGAAGGCGATGTAACATTAGAACAAGTATGAAACAGAGCCTCTGGGTTTTATTCCAGATTCTTACTAACTGGCTGGGTAATTACTCATCTCTCTGGGTCTCCTTCTGCCCATCTGGTAACTTACCTTGCTGCCAAAACTGTTGCAAGGCTTTAACTAAAGGTGAACTGCAAAGCAAAGCAGTTGGTGTCTGCCCTTTGATGTTCTTCTGTGATGTGTAGCCATGCCTGTGATATTTTCATCCTCCAGCTCTACAGGCTCCTTACATCAAGTACGCCAGCTATTGGAAAAGAAGGTTAGAAATATTTCACCAATTATACTTATAAACTGCCTGGTAGTCAGTGAAAGAGCAACAGCCACCAAGGTTAAAATTTGGTAAAGTTGCCAAATGTTAGATTACTCAAGAGTGAGGAAAAGTTGAGAAAGGTTTTATCAAGTGATAGACTACGCTGGAAGAAGAGGACTTTGATGTACAAGGTGAGAGAAAGAACTTAGACTTGTGAA
Organism: Campylorhamphus procurvoides; assembly: GCA_013396655.1. Lineage (NCBI taxonomy): Eukaryota > Metazoa > Chordata > Aves > Passeriformes > Dendrocolaptidae > Campylorhamphus > Campylorhamphus procurvoides. Next base: position 1,006,885 of record WBMV01003664.1, on the reverse strand, counting down.
GGAAAATGTTTGAGGTCTTTTGGAAAATAGCTAGAGAAGGTAACACTTCTCTTTTCTGTCTTGTGTCCTCCAAAATGTGTGGAAGAGGACAGTGGCTGGGTTGTGTAGTAAACTGATGGTATGAAATCTGGGAGGCTTTGGCAAGGATTCTTGAAAAATGGAAGGGAGGAAGAGAACTACTTTGGTGGGAATATTAGGGTATGTTATTGTCACTTATCAGGAGGAAAGTGTAGATTCGGTGACTTCCATCTCAGAGCAACAGCTGCATGGTGCTCGCGGTACAGTGGGATGGAGCGTGAGTCTCTGGGGTGCAAGTAGTGTGGACTTGTGCTTGCCTACACGCATCACCTGTTCACAGCATCAATTATTCTGGGGTGTGCCACTGTGAGGATAGTCCCAGTTGGATTGAGAATGTCCTATTTTGCTTTAGTTTACAATAGACTAATTATTTTGTTAAACAGCCTTGGCTCTTATAATGAAGGATACTGACTTGCATAAGATAATTGCAGTTATGAATTAAAGATGTCTCTATTTGGTTTGTATGTTTGTGTGGATAGGCTCTTACTGCTGTTTATAAGACCAGAACAGAACTTGGATTACAAAGGCTTTTTCAATCAATATTTATTTAAAGAAAAAAGAAATCCTGACAAAATAGAGGCATCTTTATGGTGTGCAGCCAAGCCTCGCTTTCACTGCAATTTTCCCCTGGACAAAATCGTTTATAATTAATTAGGTGTTTAAGGAGAAACAAATACGCAAGGGTAGAGTCAGACGTCTGTGTCTGCCCACTAATGGTTGTAAGTAAAGTGGAAATACTGCCTTAGTAAATGCAAATCCTCACATTCACAGTGACATTGTGTGGAGCTTATATTAAGCCAAAGAGCCTTAATGAGCTCTGCCTATTGGGAGTAATGTGGCCCTACTATGAATTAAAAGGACAAGGCTGGAAAGATGACGGGGGATGTGCTCTACCTACCTTTGTTTTGAGAGATGTCTTCTGTGTCATTTTGCCGAGAATGTACATCTTTATTTGTGATCATGAGTGACTGCTGCTAAAATACATCACCATGTTGTATTTGGGTGTTATACTTCTCTAAAACTACATGAAAACTTTTCTGAGTGCACGGGAACATGCAACTTTTTGCCTTTTTCCAGATTTTTCTCTTCAGTGACAACTTCTAAACTGAGAATCCATGTGCTTATGTTTTTCTGTTTTGTTTTGTTTTTCAGATTGTTTCAAGAAAAAATCCAGAGGATGTCCAGGAGGTAACAGTTTAAACTTGTGCAAATGTCTTTATGTATCACACTATGCCTTTTGAGGTATCTTTGATGTAATTTGGCAGTTTCTGTGTGTTATGTTGTTGTAATTGAGTGAGCAGTTTTCGTATGTTGCCGTTTGTCTTTAACTTTCATAGTTGAAAACAGTAGCTGGTGTAACATGTTGCATTTCATCCCTCAGTGATGAATCGTGACTTGAAACAAAGTCTTAGGGACTAAAGTGTCTTTTGATGACAAAACTGCTTTGATAACTTTGCAAGCTCTTTTCTCAGGGCTGGAATTGGCAAATTGATGGTTACTTAACTCCTACTGGTAAAATTAGAGATCAGTCCACAATTCAAGTCTTAGGTCTCAGCTGTAGGTACTCTTTTCCTCTTTAACCAATACTTCACTGAAAAGCCTACACCATTACTGTCTATTAGTGAAGAGGGAAAACGGAGGAGCATAGTAGGAGTAGTTGAGAGAGACTAGACTGCAAGTCATATATTATGCCTATCTCTCTGAGGCTCCTTTAGTATTTTCCAGTGATATACTTTGATAAAACTTTAAAATTGCTTACTCTGCCTCTTCTGAAAAATCTATGAATAAGGATCTGCTGTATTCTTGTGCCTCTTAAGTGTCTCTAAAGTTGGTCCCAGAAGCCATTTATTGATATAAAGAAATACATCGTGTGTGTGGGTTGTAGATTATTTTTTTTAGATTAAGAAAGCTTTTTTTCTCCACTTAATTTTTCTTTGCACGAATAACTTGACATGGATACTATTACACTGTATACATAATCTTCCTTCAAAAAACACAGCCTTATGGCTTTTTGAGTGTTGTGTAACTTATGCATATGTTCGATTTCTGGTGCAGTCTCTTACTACAGTTGAGGAGAACCTGCATAGTTGATGAAAGAAGAGCTCATAAATGAATTCATTGCATCTCTGTGTGGTCAAACATGAGTTACTGATTAGTGGATTGGCAGAGGTGAGAATTGGCTAATACACCTAACACCCTGTTATTCATCCTTCTTTGAAATCTTGAGAATCAGACAAGCATGAGCATTCCTGCTTTTCACATTTTTTTAATTTCTAGAAGAATAAATTACCTTACTAGAATCAGAATTGATCATGGATCTAGTTTTAGAACTGTACTACTGTAGTTTGTAGCTTGATGTTCACCTTTTCCAGGAAAACTCCTGAATTGAACCTATCCATGAGCACATTCTGCCATTACCTAAATCTTCATTTGTGAGGAAAAACACTTTATAGCAGCTTTTGATGAGCCCATTCATCAGAAAAATATATTGTAAGTGTCTTTCAGCTAGAGTATTGCATGAATGTATATTAAGTAGTTTTGACACAGTAGCAGAACCATATCTTTTATCTTTCATGTGTGGCTGTAGGGGAGCCATGTGGAGTTCCACACTAGAGAGTAACAGGACATAAATTGCTATGAACTTGTTGATGGTTGCCCTTTTCTACCCTTTATTATACCAAATTAATGATTTTGCTTATGACCGCATGGTAGGTGTGGGATGATTCTGTTATAAGCAAGCATCTAAAAATACTTAGTTGTTAAAAGAAATATCCTAGATGGTAGTTGCCATAAGGGTGAAGTCAGAAATCCCCATGTGTTGGGAGCTTTACTCTTGTGTTGGCCTGTTATGATAAAAATAGAATTGTGGACAGCTTTCAAAAGAAAAAGTATATGCCCCTAATCTGCTTCCACTGAAAATAAATTTACCTCAGTTTTCCAGAATTAGGGATTTAATAGGCGAATTGTGCTCACAACCACCCTGTTGCTTTACAATCTGTCTCACACAACTCTCTTCCCACACCCATGTAGGACCACTTAGCTGTGCCTGCCTCCTCATTCAGAAGTCTCTTAATGCCACTGCTGTGATGGTAATACATACATTGCATATGTAAAACTGCACTGTAAAGTCTGTGTGCTGTAACCTCAAGTCTACCTGCCAGTTTTCTGTCACCTCTTTTAACAGTCCTTTGGGATATGAGCCTTTACTACAGCATCTCTTCCACTGCAGCCAATTACAGTTCAATATAATCCCTGCTGTTGTTGGGACAGGAAGATAACCTTGTAAGGGCTTCCTTCTCAAAAGGATGAAAGAAATGAATGTGGGGTTTTCTGTGGAGGAGTTATTAGATACAGAAAGGCTAGTGGACTTAACTTTAATTTTCTTGTTTCTGGGGACTGACGGTGGCAACATGGTGTGAAAGGCAATTGCAGCTGGGGTAGTCTTGTGGTTTTTTTCCCTTTTTATTCAGGGAGGAGAAAGGCTTGTTCATTGTGAAACAGATGAATTGCATGAGTTAATAGAGATCTACTGGCTCTAGCCATGACAAGCACCTTATTGCGTTACAAGTCTAACATATGTTTTATGATATACTTGCTGTGCTTCGTTGGGCCTCAAAGTACAATGTGTCCTTCCTCAAAATCTAATTTCTGATGAGTATGTTAGACTGAGAACTGCTAACTTTGCTGAGCCACATGCGTGCAGAGGCATGTTTTCCATGTGCTTGTGGAAGGTTTTAAAATGACCTTGACTACTTTTGCTATGCATGTTACTTATGGGTATTTATTTTTTTTCCTCTTGGCTCTTGGGTGATTGTGTGCAGCAATGAAAAATGATGCTTTTTTAGAGAAGCGGACTCTCGCTCTTATTTTCTGGCGGCTTTTCACGTTGTCCCCAAGTATTGACAATACAGTTACTTGATGTTTAAAGAACTACCATCTTAAGCAATTTTATTTTCTATATGAACACTACTCAAGAAGTGCTAATCATCTACTTTCCAGATATTGTACTTAGATAGCTAAGTACAGCACTGAAAAATTATTGTTTCTTATAGCAAAATGGTTAGTTGGCCTTCTTGAGATTCCTCCCTCGTCTCTTGAATTTCACCAAGTACCAGTTTTAATTAAGCCCTAAAAATGTGTGTCAGTAAGTGAGTTTGAATCAGGACTGCTAGTTTCAGTATATCTGAGCTGATAAGGTGGGTAGAGTGTTGCCATACTAATGCTTTGCTTATCCACTGTTAATAGTCCTCTTGCCTCATATCTGCATGGTTCTGTAGGTGGGACTTGCATCTGCTGAAACTTAGAAGGCGTCTGATGTTAGTATTTAAAAATAAACCCCAAACAAAACCCATCCAAAACTCAAAGAAAAGAACAAAAATGCTCTAAATCTAAACCTATTACTTATCTCTAAATCTGGTTTGCCTGAAAGTACTTTTTCAATTATGATTTCTCCTGAGAAGGCAACATGTTAAATCGTTCAGAAATACTTGGAATATTTTAAATTGTGGTGAGTTGTATTAAGCTAATTGAGATATTTGACTGACGTAACAGTGGAGTCAATTTCTGAATGCATTGCAGTGTCACTATGTTTTTTTTTTTAACTTCTGTTCTACTTTAATCACTTTACATTAGTGTTGAGGTTTATTATGATGGCATAGTGAGTCTGACCAAAAATGAGGTTGGATATAAAATATCTATGTTAATTTTTGTCTTATCCTGGTAGCAAACCTCTTAGCAGTTGAGCATAAATTTTATTGTTTAGTTCTTCCCTTGGCTTGATTTTCCTGTCGGCTTCTCCTTCTTTGAGTGGAAAGAATAGGAAGAATGGTGTGTAAGAAAGGTAAGGTAGATACTTGACTGGGGGATGACTACTTCTTTCTGGAAAGGATAAATCAGGAAAAACTTGTATAATGATCCAATGCCATCTTTACATTCCTAAACTTGGAGATTTTGTCCAGCTTACAAAAGCAGCATACTCTTTTTTTGATTGGTATTATTACTAATAAACAATTTAAACCAGGGGCTTGCATTTACATATGATCAACATCTTACATGCACAGCTTATGAGCTGTTTTGTAGTCCTGGTGCTTAAGGTTCTGTCCTTAAGAATCCCCTACTGGTATTGATTTCCCTTCCCTCGTTTTGTCTTTTGTTGTGTCTCTTCCTCACACCTGCAGCTGTGCCAAGCATAGCATGCTGTTGAATGCTGGACAGTACAACACTTCTATTCAGCATTTTTTCCTTTCTTACTGGTTCCCTGTGTAGGTCTGGATCTCAGTGTGACTGAAGGAGTGCTGCCTTTGCTCTCTCTTGTTTGTTTCTTTTCAGCTTTTTTACTTAGTATTTTTTCTGTATGCTGTAGTGTTGTTGCTAAAATGCCTGTTGGGGGCAAATAATGACAATTTTTTTATGCTTGTTATAGTTGGCGGTTCAGAGTGTATATTTTTGTTAAACAAATTTGCTGAAAGTGCTCTGATGTGATTAAACAGGTGTATTTGTGGTGTGAGTCAACGTGAACAATGAACCTCATTAATACTTCTCTCCCCTTTCTCTGCTTCAGATAGTCGTTTGGAAGAGGTACAGTGACTTTAAGAAATTGCACAAAGATCTGTGGCAAATCCATAAAAACCTATGCAGACATACAGAGCTCTTTCCACCTTTTGCCAAAGCAATCGTATTTGGTAAGCATAATTTCTTCCTGACCTGCTGAAATTCTTTGATAACTCAATATCTGTAAATACATCTTGTTTTGCAGCTGGATGGAAAGTGTTCCATGTGCTTTTGCTACCCAGCTTACTTGCAGGTGTGCTGGTATCATAACTTGGTACTTTTATTTATTTTTGTAAGAGGGATATTTATGTCCTTGCCTCCATGTTAGACACAGTAGCTAAGATACTTGATGTATATGTTCTGTATTTTTACAATGGACATAAAGCCTATATTAGCTTTGTGAGCAGCACTTGAACAATGAGCAAAGTCTTTCATATGTGAGCTGTCTGACTCTTAGTAATGAGTTATAGTAAAGTATCGAGTGCTTGTTACAAAAAAGGATTTTTATTTTAGGAATTGGATTGCAATTGTCAGTTTTATCTAGATAGGATTTTAAGATCAGTTTTACATATCCCTGTTAAATATTTCACTAAAACAACCTGTGGATTGTGACTAAAAGAGCAACAGGTGACAAAAAGGAATTAGACCTTACATGTCTGAACTTAATCTTGCTGTATATACTGTCAAGTATGAGCTATAGGTGTAATTTCAGTGAGGTGGTGTGACTTCATATAGAATTCCACTTTACCACACCTTTTTTAGCAGTGTTGTGTTGATAAAATAAACTTCTTTTAGTGTGTATTCTTTGTGTTCAGCACAAACTGGTGCTGGGTTTTTTTTTTGTGTACGTATATATCACAAACATCCATTGGATTTTTAAGCGTTTTTCAACATTTTTTAAATGTGTTCAGCATGTTTGGCTTCTCTTTTGCATGCATCTACTGCATGCTCGGTGGGTGATTCTGAGGCATTTCTAAGATGTTGCTGGAATAGGTTTTGTGCTTGTTTGGTGCGCATCTACCACCTGCTTTCCAGCCTTTTTTTAGTTTTTTGTAAAGTTGGGTTTTTGTTTTCGTTTGTGTTTGGTTTTTTGTTTTTGTTGGGTTTTTAAATTTTTTTTTAATGTGTCTTGTGTTTGACAATATTTTTACATACATCTCCATTATGTGCATTTGATTTGGTTTTGGATGAGCCTTTTGGTTTCTAAAGTGCTTTTGAGGTTACTGTGACATTTCTGTGGCACTTAGAAGCTGTTTTAGTCTATTTTGGGTTTTTTTAAGCAACCAGCCTGTGGTGGTTGTGGTGTGTGCGTTTTGCTTTTTTTTTTTTTTATATTTTTGCTTAGTTTTGAGCATCTAGTATGTCAGTGGTTTTTTTTGTCAAACACCTACAATGCATCCTCTTCTTTGTCCTTGTTTTTGGTTCGTAATGCATTGCTGCAGCATTTTTATGAGGGGGTTTTTTGTGTATTTTTTTTCTTCACCATTTCTTAGGTGTAGTTTTTTTATCCATGCATATGCTGCAGGTTTTTAAGCAATTTTCAGCATTTTTTGACAGTCCAGCATGTTTGACCTTTTTTTGGCATATGTCTACTATGTGCTTTGTGAGCATTTCTGAGGTATTTCTAATTCTACGGAATTGGTTTAGTGGTCTGTTTCTGGGTTTTTTTGGTTTTGTTTTTGGTTTTGTTTGTTTTGTTTGGTTCATCTTTGTTGTCCAACTTTTGTTTGGATTCTTATTGCGTGCATCTACCGGGTAGAATTATTGGCATTTTTAACAGGTTTTAAGTATCCAATGTGTGTGGTGTTTTGTTGGCATGAATCTACCATGTGGTCTTTTTGGTGTGGTTTTTGTCAGGCTTTTTGGTGTCTAAGGTGTTTTTGTTGGAGTTTTTGGCAAGGTTTCCAGTGAGGATTTGGAGTATTTTTACGTGTAGCTTGGTTCCTAGGGCATGACTGTTAGGTTACTTCTGTCCAGGATTTCTTTGGTGGCTTTTTTAGTGCACATATACTGTATGATTGTTCAGTGTGTTTTTAAGTTATTCAGTAGGATTTTTTTGTGTGTCCAAGATATTTAGTGTTTTCTAACATGTATTTGCTGTGTGCAAGTATTGGGCATTTTAATGGGTTTTTAATCTTTGGACATGGGTTTGGCATTTTTTTTTGCATGAGTCTACCACATGCTCACTCTTTTTATTTTTTTTAAATATGGTTTTTGGCAAGATTTTAAGGTGCATTTGGGTTAAGGTATGTTCTTGGTGTTAACAAGTTGGTTTAGTGTGGTGAGTGTGGGATTTTTTTTGTTTTTTTTTTTTTTGGGGTTGTTATTATTTTTTTTTTTTAATTAGCATTCAGCCTATGTTCATGGGGTTTTGTGCACCTTATGTGGTGTTTAGCGTCCAGCCAGTTTGGCATTTTTGTGGGTGAATCTAAAGTGCTCTTTTTTCAAGCAAGGTTTCTGCTCTGGCTTTTGCATGTTTTTTCCTTTGTGTGTGAGTTTTGGTTCCTACAGTATTGTCCTGGCATGTTTGGCATTGCTGTGGTGGTGTTTTGAGTGTCCAGCATGTTTGGCATCTTTTGGCATGAATTTCAGTTTCCTGTGTGCTTTTTCCTAATCCCTTGCGTTTTTGCAGCTTTTTTTTTGGAATGCTTTTTGTTTCTCAGGCGTTGCTGCAGTGTTCTTTGCCATTGCTATGTTGTTTCTAATATGTTTCCATGGGCTTTAAAACATACAGCACACTTCAACATGGGTTTGGCTTTTTTTTGTGTCCTGCTACCACATGCTTTCGTGTGGTTACTTTCCATATTGTTTAAAGATTTTTAATGTAAGCATGCTTGGCATATTTTGGCACTTATCTAGTGCATATTTTTGTGTGTATTTGAACACTTTCCATGTATTGTGCCTGTTTTGTTGCTACTGTCGTGCATGTTTTTGTATGTTTTGATGTGTGTTGCACATTTTAGCAACCAGACAGTGTTTGGTGTATTTTGGCAAGTATCTAGTGCTGATTTTTGCAGGCTTTTTATGTGTCTCACGTTGGTATATTTTATTACCAGTGTGTGTTTCACTTTTTTGGCATGCATCTATTACGTGTTTTCTCATGTTTTTCCCTTTGCAATGATTTTAGTGTGTTTTAGTGTCTGATATGCTATTGGCAGTTTTTGGCATGCTTTTAGCATAAAGTTTTGGGCACCCTACCTTTTTTTCATGGGTTTTCTGTATTTTTATTTTTTTGTTGTTTGGTGGTAGGTTTTTTTCATTTAACATTCTTCTCTTTGTGTGTATTATGCTCATTGGTGTAGGTTTTTTTGTTGTTATTGTTTGGTTGGGGTTTTTCTAGCATTTATTACTGCTTTGGGATTATTAAGCCTGTCTGTTTGGACAGTGCCAAAACTGAGGGTGTTTGGTGAGCCTTTTTTTCACCACTTTATGTACAGCACTGTGATACTGCCCAGGTTGTGGTCCTGTAGTGGCATTTGATGGCCCTTCTTTGCCTTGAGTGATGGAGAAACTGTATGAAACTCCTCTGGAGACAAAACCTCAACCTAGAAAGCATAAATTTTCCTTTTAATGTTTCAGTACAGAATACTGCTACAGACTTGTAATTTTTGAGAGGGAGGGAGGGGTAAAAAGAAAATCAGGGTGGAGGAAGGTATGGGCTTCTAATATCGTAAATAATTTTAAATTGCCATAAATGCAAATTAGCTGGTTTTACACTAGCTCTGTAAGCAAGGGAAGAATTGAGTGAAATCCTTTCTAAAAGACATCCTTCTGCTGTATTCAGTTAACAAGTGACTGCATTGTATACTGTTAGAAAAGGAAATTACAGAAATATTCAATGCAGCTAGTAATAAAAAAAGCTCTTTAAAATTAAAGCTAAAACAAAACAAACCCCACTAAATTTAAATGAAACTAAGCCACAGAAGAATACAGGAAAATGGAGGTAATGTAAAAACAAATTTTAAATGCTTGGTACATAGCTGAAAGGAATGGAACTGTCTGACTTCAATTTAAAAATTATTTTTCAATTTACAGCATAAAATTTTTTCTTCCATTTCACTTCTACACATAGCAACTGCCATATGATTTATTTTAATTTAGAACAAGTGTCTTCAGAAAAATCCTAGTATTTTTTTCTGCTAGAGGAAAAATATAATCTTAGTAGATTTTGAGGTTTTGACAGACCTGTTTTCAGTTAAGTTAGTGGTGAACTAAAAGGTCCATCTGCGTTAAGATCTTGTGTTTCCAAACTACTTTGAGGGAGCATTTCTGCAGTGTTTCTTCCCTGTGGTGATGTTACACTTGTTGCAGCTTTTAAACTAGTGCCTAATTAGACTTGCCATAGCTGCTGGTAGCTCATTTGTTTTTTTACTTTTTGGATATTTATGCTTTAAATAATGTATGTACATATTGTTTTGCAGAGAGTGCATTTTACAAAATGAGCACTGGTGATTCTGACAATTGTACTGCCTTCTTGTAGTAGAAGTGTTAAACCTGAGCAGCAACTCCAGTTCAGCATTTGGAGTTTCAGGAGACGGTGTGGAGAACGGAGGTGTATTTAAAAGCAGATGTGTCATGCAGTGCTTCCCTATTTCATACAACTAAAGACTTGCCACATCTGCAGAAGTGAGCTGTGTTGCATGTTTTACAGCACTGCTTTTGATACAAGTGCATGTATTTTTATGTTGTTGCAATAGAGCTGCTTGCATCAAAGAAGGAAACTTGTTATGGATGGGAGAAAGAAGTCACCTGACTTTTTCTGTACTTCACTTGAACCTTTTCCACTCATCTCATGGGATAAAATCCAGTGAACTCAATCATGGAAATCTAAAATGTCCTAACAAACTCATCTGTTAAAATTACAAAACTTATTTCTGTGACATAATTACTGTCCTACTGTAATATGCATCAACAGAATTTCTTCAGTACTTTCAAACTCCTTTTTTTGTTCTTGTTTGTTCTTAAGTATTCCCATATGTTAACTATACATGTCATTTTACCAAAACATGGTTAAATCTGTACTCAGCATGTCTTCTATCTAACAACTGCAGAAATGTATTCTAGTATAAAAGAATACTAAAACCACCCCCAGCCCTGCCAAAAAAAAACAAACCCAAACCCCCCAGATACTGCTTGTGTGAGTCAGAAAGCTGATTTACATTGAAGTAGACTGTTTAAGAATTTGGTATCATGTGCAGTAGGAAGTCTTGTGAGAAACTGACTGAAACATGAACGCAAACCTTGCTGGGTGTTTTGCTGTTCAGGTCTGCTTCACAGAATTGTGGATTCTCTTTACAGGAATTTACATTTGGCTTTCGTGTAGATAAGAAATTCTGAATGGATCATCACTGGAGGAATAGCAGAACTGTGCTAATGCATGTTTTATGTGCTAAAATTGTAGTTGTCACTTCTCAAAACCTTGGAAAGACATGGTCCCTATAATGAAGATTACATCTGTCTGAGAGATGTAGCAGAAATAATGTCGATTTAGATGCAGTATGACTTTCTGATAGAAATGTTTGAAGAGGCATCTGGGTATGTAAGCACCTTTGAATATCTCATTGAGAAGGGTGATAATGAAAGTGTTGAGCAATACAAGATTACTTGAAAGTGTGAAAAAAGGAAGAGGGGGAAGGAGTTAGGCAGGGTTGACTGGGACTTAAACTTGGCAGCAAGATGCCAGCTAGTCTATGAACTGAACCAGTACTGATTTATGCTCTTCCTTTCCCCAAAGTCCTTTAGTTCTATAAACAGTTGTCTTGATAATGTATCATGATGCTAAAGGCCAAGAAAATGTGACAGTGAGGAATGTTTCAAGAGCTCTGTTCAAATATGCCCTTTTTTTTTTTTTTTAGCTCAGCTTCCTAAGAAACAGAGGCTTGTGTAATTGTGCTCTCAGAAAGTTGAACCTCTTACTCATGTGGCTAATACTCATGTAGCTAAATTTGAGTTTGAAGGTGGTTGCAAATGTAATTATATTTTTGCAAAATCTCTGAAACGGCAGCTGAATAAGAAGAGAGCACATGCTTTGGTGCTGATAAAAGCCAGGCAGGCTCAACTCATACTTGTAGCTGCCTGGCAATTGGGGAATGCATGCTAGTCAGTGTGGCAGTACTAGTCCTGGTGTGTCCTGTCTGGGGCACAGCGGAAATACTGAGATAATGTGGATAAGGAAAATTAGTTTTTATTGGGTTTGATGATAAAGTAGAACAGGGAGAGATTCCTGGGAAATGAGGAAAAATATCTTACAAAATGATTTTCTTACGAAAGTTATCTGTTTCTGGTATTGTTAGGTGTTTACTTCTTCACGATTGATTTTCTATTGCATTATAACAGTGTGTGTTATTTTGTAGATTCATTTAACTGACCCATGCTGCTGTACTTTGCTGAGAGTTGTGTTTGTTTTTGATGTCCGGTTTTGCATGTAATGAACCAAGTGCTCTAATGCACGGTCAGTGTTGCTCTGAAGACGTAGGAAGTTTGATGAGCAGTTAATAGAGCCTGGTTTCAGTGTTGCCACTCAGTGTGGTAGCATCGCTTTTGCCTTCTTTCTGCTTGCTTGTTGCTCACTCTTTTTGTATGGCTGATGATGTTTGTACAGCTGAAACGGCAGGGTGAGCAAGGTACGGTACCAATCCAGCTGAAAATTAGCCCAATGATATCTTTTCTTTTCTTTTATGGGAAAAATAAGCCCCAAAAGCTTTGTTTGTGATCTTGTATGTGTGTGTCTTTTTAGTTTTATTTTCTTTTTTCTGGTACCACATGGGCAGGAGCTATTTACTTGAAGAATTTCTAGAAAGAATCCTGCTTTGATACTTTCTTCTGGGATTATTTTTTGCTTGCTCTAAGTATAAATGAATTTTGCTTTTGTATTCAATGTTTCTTTTGTCCTCTTCAAAGGTTAATGCCACAGAGCTGTCACAGGTGGTTCTTATTTTTCTGGTCATGCTGTTATAGTAATACTGTTTCTTGAACTTGTCTTCCCAGTCCTTTTTTTCTCCTCTGTATAGCTGTTGCAATATCTGTTCTATTCTCCTCCAATTATTACTGTTAACCTCTGCCCTTTTTCTTTTGTAAACTTGTAACTATTTGAACAACAAAGTGATATTGATATAAAAAGCTAAAATAAGTTGTGTGCAATTGTGAAGGATGTGAATGTAAGGTAGCAATCCAAGGGTTTTCTCCTGAGAAGCAAATCTCTTCAGGTGAACTATGGGATTGTTTTTTAAGTATGTTTTTTTCTAATTGGAATGTTTTGGGTGCTGGGTAGGGAAAAAGAAAGGCTCATACATTTTAGCAAATGAGCTGCTTCCCAGCTCTGTTTACCTCTTGAATCCAGAAGGAGATGAGACCCTGTCTGCATGGAGCTACTTCAGAGGAAAGCTTCAGTGTGTGGTGGCAGGGCTTCACCATCTCCCTTACACTTTGTCTCCTCCATAAATGGCACCTTGGAATTGATGATCTGTTTGGGGGCTTTTGGCAATACTTTGTTTACTATCCGCTCATATTGTGCGTTATTCTTGAGAATATGTGAAGATTGCTCAGCTCCTTACAGGATTTGGGCCGTAATCAAGGCTGACACTGACTGGCATATTGTCAAATTGTGCATGTATCATTTATTGTTAGATAACACTGGACATCCGTTAGTGTCTCTTGGCTAATCAAGAGTGTTGCCTCACATATTCTTACGATGAGAGGGCGAAGGATTCTTGTCGTAGCTGCCAGCTTTCATCATCCGAGTGGATTGCAGAAGACGGGACTCTAGGGACAATTGAGAATAGGAAGTTTGAAGATTTGCTATATTCTCCTGAAGCATTGGAGTGACTTTCATAGACTCAGGGCATTGTCTCCAGAAGGTTGCTTTTGTCTCGTTTGTTTTTTGTCGTTGTTGTAGTTATTACTGCAAAATAAATGTGTAGTTATTTCTGAAACTGCCAATCTACGTGTCTCTTCCAGGGCGATTTGATGAAACTGTGATTGAAGAAAGAAGACAATGTGCTGAAGATCTGTTGCAGTTTTCTGCCAATATCCCTGCTCTCTATAACAGCAAACAGCTGGAAGAATTTTTTAAGGTTGGTTAGTATTTGCAGAAGTATTTGCTTCTTACTGATGTAAATAAAGTATAGTGCTGATTCTGCTTTATAAACTGTGGATTGAGAGTGAGCTGATCTGACATGCTTTTTGAAAGGACTGGGGTTTTTCCATTCACTCTAGAAATGTGGCTTTAAAAAAAACCCCATGCCACACCTCTACAAGGTGGAAAGTTTTACAGGAACTTCAGGTGAAGGGATTTGAAATTTTTGTTTTGTTGAATGATGGGCAAAACCTGTGATGATAAATCGAGGTGTTCAGTGGGGAAGTAATAAAATTATTGTCACTGTTTCTATATTTTAAGTAGGTGTTTATGGTTTCAAACCAAAGGAATGAAGACTGTTTAGACTGCTACCATATGGTCTCTTATGGACTCAGGTCCACAACAACAAACTTGGCATATAACTAGTCCAACGTGCTGCATGCACAGTGTCATGAGCACCACTCTCCATAACGTATATATTAGGACAATACCTTGATACAGACTTCCTCTTTATCACAGCTGAAGTGGTTTGTTTTCAATAGTTCCTTCAAACTTTTTTTCCAGTAGCTTAGTCTAACATTTTGCAAACTTATAAGCATGAATTTACATGTAACAATGATAGTAACTCCCTTAAATTAAGGAAATGCTCATCTGGCTGAGATGGGACTTAAACATATTAATGTACTAAGTATATTTAAATGGTACACATGCAAAAGCAAAATTACACTGAGCCTTAAAATTATTGGTTTCATGATGAAGTTATTGCAGAGTTCTTTAAAATACTTAAAATAATTTTCTTTAAGCATTGGTGGCAACAATAAGTGAGGGACTGAGTTAGAATATTTTACTTTTCAGTTTATTTGCATTTGCATTTTTTCAGTTCCTTGGAAATACTTCTGTATTTTTGGGTACTTTTTCAGAGCTCTCTTCCCCTCCTTTGCTTAATGAAAATACTAGTTTGAGCCTCCCAATGGACCTTTCCTGGCTTTGCAAGAAAACGAATAAAACTAGAAAAACATTTTTTTAAGAGTAGCTATGTCTACAAGGGGAATTATGCAAATGTAATAATTGAGGCTCATTTGGTAGCTGATGTGGTGTCATGTTTTCCTGTCAACAGATCAGCCTGTGTCCTTTAGCTCTCTTTATGGGTGATTTTATTCCTTTTCAGATTTTAGTGCAAATAGCCATGGACAGAGAGACTTGGACAATGAATTTTTAGAAACAAATGAAGGCAGTGCTGTGTGTGTCTGTGTACTATAAACTCCAGAAGAACGAGCTGGCTAAGTTGAAAATGTGCTGGGCTAGTTCAAGACAGACTAGCAATGTCCATATGTAACACAGCCTTGAAAATGATGTGGTTTCTGTTAAAGTTGTATGGAAAGTGTGCACCTAAGGTGTGAAGTAGAAATTAAAAAAAAAGTGGTTTCTAGTGCAAGTAATTTTTCCTGTTACTTCACTTATCTCTGATTCCTTTCAGGCTTGAGAGGGAATAATGTATCTTCGTGTCTTTGTCCAGTCTTGACTATGACTGACCTGAAGATAGTGGGTCATGGGTGGGACATTATTCTGATGGGCAAACAGTCTTGTGTGAGGGACCTGCTGAGCCTGGGAGCACCACTGAATGGCACAGACTGTATGTGACACAAGGGAGCAGGAGCATCATTGTTCTCTCCCTGTTAGACTTCAGTGTGCAGGCAGACTTGCTGCAGAACTCTGAAGTTGCAGTGGGCTAGCAGTTTAGATATCTAGGCAGCTTGTGGGAGCCAAACATGGCCTAACCAAAAGTCCCTGTTTAATTTTGCAGGCTTGTATAGTTTATTTAAATGCATTAACTCTAAAGCAATGAAGCATTCACTGGTTAGGAAATATAATCTTGGCTATCACTTCTGTATAATGAGAATTTCCATAGAGCACAGCAGCTAAATAATTCCTTTCCCTTTTTCCAGGGTGGAGAGGTGCATGATGGTTCTGAACTGATTGGTCCTGTCGAGCCTCTGTCTGACTCTGTGACTGACAACCTGTCTGACTGCAGCTCTGAAGGTTTGCTTTCTTCTCTCATGTAACCTTACAATGTAATCTGTTTTAAAGCAGCTTGTAAATGATAAGCGCCATATTTGCTTATGGAATGTTGCCATCCAGTTTCTGTTTGCTTGGATCAGCAGAGATCTGTCTGCACATCTGGAAGATTGCTTCTAAAGATGTATATTCTGGCTTGGATCCCACGTGTAGAGTAATTTTAGCGGCACTTCATTTGGACTAAATAATAGTATATCTGTAAGGAAGGGTCAGTCAGCCCAAATAGATACTACTAGGGCTTCTTGTCTGCCTCTGGAGACAGAGCTAACTTAAACATCTCTGTGTGCTATGCAATCTTTTAGATATTTATGTATTCCCGAGTTGTACTTGGTCCTTGTGATTTCTAACAAATTCTTGTCCAACCCTAAAGTTTTCCTTTGGAACTCTTTTGCACTTGCATATAAATACACATTATTATAGAAACACTTATTAAGCTTATTTGTGAGGGGATTTTTTCTTAACTGCTCCATTTCCTCTGGTCTTTCTGGCATAGAACTTGCTTTGGTAAAACAATTCTTGAATAATGAAAACTACTTGTGTTTTCTAATAGTGGGGGTTGTTTTTCTTTTTCTTCCTTGAGGTTGTACAACTTGCCACTGGGATCTCTCTCTGCCAATAACTTTGTGCTTGATTGTACAATATATTCTATGTGGGAAGCGAGCTTTGCATTTTATTTTGTAGTATCTTCTATGATTTTTATGAATTAATGTCCCCACATTTTGTTCTGTGACAGGAAGGGCATAGAGCTGTTTAATTACAGAGGGTAGTTACAATAAATACCACTAACTAGTTTTAAAGGGGCATGATTTCTGTGAAATTTTACATTCCAGATTCTGACAATGCACTCACTTTACACTGTGTCTTATAAAAGAAAAAGTGCTTCTCTAAGTGCTTAATGTGAACATTTCTATTCTTTATTCACAAGGGCCTCACTTTTAGAAGAAGAAAACCACTTCCTTTATATGAGATTAAATACTGAAAAGAAAAAATCCTGTAAAGTAGAAAAATTCTTTGATACCCTTCTGAATCTGCTGGAGTGCTTTTATGGGATACTTGCAACAACTATAAGCACGAGATTTCAAGATGCTTAATGAAACTTTTGTGGAATTTTATTTTCGAAAAACCTATGTGTCTTCCAGCTTATTTCTTTTTATGTTTGAAACCAGGTTTTGGTGGTGGTGGGGTAGACTAGGGACAGAAGGAAACATCTGTCTTTAAGGCCTCTAGATGGCAGTGGCAATACTCTGCCTTGAGTCCTCTCCCTGCCTCTCCTCAGGGCCTCCTGCCTGCATCTGATTTTTCCCAGTCTGATTATGGTAGTTAACTGTGACTGGTTCACTCTTTTGTTTTTTGTGAGCATTCAAGGGCCTCCACGTGGGCACTGCTCCTTCAGGCTGTTGTATTGAGAAGTATCAAACCCATTTCCTAGCAGGTGCTGCTGTTTGCTTATAAGGGTGGGTTGTGTTTTCTCACTTTTATCTGTTCTTTTCAGACAAAGTTCATTTTGTAGAAGGTGCGCACATTAATGGTAGAAGGTGCAAATCGAGAGTAGTAGAAATGTTTTTGTATCAAAATAAGCAACAATTTTCTTGCTTGTAAAAGTGTTTTGGTAGTTCATGCTTTTACAGGAATCTGCTTTTCAAGAGGTCAGGTTACCCAGGCTTTTCAATAATTTTTGGAAACTGTGTTTATTCCTCAGATTCCTGATGAAATTTCATAAGGCAGAGACAAGAACAGAAACTTACGTTCAATTTGAGTATTATTATACTCATCTATTATTCCTGACAGTCACTTTTTCTTTCTCTTTGAGCACATGGGATGATATTCAGATGTCCAACTTCCTCTTCCCATTAGTCTTTCTATACCAATTACCAGATTCTTTAGAACACTTAATTTTTTTTTTTTCACCCCTTCTCCTTCTGTTTTACTACGTGTACATTGCCTTCCCAAAAACAGCCTGTGCAGTTCAGACCCTTCTTACTACATGAGCTGAATGGAAGCCCCATAACTGTGGTTGTGTGATGCAGTCTGGGTTCTAAACCTGACCTGATGAAAAGTTTATTAGCTCAGGCTCTGTGCCATGCTTGCTGTGTTCATACAGCTTCTGGTCCAGTTGGCCACAAGAGAAGAGCAAATGTAATTTTGTTTGACTTGTATGGAGGGGAACTTGAGTCTGTATGAAATCTGTGTGGACGGGCACCACTTCATCTAATCTGGGTGACCAGAACACCCTTCCCACAAACCCTGGCTTTTCCATTTGTGTTCTGTATCTGCACCCTTTGTCCACCAATCTGCCCTGCTTCCACCACTTAATTCCTTTAAATGTAATTGAATACATTCTCAGTGCTCCAGGCCTGAGTTTTACTGCTGTCCCTAAACTGAGCAGCTGAACAACGCATTATTATTACACTAGTTAATGAATCCTCTGTCTTCCTCCAACTTTCTGTTGTGAGTTTTCCTTCTTTCTTGCAGGATTTGGGGCTAAGCAGGCAGTTTTCTTCTCTGCGTGGACATTTCGCTTTATGTCCTTTCCATGAGAAGATCAGGAGCATTGTCTTCTGTGTACCCTGTTCCCTCCTCTCGAGTAGTTTTGTGTCACCAAGTGTCACTGTCCCTTGCTTTTCAGACAGAGTGGTTGGTAATTTGTTTTTCATGTCTTTTTCCTCTCACTCATGATAAAGGGACTGCTGGCTTTTAGAAAAGCAGTATTTCTACAGTATCTTCTTACTCCTCTTCCAAAAACTGGAAACTTCCTGTAACTGCAGTTGTAAAATGAAAAAGAAAGTTTGAGTTAGTTGCCTTTGAGTCAGCTTCTGTGGATAAACTCTTATACAGGAGAAAACAGACACTACGTTTTACTTTCTCTGTGTGTAAAACCAGCTAAATGTCTTGACCTTGTTGCTTGTTTTATTGCCTCAGTGGGTACATGTGCCAAGGTGATAAAACAAACTGCTACTTGATATCCAGGTGGCACTGCCAAATTTGTGGCTCGCTCCGTATGTCTCATGGAGGGTACTATTCTGGAACAACATACTTGAAAGCTGGCCTTCTTTTTTTTCCCTGTGGTGTGTAGATCCCAGCCTTGAAGGCTCTTCTGTTTAAGGTTTCCTTAGCTGTAAATCATCAGGGCAGTGAGAGATAGGGATAGTCCTGCTGCTCTTGAAATTAGGTGGTAGGTTTGAATTAGAAGCCCCACCAAGCAAGCACCCGTGTTTTTAAATCTTGGAAGCAGTGAGAAATGGCAAATCTAATACCACTGTCACAATTTTAATGGTGTGTTACCAAATGGATATCTCTGATAGTCAGTCAAAGAGCAGTTTCATATTATGTACTTTAACCTGTAGGAGGGTCATGCTCTTTCATTTTGATGGCAAGTGAACGTGTAATCTGCTGTACAAAAGGATGTCAGAAACATTTTTGTCATTCTTGTCCTTTTCAGTTCGAAAGGATTTAAGTGGGCTTGATGATGTGACACTTACAAGCCAATCAGAATGTGGAGGTGAGATCTAGAAGTTGTTTCCATTACATTTGTGGAATTTAAGTGGCCATAATTGAAAGTGTTAATTGGGTGAATGCTTTCTGTGGGTGATAATCCTTACAGAATCAAATGGTGTATATGTTGCCATTTATTCCCAAATAACCTTGCAAAATTCCTGTAGTTTAATTACTAAAGGTCAGCTTGCAGCAAGGATATACTGGCTTATAGCAAATGTAAAATAAGATGTGTTAGCTCAAATTTGAGTGAAGGAGGTGTTAACTAATTCATTTTACCATGTTAGCAATAAAAGAAGGCTGTGTGTGTTAGATAGGAATTAAGAGTACTGTATGATACATAAGCTGAGAGTAACTCTGCGTAAATTCAAACTCCTAATTTACTGGTTTTGGATGCTTCATCTTACTGATTTAAACAGTACTTTGGGATTTCTTGCAACAGTAATTTGCCTCTTGCTGATTGACTTTTCTAATAGCACTCTCACAGAGAGGGTTAATTTTGTAGTTTTCTGAAGCCCAGTGGTAAGCTGGCTTTGAAAGTTTAAATTAGGTGTTAGATGCTGGTCTCTTCATTCCCAGTACTAAATTGAAGACCACTTGCTCTGCAAAGTTGCTAGTTAATTTTAAAAAGCATGTTTCTATAGGTATTAAAATTTTTTTAAGACAGCTTTACATGCAGAGAATTTCTTTGCACGGTCTCAGGAAGCTGCATAAATGAAAAGAAAGCTAAATCTTTGGATGAAATAAAGAATTTTGAAGGGTCCTAATCTGAAGTAATAGATGTCTTTCTGACTTTCAGGCTTCTCTAGTGACAGTGACCTGATCTCTCTGACAGTCGATGTAGATTCTCTTGCTGAGTTAGATGATGGAATGGCATCCAACCAGAATTCTCCCAGTAGAGCTGTTGGCCTTTGCATTTCTTCTGAACTCCCAGCACAAAGCACACTGGCACCTGAGCAGGAGTGGAGCAAACCCGAAGGAGAGAGGGAAAGCCATAGTTTGTTTACTGGAAGCTTAAAACCCAAGCCAGGCAAACAAGATTACTTGGAGAAAGCAGGCGAGTTAATAAAACTGGCCTTGAAGAAGGAGGAGGAAGAAGATTATGAAACTGCCTTAAGCTTTTATAGGAAGGGGGTTGATCTGCTTCTGGAAGGTGTTCAAGGTATGGATCTTCCCATTATGTTTGTCTTATCTTTGGCTTTCTGTATTTGTTTATGGCATTTCCTTAGTTAACATCAGCTTACTGTGTTGCAAAGAGGTGATATGAAATGCAGAATGATGTGTGCTTGGCTTTCATGTATTTGATAGCTGTGTGCATATGAGAGAGAATGAAATCTTACTAAGACTGAATGGTAATTTAGGGTCTCATCTTCCAAGTGCCAAATATCTGCTCTTTTAAAATTGCGGCACAACCTTTGACCTGCAGGTAAGTAGCAAAGTATTCTACTTTTGCCTCTTTCCTTTTTATTACCTAGGCATTAATTAATATGTGGTACTTGCAGCACTGTTGAAACATTATTTAATTTACATGGTTAAGTGAGGATTAATTATCCCCATTTTACGCATGGGGAGAGGCAGACTCAGGTTAGCTTCCCAATCACAACAGGATTAGAACTATTCTTGGCTCACAGCCTCTTGTTTCTTCCACTAAACTGTTCTCCTTTTCTAGCTAAAGAATGCATACAAACTTACATGCCTGTACTGCCAGAGGAGAACAGAATTTTTTCTTTATCAAAGACTGGTATGTTAATACATATGTGCAAAAGCTGTTGTTAACAGACAGATGTAACTATATGCAAATTTCTGTAGTCTTCTTGTACTTTGTCAGTAAGGGAGCAATTTTTTCCCCTTCCTTCTCTAGTTCTTGAGAATCTAGAGTGATAACCTCATATATTTGCGTTTTGTCTAACAATGGCTTAAGACTATAAGGCACAGGAAAATATTTGTTCTTTCCTGGAGTGAATTCAGGGTCTGTGTATTGTGCTTCTGTTCCACACAGATCAACTGAGTAAGATTAGAATTGTGGCTTTGTTTGACAGCATACAGCACAGATGCATTATGCTGCTCCAGATCTGAACTTAAATGTTAATGCACCAAAGCACACACAAGCAGAAGCCTTTACTAGATCTCAGTGTGATGCACAGCAGCGGTCCAGACCTTCTGAACAGTTCTAGGAATGGAAGTTACCTGCTGAGCTGATTTAATGGGTCCTGGCAAAAAATAATTAATAGGTTACTGATGAGAACTAGAGGTGTGGGCCGACATACGTGCTTAAAGTGTCCTACACTTTTTGGCAAACGTGAAATCCACCTCGTTCTTTTCAAGTCTCAGTGATGTCAGTAGGGTTGCTGCTTTGCTGCTTGTTGTGGCTTATCAATAGCATCCTATCTTTTCTTGCCTGTGTTGTCAAAATGCTTTTCATTCTTGGTGTTGAACGTGCTGGCAATGCTTCTATTGGAGAGCCCAGCTATTCTTCCGTTGCCAATACACTTTTTCATAGACCTGTTATGGTCTTCTGAAGGATATCCTGTTTTGTCATAATCAATTCTGTCTTCCCGCCATGATGTAAGGCTGCCATGATACAGTTTTGAACTGACAGTTCAAATTTCAACTTCAAAAGATTTTTTTATTAAACAGTTTCAAACTCTTAGGGCATGAACAGAAGCAAGGCTATTGCATATCTGTTTTCTGTGGTAACTATTATACTTGAGTTGTGGCAGTGGTTAAACACACTGGCTTCGAATTTGTGGTAATTGTTATGGTAATATGTTTACCTTGATGTTATGGAAGGGTCTTCTTGCATGTGTTGTAGGTGACTTGCCCAGCTGATGCATGCTGACTTGTTAAACCAGAGTGCATTGAGCTTCTTACTCACAGTTGCCAGAATTTCCTCCAAGGACATTTGCTTTTTTGCTGCTGGCTAGCCACTCATACTGCTACCGCAGTTGACTGTTAATCCTTTTCTCTCACCCATTGGTATCCATGCTTTTCAGGCTAGGAAGAAATTCAAGGTGTCTTAGGAAAGTGTGATATTCTGCCCTGTTTTCTTGATGCCACTTAGATAGTACAGTGGGTATTATTAATAGATTTTTAGTGATGGTACTTGAGTGTGTGTATAAGGTGTTCCTGATGGATGAAGAGACATATAGCCAGCACCTGCAACTTTTTCTCTGCAGGCCCTGGCATTCATCTGTAAAGCACAGAAGAGGGAATAATGGCAATGAGTTGCTTTTTAACTGGCATATTATCCCTTGGGAATATAATTATACACAGGCTAGTTCCTAACAGTCAGCTCTTTTTCATTTCTCTGTGTTACCCTGCATGGCTGTGAAGGTGGAAAGAAAATGAATGTCCACTCTCTGCTGGGCACTTACACTAGATTTTAGTAGATCCAGCTCATTTTGTGTTCCATTCTCCTTGTAGCTTCTGCAAGCTGGCAGGGAGACATTGATGCCCTCTTTATGATGACAGGGCCTTCCTAAAAATATATACCTTCTCAGGATTGAGGACAGTAAAAAAAAAAAAGAAAAAAAAGGGCCCAAAAGACCAACAAAACTTTTAAATCTAGCTACTTTGTAAAAGCAATACGTGTAGCATTAATATGTAAATATTCATTGTGTGTTGCAATAAAACCCCACAAACCCTTAACCTAATCAGTTATTTAAACACCCTTGGTTATGTATTTCATATGGATAATAACATGTCCTTTCAAAGATAAGGATAGTGTAATTATTACACAATGCTCCTGGTCTTCTACCGTTGATTATTTTCAAGATGTTTTGTCTAAATACATATTAGTAACATCTGAAACAGTGTGTTCACACATACTTAGACATGTGTAAGGTACCACTGCCTTTCGGTGTACAGCCATTGCAGAACGTGTGGCCTCTAGAATGGGCTGCAGGTGGCCTTTTGCATGGAAAACGGTAATACAGATTTTTGCCACGTGGTGGCACCAAGAAAATAGAAATTGACACCTAAGACTTGGAATCGGGAAATGTAACCAGCCTGCGGAGTGGTGGGGGTGAAGAAACATCACCCATCCTCTGTGTTTGAAACTTTGAATTTGAAACATTACATTGCCTCAGAAATGTAATGTCTTAATAAGTGGTGAGAGGTATCTGAAAAATGAGAGTGTGTCTCTCACTGGTTGCTCCTTTAGGCTCGGTACAAGTTCTACTTATTTCTCAAGGCTGCCTCATCAAAACTGTGTGTGAGTTAGTTTATTACTGCACGTTTATAGACCTGTGTTGTTTAGTTGGAAGTAGGTGGCTTCCATAAGGCAGTCGGAGCACACTTGAGCCTGTTATGTGCTGGATGACTTTCCAGCTCTCTGAGCTGATGGCACTAATGCTAGATAAGGCAGGTGTCACATATGCTTACCCCAAAGAAATGGCCATGTTGGCTTTGTTTTCAGTGGTGTGCATGCGCTATCAGAAGCGTAATGGTGTTAATTATTCTGTGCAAGGTGCATATGTGTTTTCTCTTGCTAGTCTCTTGCAGAGAGTTTTAGTAGTGAATCCTTTAACATATTATTCATAATCCTGCCAGTAGACCCAATACGTATGTCACTTGGGGAATGCATGCTGTCCATGTGCTCAGAGGGTGGTGTATACCTTGAACTCTTTATACATCTTGGGCCTATTTCTGCTCTGTACATGCATTTAATGTTAAGGGTTTCTCAGTGGGAAGAATGAATTCTTGAACTGGGAGTACAGCCCTCGGACTGCCACTAAACTACCTGTACCTCTTGTGCCTCCCTGTTTCATTTATACCAGAGCTGCCTTGCATGTAGTGTCAGGGAAGAGCTGCTGTCATTTCCTTGTTCCTCTGTTTCTGCTGCTCTTCTCATGTTTTCTGGGCATTGCTGTGTGCAGGATTTGGGAGCCTTTGGAAGGCAGGCCTGTAAGGGTTGTGTAGGATGGCTAAGCAATTCTCCAGGAGCTGAAACCTCCTAGAATTCAAATTTTCTGCCTTTTTGAGCATACCAAGTATGCTAGCTGATAGAAACTTCGGTTCACAATTATAGCTGTTCCTTTGTTTTTGTTAGCATATCAGAGCACTTTGAGGTCAATGCATTGCTTCAGGCCTAGTGATGGAAAAAAAGCACTAATCAATAGCAAGCCACCAACTTCTAGGCTGGAAGTTAACTGTGTTTTATGCAAAGTAGTGCTTTCACTGACTTTGGGATAGGACATAGTTTGTATTCAGAAAAAAACAGATCATGAGGCTGAAATTATGGAAAGAGTTTTTTGTAATAAAGTAGGGGCTTGTATTTGTATAAATTGCTCCTCTTTTTCCAATTACAACCATTCTTCAGTTATATCCATTATGGCTCTGGGCAGTCTGTCATAAATGCAGAATTAACACTGTTCCTATTACTGAGTTTCAGTAACTTCAGACACATGATGAAGAAAGAATGATCCACAATATGGTCAGTCTAATTCATCTAGAAAAGTACAGGATCTCTTCCACGTGGTTTGGAAACCAAATATGTTCGTTGCTGGTTTAACCATGTTGCACATTAACATCCAAATGGAGATGATCCATTTACTCTGTCAGAGTTTTGGAATGTTTGTTTTCACATGTGTAGCAGCTGTGGCTGGGCAGAATGAATATTTATTTGATTTAGGCAGCATGAACCTCCTTGCATGAAGTATGCGATACCTCTTGAGTCACAGCAGCCACAAGCTGTTTTCCAGGTATCTCTGTTTTGTGTTACTTATCTACAACTTCTAAATAAGCTGCTGGTGCCTTTGAAAGCAGGCTGTGAATGTCAGTTTTGCACTGCTCTGTGCTATTTTAATGTTTATCCAGTAAACAGAGCTGGAACAAAAATTACACAAATTACTGGAACCTTGCTAAAATGACTTTGACTTTTAACCCAGAAATGCATATACAATGAAATGCTGGGAATACTTTGGACAACTAGATGATATTTTTGGATATACTGAAAACAAACCAACTTGTGTCTAATTACTGGGATTATGATGGGCTATGATTTGAACTTGTGATGGAGCCAGGGATGCAAACAGGAGCATGCTTGACAGAATGCCAAGAAGACAGTACTTTATGAAAAGGGAAACAGCCATGGCATTCCACCAGCATGTTTCTGGCTTCCTTTGCTTGTTTGTTGAATGGCACTTATGAAGACAACTTCTGTTACCACACAGTAGCTATTTTAAATTCCTTTCACTTGTTAAGTCCTCCAAGTAGTGTTTCTCATTGATAGTAACAATCTCTTAGGCAGTTTCTGAGCCATCCATGAGATGCATCTGACTCAAGCAACATCTTTAAGGAAACAACAGATGTTTTCTGAGAAGATGCACTGGGTTGTGAGCTGATATCTGCACAGAAACTGTAAACATTGTGCTGGCTCCCACAGGGAAAGCTTGGTGACAAGGGTGAGTGATGGACCTGTAATTCTCCCCCTGATTTCAGACCCCTGTGCTCCTGTGGTGTATCATCGCTTACCTTATTGCTGTTGTAGTTTTGTACTGCCCCTGAGGCTGGTAACCAGTCAAGGCAAAAGTTCCTGTCCTAGTTCCTACCAAAGGAGCTGAAAACTGTCTCTGTTTCCTGCTACTGGGCTGTGAGGATGCAGTAGGACTGTTTGGGTTCAGCCTTTTAAGCAGTGGTACAAAGTGCTCCCTCTCTCTTAGTGCTCCCTGAAGTCACAGCTGCTCCTACAGAAGAAAAGTTTGTGAGATGAATTGTCTGTTGATAAACAGCTAAATTAAGAATGGATATTGGAAATACTGTGGTTGGTGGAAAAAAGAGCCATCTTATCTCACTGTGCTGCCAGTGATGCTGAAACACATGCTAATGTGGGCCATGAGCTGTCCATAACTGGAATGTGTTGTCTTCCAAGCTCATTGCAGACCATACAGAGCTTTAGAGCAGATTAGTGCTATAGAATCCATTACTGACCCTGAGATTAGCTCAGTTGGTTAGAGCATAGTGCTAGTAACACCAAGTTGTAGGTCATTCACTTGAGAGTTGGACTAGATGATTCTTGTGGGTCCCAACTCAGACTGTTCTGTGTAGTCTGAGAGTGATATCATTCCATATGCAAAAGTACTGGGTTTAGACACTTCACTGTGGCAAAGCAGTAGAATGTAACATGGGCCAGTAAAGGATAATTAATGTAGATAGTTAACGCCAGAAGTTGGTTACTGTATAAATACAGCCAGATTCAGCTACGCAAAGGAATACTCAAGGCATAGTTCCACTTAAATTGCAAGACCTCTCTGCACCAAGAGGCTGATAAAGATCTGAGGTTTAGTATCTGCTGCACAGCTTAGAGCCTTGTAATGAACGTAAAGGTGAACTGTAGCAATACCTGTAAGCCAACGTAGGGTCTGGTGTGTCAGAAGTGACACACAGAAGTGACTCTGAATGTGGTTGCTTAGCATGTTAGCATGTGGCTGTTAAAGAATTAATAAATATGTGACCAGGTGAGCCTTGGAAATCTGTTTTCTTCTCTCTTCTGGGGCACACAGCTAGCTGCATTGGCTTGGTGTTGACTTGACCTTTCCAAGATTCTGAGTCTGTCCTCATAGCAGTTCCTTGCCAGGTTGCTGCTTGTTCCTGGCCTCTTTGACAGACATCTCTTCCTGCCTGCACAGCCTTTTATCTCAGCTGTTGTTAGCCAGCACTTAGCTGCAAAGTGCATTAATCTTTTTTTGACTGTTGCTGTGTGGGGTTTCTACCTCCCATCAGAAGACCTAGTAGGGTTGACACACTTCTTCCAGCACACAGTGTGGATAGAGCAGAATGATCTAGGTTACAGTGCTGCTTCTGTCCTCCGGTGAGGAAACTGAAGCCTCAGGCAGTGTAGGTGAATTGAGGCAAATTATTAGCTGGAATAGAAAAATTGCATAGATATGTTTAAGGGCATGATACTGCATGATAATCAGTGCTCTGATTCCTCCCCCCAAACAGTTCTTGTATATACAGCTTCTCTTTTCACATCCTCCTTTTCTCTTTTCCTGTCCTCTTTCTCTCCTTACTCTTCCAGTATCTTAAAATAGCTCCTCCAGCTTCAGAGCTGCATAGAAGTACTAGTATAGGTTTGATCTCTACAAGGCCTGCCTCTGGCTCTTCTGTTTTAGAGATTTTTATGATTGCTCAGGGAAAGATACCATTTCCCATAGTACTATATAAAAGTACATATGAGTTGTATTCAATACATAGATATGAGAACTATTAGAAAGTCAGAATTTATGAATCTCATAATAATTTTTTTCATCTTTTTCTTTTTTTATCCCCAGAAATACTTTATGCTTCAGACTGTTCTTGTAGGTGTCTCTGTGCCTGGGTTCCCTTTGCTCTGAAGAAAGGAATGTTTGTGGCTGCTAATTCAAATTTGAACTTGCCCTTTCAGTTAAGAAGAAGGAGGGCAAAGAACTTGAAAATTTCCTCTCTTCTGTGGTAGTGGCCTGTGCAACTTTTTTCCTTGCTCTGACTGTCAGTGCTCTCCTTCTGTTCCTGTGGTGCTTGTGTTGAAGGACCTGCTGCTTCTGTCACCATAGTGTTTTCTCATCTGTGCTAGAATGCTACTGCTTGTCCTTCTGTCTTGCCATGCTTACAGGGGTTTTTCCCTTCTTACGTAGTTCAACAGAAAAATGTTCAAGAATATTTCTCACATTAAATCTTAACTTTGTTGAAATACCTTGCCTTGAAGACTACAAGTTTTAGCAGACCAATGGGAAGTTAAACTTTTCCTCTCTGAAATAATGTGTGCTGTGTGGCCATTCATTTTATTTTTTTCCAGATAGTAACATAAGCATGTGAAAAGCTTCCACCACTTTGTGGATTTAACATGAGTTTCTCTATAAGCAGATGTTTGTTGATTAGCATTTCTGGAAAGTTACAGTTCTTATTATCTGGAGTGTTACTGTCTCCTGTTTTACTGGTCACTCAAACACATTTCACTCACGCCATTCACCTAATCTTAACTTTGGCATGTATGCCAACTTTTTTTTTTCTCCCCCAGAGAAATGTTTACTTAGACATTTACAGGACAGGTGTGTAACCATAGGTTTTCTACAAGATGCAGAACTGCTAACTTCATAGGAAATATAGATCTCTAAGTGTCTCAAGCAACCTGCAATTTGATGAAGTTGATGTATATAGCATGTAGACAAAATAGTTATGAGCACATTGGAAAATTGAAAGAAGAATTTCTAGGTGTTCACTCACAGTCATAAATTTGTGCTTCAGCATGAAAGGTTTAACTTTTAAGTGGCTTTTCTTCTTGGTTGATAAAGTACTGTTCTGAATCTTAAAAAGCCAGGAAAGAGTGGCTCTGATAAATGTGTTGCATTTTAATAAATTTCAACTCTCTCAAAATGTTAAGAAAATAAAAGAGGAAAGAAGATCACTCAAGCTATTTTACTGTAACAGGTTTAACCTTTGTCTTACTTTCTAATATTTACAGGGTTTTTTTCAGCTGCAGAATTTGACCACCACCTCAAAGGAGCTCATTGTTAATATAATATATAGCATACTAGAGACGATGGGCTAGTGGGCTTATTTCACAATTCCAAACTCCCACCTACTGCTAAAATCTATAGATCTTTCCTTGATGCTGCAGTGTCCATCTACCCCAGCACCTGCCACATTTCACTTAAGTAATTGTTTGAAAATTAAAGGTTACCCACTCTCCTGTGAGAGTTGGTGGAGACTCGTTCCAAAATCAGCAGCTCTTCTCCTTCCTGAAATAAATTTTGGGGTTATAAAACTGTGCCCAAAGTCATCACAAACCTGTGCTGGATTATGAGTCGCATTGTCACTTATGGTGTGCCTGAGCTTTTGTTTGGCTATTATGGACAAAGGAGTCTGCTTCACATGATGTAAGAAGTGTTTGCCCTAAGAAGAACAGAGGTCCTCTTGAACCAATTAGGCAAAAATAACAGCTGGGCTACCCACTAATAAGGAAGGTGCTGCTAAACCTCTTTTCATTGTGAGAAGAAATAAATCTTTTAAGGCTTACTCCCTTGCATTTTTATAGAGAGCAATTCTTTGAAAAATTCAGCAATCCAGCTGGGTGATATGTGCAGGAAGACTGTGAAGAAGATAAAGAAACTTTTAAAAATAAAAAATGGTATTATAGCTGTTAGATTTGGCAATTATAAATGTTTCATTGAAGATTTCAGTATTTAGAGAAAGTTTTACTGTTTAAATTGTTAAGAACGTGGAGTTTGGGGTTAGCACAACAGGCAGTCTCCCACAAGTTCCTTGTAGCTTGTTCTGCAAGAGGACATTCCTTCCTGGAGCAAATCTCTTCTGATATCTTCTTTAAATAAAGGCAGCCTATATATATTTTTAGTAAGTCTGAGAGAAAAGCAGGAAGAGGAGATTACAGAGGATTGGGACAGGTAATGCTAACTTTTTAGCCTTACCTTTTCTGTAAAAATACCCCCATCCTGGCCAAGCAACGAGTTAGATAGGGAGAGCACCTGTGTTGTCCTGACAGATTGACTCTCCCTGAGAAAATCTCTAATGCCTCAGGGGGGATGATTTGGAAGTGGTCAGGCACAAAGAAAGGAAGGAATATCTAGAGTTCCTGGGTGGGTGCTACATACTCTGACTTGCTGTATATTACTGCAATTTACTATTTTTTGTATATGGTAGTGGCAAGTGGCAACTACAGCTATGTTTGCTACCATCCTGTAAGATGCATATCTTCCCCAGGACTTCATCCTGGATCTGTGGAGGAGAATACTTGTGGAGTAGAGGAAGTTTGACAGCACTTCTATGCATCTATGTTCTGTTAGTAATACCCGACATTATTTGGGGGAAAAGGGCAGATTTTTCCCCCGTCTTTACTGACCAAATTTTTTAAGTTTATTGGATATGGCCCCCTTTCAATAGCTTTTTGCTATTAATATCTGAACATAAGTAATTTTCCTTTATGGCAGAATTACAGAAGATCTGATGCATGAATAAACAGTTAGCTGAGCTGAACACTTTGAGATTGAGTTGATTTATGTCTCAAAGGTGTGTCCTCTTCTGAAGTGCTCCAAGATGTGAGTAAAGACTTTTTGAGCAGAAGACAAACAAAAGTATTCTAATTTTCCAGATGCTACTGCTCTCTACATTGTGGAAATGCTGCTGTTTTGTCTTTTTCTTTCAAATCAGTGGACTATGGGCAAACAAGGCACAGATGAACTCAATGGCACAATTATTCTGATATTTGTGGTTTTCCTCTATCAAACCTTCAGAATCATTTGAATGTTGTTAGGAACGTCTGTCTTTGTAAATATATTGTAGCTGAGCCATCCTTAGAAATAAAAATTGAAGAACAAATTTTAAATTACTGGCTGCTTTCCTAATTTCCTGGCTACTGTTACTTTGGTCAGCGGGTGGCCTGGTCAGCCTTTCCAAAGCCAATTTTCATTTTAAGATATTTTTATTTCTTTGAAAAAGGCAAAGCCTTTGGAAAATGAGGGAGCAGCCTGCTTGTGGTTGTGTGGATGAAGGCTTATATGTACAACAAAGTAGTTGTAGAGTTTTTATATTCTGTTTGCAGTAATAGTAAACAGAGCATCTAAAATAACCACTTGCACATTGCAACAAACACATCATCATTTGCTTAAAAAGAGTTATAATTACAGTTGACGAAGCATGGACACCATAAAAAATGCATTAGTTTGGCTTGACACATTAATTACCTGTTTTTGCAGATGTTTTTATATATTGTTGTGTGAACAGTTTACAAAATAATTACAGGAAAGTCATATGGAAAATAAACTAAGTGGGTGGTTTCTCGCCTTAATATTTTCATTCATGTGAATCTGTGTGAGGCACAGCTGCTCCACAGCAAATGCAAAGGGAGAGAGAGACTGGGAATCTTGAGGGGGTTTTTATTCTAAGGTCTCTATGATCAGCCTTGCTGCACTTTTATATCTTGCTTTAGCAGTGTAGTTTTTAAATGTGTAAAATGACATTGCTGATTTAATCCCAGTGATCAGGAGGGGGGAGAAGCTTTGATCCTGATCAGATGAAACATAAATCTTCTAGTATGTAGGAAAATAAATGAAAAATCAATATTATTTTAAGCAGGATGATCTTTTATGAGCAGTTGTAAAGATTCATCAAAGGCTTTGACACAGTTTAAACATTTCCTGTTTGCTGTCATTTAAAGAAAAATGCCTTTCAAGTTTAAATTGTAATTAGAGAGATACCTCTTTAGATTATTGTGAGCTAACCACAGAATGGAAATAGGAGCTTACTATGCTCATGCAATGTTTAAATCAGACATTCTTAGCTGGGAATAAATTATTATTTCTAATTTATTATAAAACAAATTCTTTTGAGAATGCACATTTTGTGGAACTAAAAACACTATTCCATGGAAAAATGTAACATTGCATTTTAAAAAAAAATAATGCATAATGTCTGAATCATGGCTTTAACATCTGTCAAATATAAGGATTTGTTTTAGTGATTTATTTGGTTTTAAGTGGAGAGTTCCATGACCTCAAATTTGACATAAATGCTAAAGATTATTTTTAGTTTAATGGGGTCTTTACTGTTACTCCCTGTGCTTGGGGCTTTTTAAGTAGCATTTATTTGTTTATTAAATTAATATCCTGTATTTATTTACAGATTTTTATAAGATAGTGGATGTTTAAATGGGAATTTGTATTGGAATGTACTTTTTCTTGGTTAAACTGATGCAAAGAATAAAAAGTCTAAATCCTATTTCCATACATCCAATTCTTAAGCACCCACCTGTTATTCAAACTGAACTGTCAGTGATCTTATTCACAAATAAGATGCAAGAACTTGTTGAATAAATGTTGTTTTGTGAAATCACACCCTTCTTATGGCTGAAGATTTTAATGAAGCAACCGTTTGCAAATGTTATTCAATGAATTACTCAGGAAGGAAAAGTAGAGAGAAAACTGAAGTTAATGTCTTGTGAAAGTAGGGAGAACAAAGACAGCTCTAAGGGGACATCCTAGCCTATGTGTGTTAATTACTGTAAAATTACTGAAGCGTTGGAAAAAGGCAATAAACATCTAAACTAAATACACATAACTAACAATTAAGCAGTAAGTTTGACTTTTATGGTAGCCTTAGACACTAACCTAGCAGTTTTCTACCAGTCTGCTTGAAGGAAACACCGGCTGAAGGGTTTTATTATTGCTGTGCAGATGTCTTGTTTTCCCTGTGTGACTGCCACTTCATGTGTCTCAGAGAATCTGGGTGCTCACCAGTGGATTGGCACAAGAAAGTTTTATGGTGCATTAACACTATGTGCAGAGATGCAAGTGAAATTGTTAATCACGTTTTAAGAAATTGCAGCACACGTATAAAAAAAATTCGATGTATCTATTCTCTTCTGATAAAGCCAAATTCAAGTTCAAATGATTGAGTGATGTTATTTGTTATTTTTTAATCCCAGATGGGAACAAGGCTGGCAGTCTCATGTAGCGGAATCATGGTACAAAGTCCCCTCTGTCTTTAGAATGAGAGAAATTACTGAGAAATTGATGCATACCCATAATATTGTGTGCTGAAAGTGCACTGAATTTCTGACTGTCCAGCTTCTTCCCAAACCAGGTGTAAACAAAGGTTTTTGCAGAGCAGGCCTCTGTGTCTCTGTCCAAGGAGGTGGCAATCGCTTTTCGCTGGTGGATAGTAGGATTGACAGTAGATGACTTCCCACAGAACTGGGGGTAGATCCAGAGTCTTTTCTGCTTACTCTTGATGGCGTCTGTGTGATAGTTCTGTGTGTTTAGGTAGTCTCTAGTAAAGATATGAAAGGAGTGGGAGTCTGTATTTTATAATGAGGTCAAAATGACTAGTAGCAGATCATGGCAACTTCAAGTGAAAAAGTGCCTGTGACTTCTTCACACTCTTAAGATTTGTTAAAAACAAGAACAATGATTAATTTTCTCTTGTGTGGGGCAGGGAGAAAACAGCAGCTCTGAGAGCCTACAGCAGAGGAACTCTCCATGAACTTTCTGAAGAGAGATATTAATTTTTAATTCAATTTTTAATTGTTCTCTGCCATCTAGAAAGTGTTTTGAGAAAATTGAACAGGCAACCTACCCATTCTCTTTAGTTAAGGATCCAGAGTTAAAGCACATGTACTCTGTATGGACATGGTTCACCACAAATGGACTGGCACAGGCAAGCACCTGCATTACCACTGGCAACATGAACAGCCCAATGTCTTTTAAATTATTTTTGGTCAAGGAAGGACTTGCTGTTCAGCTGTCTCTGGTAGGTGGCCCCAAGGTCCATGGTCCAGCTCTGACATTGTGTCTGACTTGTGTGCTTATCTGTTTGAAGTTTGTTAGTGTATCTTATGCACAGAGAATAACAAGCACACTAATGTGAAAAAATAGTGAGAAACAGAGTTTTCTGAGAAGTGAAGACAGATGCTTCTCAGATACAGGGTTTAGTCAGAAAGCATATTGACCAGCAGCCTGCTTATTCACATTACACATGAAATTTCCACCTCTTTTTTCATACTTGTGCCCCACATCCACCTTGACCCTCCCTTTAGTCATGCCCTTTAAAACTTCACAGTATCTTACACGTTGCTACAATTGCCCCCTGAAAACCTCCAGCAGTAAGTTTTGAATGCAAGCATTTACATGATAAATTCTCCCTCAGAAATTCCACAGTACGTTTGCTCTTTTTTATGAGACTCATTCTTGATAACCAACAATAATCCTGTTTTTTTCTTTATCAGTTACCAAGTTTCTGGTTGAACTTCTTCAAGGTTACACTCATGTTCCTTTCATGGCCCGTTGATCAGTGTCTTAGGAGTTTCAGTCTTTGTTACTGACTGTTATCTGCTGTTGGCTAGGGTTTGTGTGTTTAATTTATTACCTCTCCTGCTCCTTGCCTTGTCTTTCATGTTGAGTAGCTGTTAAGCAGATAACCTTGCAGTTCCTTGCCCTTTTGGAGCATCGGTTTGAGAGGTGCTGGCTTGCACCTGGGAGTGTAGAGCCCGTCGCAGTCAAGGCTGTGCTTCTGCAAGTCTTGGATGTCCTTGGTTAGGCCGTATGTCAAGGCCGTATGAAGTCTCTGCTGCCATTCAGTCTTCTTCAGGGATAGCTGTCTCTAACTTATTTTCAGCATCGTAATTAATCTCAGTTCTCTGTTATAACAATTGTGTTTCACTATCTTTTTATCTTTGCTTGAGAGTTGACTGGTTGGGTGTTGTCATCACAAATCGAGTCTGTTGTAACAATATACTGCTCGTGATGTGAATGCCTAAACATCAACGGTAAGTTTTAGAGGGAATACAGAGTTTGTGTGGTATCATGGGATTCTTACCTCTTGCAAGAGTTTGGGTAGATTAAAAATAACACGGTGGTGGTTCAGCCATATGGAATGTGAAGTAGTTGGTCCAAGTGCTTACTCCTTTCTTCATGTGTTACCTTAAGTCAAGACACAAGGAATGGCTAGCATTGGAAAGCTGTGAGCAAGAGTTCCTGCTGTCTCTCTTATTGCCTTCTGGCTTTTAATAGCATTTCTAGACTTCATTTGTACTTAGGAAAGTCCATACTAGAAACCTGAGGAAAAAAGTTTATTGTTTTGTTGTAAATGTCTTATTCTGTCTTTCTTAATTGATTTTGCTTTTTGTAATACAACATTTGGATCAGTGGTTTGTTTCAGTTCTTACGTTATCGTAGGAACATACACTACATTACAGAAATATTAGGTAAGGCTTTTTATTTACCTTAGTCTGTGGCAAGGCTTAAATTGTTACTTTTGTAGAACTGTGAAATCATAGTAGTGGATTTTTAGAAGATGCATATCTGTAGGTCTGATTATAAATAACCCAAAGGAAATCAAAAAAGTAAAATCAAAGCAGTCATGTGCTTTGATTACTTAATACCGCTCTCTTTATAAAAAACATAACTCTTTTTTCTCCATTGAGGTGAATCAAGTCCAACTCGTCGAGAAGCAGTGAAAAGGAAGACTGCAGAATACCTTATGCGTGCTGAAAAAATTTCCAGTTTCTACCATAAGTCCTCTGAAGATACATCTGCTTCTATGGTAGGCTTTAATTTTTTTTTTCGGAACCAGAATTTGGTATAATTAAACTGTCCTGTCTTTTACCAAAGCATATTCAAGCTTAAGGTTCAAAAACTAGCTTGAATTTCTCTTTGGGGAGGCCTGAGGAGTATTTTGATGTTACCCTTCTGTTAAGTTGCCATTCTTTTCTGATTCTCGTTGGCGTTTTGTAACATTATGAAGAGTTCTTGGTTTAATACAGGGCTGGCTTTCATATGCTTTCCTACTACTTATGGTTGATGATGTAAACCTTTTTCATTAAAGAATCTAACGGTAAAGCAGAAAACCACACTAGAACTTTCATTTGACCTGTCCATAAGAATATTGCTTGGTCCTGTAGGGAGTGAGGAAACTGTTGGTTTCTTCCAACAGCTTAGCACATAGTGGTGTATCGGAAGAGAGTCAAGCAAATAGTAGAGGAGATCAGATTAATTTTCCCCGGAACAAGTACTTAATGGAGCAAAGTTTCTTCCTGTTCCTTTCAAATGTCTCTCTTGGATTTGCTTGTGTAATCAGCATCTTGATTTTCAGGAAGTTTCTGAACTAGTTCCCATTTTCTTAAGCAGAAACACTCTTACCTGTACTTGGAACAAGCTTTGTTTGTCTTTTGTACAAGATACCCTCAATAAATTTCTACTTTGCCCTTCCCTAAACAGTTCCTTTGAGACTTATCTGTTCTTACTTTAGACTTTTACTGCAGTCATGCTAAACTCTGTGTGATTGTCAGTGACTACCTTATTGTAATAAGTATAAAAGCTACCAACTTCCCGACTCTCTACTTTAATATCAAGTGAGGACAAAAGGCGCAGAAGATTATTGCATCTTACTTTGCACAGATCTAAAAATGCTTTAAGGAGACCACTGCTGCAAAAATGGGAAGCCTTCTAAAATCTGACTATCTGATAAGTAAATTAAAAAAGCAAAGACGCTGTTCTTTAGGGTAGCTTTTTTCATGTTGAGAGCCCACAAGTACAATTTTGAGGATGTTCCAAATGGGGTACATTTTGTGAGGTTTGGAGTCTTGCTGTTGCTATGAATTGTACTTTGAACAATTTAGTATTTTGGACTGATATGAACTCCTACTAGGTACTTTTTCTTTGGGTCAAACACCCCTGAAAACGGGGAAAATCTGTATTGAATGGAAACTCTGTGTGTTTGGAAAGTGCAGAACAAGAGAAAAAACTCATGAACAACCTATTTTTGCCCTTTTAAAAGTTTTAAAATTAATGTGGTTGGGAAGAAGGAAGAAATAGGTTGCATTTTTGTATGTGAACTTGAGAGGTAAAGTATTTCCTCTTTTATGCTGTACTGAATAAGACACGAGTTCTTTGCCGATCCAAAGAAAAGCAGATTTAATTGGGTTAAGGCAAGAAAAAAGGAGTGGTGAGAACAGAAAACCATTCTCCTGTGTTGAAAATCAAAATTGACAAGTTACGGCAAATCTGGCTTTGCACAAGCAAGGTATTGCACCTGGCTGATTCTCATTTTTACAGAAAAAAAGAAAAAAAGCCATATTTCCATGATTTAGCTTTGGTTTTTTCCTAAGTTTGTACATTTATTTTGATATTCTTTATTTTCTGCTCTTCATAAAGCATTCATTTTACTTCTTTAGAGCTTTGGAATTTTCTGCCATCCAGTGCT
Organism: Campylorhamphus procurvoides; assembly: GCA_013396655.1. Classification (NCBI taxonomy): domain Eukaryota; kingdom Metazoa; phylum Chordata; class Aves; order Passeriformes; family Dendrocolaptidae; genus Campylorhamphus; species Campylorhamphus procurvoides. The sequence goes on along the minus strand of WBMV01003664.1, from coordinate 969,924 downwards.
GATAGTGCTGATGGGTCGTGATGGTTGTGGTGAGGAAACAGCTTTTCCCTCAGTTTATAGCTGAAAGTTAATCAGGAGAAGGACTTATCTCCCAGAATTATTCTAGGGGTACTGGTAAGAACTACGAAGAGTTGGCGTGTGCTGTGCTTTGGCTTAGTGTCTTAAGGAAAATGAGGAATGCGACTCTTCCTTCAGGTTGGTTGCTGAGCAGACCTGAATTCTTGCACCTTAGTTACTGCTTGTCATTTGTACTGCCCAGTATAGTTTATATTATGAATTTACATACATTTTTCCACCCCATGCAGACAGTGAAAAGTGCACTGAAGTGACCTACATCTATATACAGTGTGATTCTTGGGAGATACCAGTGGAAACATGCAGAAACTTTGTGTCCTTCTCCTAAATAAATTAAGCCCATAGTGTACTGGCTTAGTGCAGGACCTGGGCCCCTCTTAGGACTGTCAGAGGGCAGTTTTGTTATGGGGAGCATGGTTCAGTGCAGGGAATATTCAGGGCAGCGGGGGTGCTGAGACCATTCCTCGGAGGAAGAAGTCTGACTGGTAGACACGTGGGCATTTAAAGCAAAGTGCTCTTGTTCATGACGTGATTTTACAAGGTGGAACTGCTTTGTCCCTCCTGTCTGCTGTAGGTGGCTTTGTGTTTCCTATTGTGGTGATGGGTGTCAGAGCTAGCTCACACCTGCCTTTCTTAGATAAAGAATTTTACTTCTTTCTCATCTACCAGGCCAGAGAACTGTCCAGCAAAGGAAGAGGTAAGCTCAGAAGAGCAGATTCAGTTATTGTCCTGCAGTTCTCAGCCTCTTGTATCTCCCAAAGGCTTGGGCTGCCAGACATGTGCTGAGGCACACGCAGCAGTCTCAAAAGACTGTGCCCATTCAATGTACCCCAAGCTACCTGTTTGCCATCTGAACCATTTAAATGAAAAGCACAGTGGCTTGCTTTGCTCTGGGGGCCTGGGGCAGGAGAAAGTGAGCCATTCTTTCACAGCTGGAAATGCCAGACACTTGCTTCTTTGAAGACCAGATTTCCCTTGAGGCAAAATTCTGGTGTTTCAGAGCTGAGAAGCAAAAATTATCTTTGATGCCATGGAAACAAGCAAAGATCAACAGTACTTTGTTACTTTTCTTGCCTCAACAAAAATTCAGCCGTGTTACCCTCAAGGAGAGCATCCTTAGCAACCACCCTGCTGCTGGCAAGTGCAAATGGTGAAGAAAGGAACAGAAGAGGCGGCTGTTTGGAGAACCCTTGGCACTGTTAAAAAAAGGTTGTGGGTAGAGGGCTTAATGATGGATAGAAGATTTCTTAAGGCTGAAAAGAAACNTGAGAACTCACTTGTCAGAGTCTTGTAAACATTGAGAGAAGCCTTGCTGTGACCCATAAGAGTAGGAGATGTGGGAACAGCTTCTGGAGCTTGTAACAGGCATCTGGAAAAACAGGCTGCAGCAAATGCTGTCCTCTTCCTCTTGACACAGCATTGCAGCTTCAAGGACCTTCTCTTTGACAAACAGTCTGGAGAGCTGTGTAATGGCAGCAGTGGGTCATTTTGAAGATTCTCAAGCTGCATTTTCTCCTCTGTGCCTTTATAAGTAGCAGCTCCAGTGGGCCACCTCCATGCCTGAGAGGGAGCTGCAGCAACAGCCTCTGAATCACACTGGATTGACCTTCAGAAAGCTGAAGTCTTATGTAGCTGTCACCTGCAAAGACCAACACAGCTGCTTGTACAGGCTATGGGTCCATTTTAACTTTGGTAGTTTTGTAAAGCATATTTTTTTCCTCTTTGAAATTAGTTCTGATTCTACTTATGCCTAACTTCTTATATTCAGAGTTGTTTCTTTTTGCACCATTATGAAAGTTGTTGTCTTTTAAAATGTCAATTATTTTTGATTTTCAAAGCAATTTACTAACAAGAAATACATACAAGCCTGATGCCCAAAAAGAAGCAGCCTTCATTCTTTGTGGTTTTCATAAGATACCTTCCTAAAATTCTCATTAAATGTGCATGAAAATTACATGAAGTATAAAGAAAATGCACTGTTGTAGTTCCGTGAGATATAAATTTAACATTAAATGAGAAGTTCATTCTCAAGGCTTTCAAGATCACATCCAAGGTGTGTCCCAGCTTCAAGGAAGACGCATTCTCCAACTAATTCTCATTGAAGGCCTTCTGAAGCACACTGTAGTTCTGTATGGTTCAGATGCAGGCAAAAATGCAACCTGGCTTTCTCTTGGTGCAGAGAGAGAAAGGGACCAGCACGTTCTGCCAGCCCAGGAGAGCTGGAAGTACATTCACACCCATGAGGCAGATACCAGTGTATCTGCCTCAAAGCAAGGCCTCTCCTTGCTTCAATTGAAGGTCTGGCTATACTACAGGTAGATAGTTATTAATTTTATCAGATTTAGACCTTTGAATGGTAAGGGTAGATCACATTTTGATGTGCAGCTCTGCACTGCTGTTCATGAAAATTCTCATATCCTGAGGATCTGTGGTGAATGCTGTCAAAGGCAGCATTAGCAGTTAAATTAACAGAGCTTTCTGGGTGAAAGAATGAAGAGATGAAAATAAAGATCAAATAATTAATTAGAGGCAAATCTAGGGAAAACAGCAGTTGTGCTGGGAAAGCTCTGAGAGGGCAGTGGAAGATGCATCATTGCTTGAGCACATGGGTTGCTTTGAGCAACTAAAGTAGGACCAGGACCCACTATTCTTCATGTTTCACTGCATCCTGGGAAGTAGAGGGGTGTAAGGAATTTCCACAACAGATGCTGGGATGCCCCAGCCTGAGATGTGCACATGATGTGGTTCTTGGTTTTGGCCTATCCAGGGCCAGGAGCTGGATGTGTTGATCCTTGTGGGTTCCTTCCAACTCAGAATATTCTATAATTTCCCATTAAATGGTATTTGTGTCGCTGGGCTAGGATAGTGCTTTTGCCTTAAATGAGATTAACGTGAGATGCCCTTCCTCTTGCCTGGCTGGTGATATACTTCTCTTTCTCCCTCTGCTTTTATAACTGCTGGCCACGATGCCAAAGCTGAGGCAAGAGCTATTGCCACATTTCCTTGTATAGCTTGCAAAACTAGAGCTTTCCAAAGGCAAGGGGTGGCCACAAGCTGCTGACTCTTTACAGAGGCAATACAATCAACATCTTCCTTTTCTACTTGCAATTAGCACATTCTGGACAAAGGGTGATGGTGGGAGAGGAACTAGTGATACCAGTCTTGACTCAGATAAATCCATCAGTGCAGTTCAGAATGTTGTCTGGAAATAGGCCTGACCACAGGAGGGAAGACCCTGGGATACCTGTGCAGCATGCCAAGCATTTGGGCAGGCTGCTGGAGGCCTTCTTCAGGCAGAGGTAGCCTGCCACTTTCTTTAGAATATAAGTGCATTATTTCTAAAGGCAAATGAAGCTTTTGACTTTTTGGATTTTTCCTACCCTCCTTCCTGTATTTTTTTTGTTCCTCTGTTTTTGATGAGAGCGGTGTTTTTTTAGTTATTTTTCTTACTGCTGCCTAGATGCTGAGTCTGGTTTTTTACTCTATTCAGAGGAGCAGGCGGTTTCATAGACTGCTTAATTGCTATAGTTCTGGGAATTGGGTATTTAGGGTCTGCTCCTCACAACAGAATGTGATGCCTCCCAATCACTGGGCTCTACTATTAGACTTCACAACAGTGAAACCAAAGTACTGTAAAGAGCAAAAAATAACCTGAAACTGATAAAAGCGGAGAAGCTACTGGAAACTGTGGAGATGTGGATGTGATTGCAAATCCTTTTAAGGTAAGAAGTAACTGTAGAGTGCATGTATGAGAAACAGTGTGTGTGCACAGTGTTACTGACTGGGGTACCATTGGTCTTGTTTTAGAGAAGGCCCTAAAATACGTATACTGGCTCTTTTGGGGCTCTTAAGACATAATGGGTGCAGAAATCAGATTGTATACCATTATTAGCCAACTATTAACTTCTGTAGAGATGTGTGAATTTAATTCAGGGTTGAAATGTTATTCATAAGAGAACATTTTAAAAGCATGATTGTTGAGGAATGGTTATAAAATGTAATTGCAAACAGACAGAAGTGGAAATCTTTTATACTAGTCTAGAGGATTTGGAAACATTATCTTCCATTAGACGTATTCCTTAGAATGCTTTTGAAATCTTGTCATGAATAAGTGTTAGCCCAACTCTTTGTTTCAAAGGAAGTATTTGATTATTGCAGAAAAATTGCACACTCTCAAAATACTTTCAACAGCTCACTAGAAAGTGGAACCTAAGTTAGGTTTGGAGAAAAAAGTTCATACAGAGTTTTTGGGTTTTTTTCCTTTTTCCTGCTGAAGCCTTTAGTTTTATATTGTAGAATCTGGGCTGTTGATACTCCTGCTTGACAGTGCTTGCCTTACAAACAGTTATAAGGTCCAGACAAATAAAGGAAGATAAATAACGAACTCTCTTAAACATCAAGCCCAAAAAAGCATAGTTTCCTCCATGCTTATTGAACATTTATTTATAAGGCTTTTTTTGGGTTTTGTGGGCAATGCTTAAATAAGTACTGATTTTTAGGAAGGAATTATGAAGGAGGGAAGGTTGTTGATTGGCAGCACAAAGGTGCCCAGTTCTGGGGAAGGCTTTGAGGAGTTGCTTTGGCCTTCAAGGATACCACAGTAAGGGTATCAGAAGGGAAAAACTAGGTGGGGAGCAAATGGCACCGCTTTGTTCAGCATTTTGGACTTTTATGATCACAAGTGCAAAATTTTTGATTTTCCCTGATAGTTAAGTGTTTCATCCACAGCATAATTGCTTGGCAGCCATTTTTCTGTGTGACATAATTGTTAAATATTGTTTCAGGTGCTGACAAAATAGATAAACAACTTTTGCCTCTTGGAAGCATAAAAATCAAGGATTTTCACCTTTGTCTCCCTTTGCACTTTTGTGTGATAGAAATGTACTTGGGGAGGCCAGGTTATGCTTAAAAGGAGTTTGGCATTCAACAGTTTTGCAAATGAAGTTACCTTATTTGTGAGGAAGAGGTACGGGTCTGTGGTTCTAGTGGAAGCTGCGTGTTGAATTTTTGGAGGAAGATCTAATGAATTCTCTCAGTTGGCAACCAGAAACCTCTGAAAATGTTTGTTAACATGCCAGAGGTATATGGGATGCCTAAGAGGTTGGTCTTTGTCCCAGAAGACTTCCAGTTAAAACACTGTTCCCTCCTTGGACATGCCAGCTTTGAGTTTGCCCTGAGAAACTGCAAAACATAACATGGACAAAAATCTATGCCTATTAGCATATTAACTACTTGAATAGTTAGCGTCTGCCAATTTTCTTGCTGTGGTGTTAATTTCTAGATTAATGATACATAGCTAGCTACATTTTTCTAAGGCATTTTTAAGAACCGTTTCCGTTGTGCATCTTATTATGAAATGGATTTCATAAAGGTCACCAGAGAGCAAGAGAACTCTGTTTGTAATTCTGTATTTTATGTTCTTCAGACTTAAAAAGCCTCTAATTTGCTTTCTCCTCCTCAGTGATCTCTGAATTATTTTGTTCCCAGAATACCTGTAAGGCTTTGATTGATTATTATGATGTGGTAAGAACTGAGTAATCAATTTCCAGGTTCCATTAGGCATAGCCAATATAAAACGTCATTATTTTTTTCTTTTTTAAATTTTTGTTTTCAGTGTCATCTCGACTTTTATTTACTTGCAAGTTGGGTTTTTTCCCCCCCACTAAGGACAAACAGAAAACTTCTCCTTTCATCTTCACTCTCTCTGATTTATGATAAATTTAGTTTCCTTCGGCCTGGCATTTGCTTCAGCAGGCAGTCTTCCTTCAAGTACCACCCTGATTGATGTATAATCTTTGATATCTTCCATTAGCCTCCAGGATCACTAAGTTCAAGGCCCTCTTGGAACCTAAGGAGCCCTGCCGAGGAACTGAAGACCTTCAGAGTCCTTGGGGTGATTGACAAGGTAATTCTTCAGTGTCTCTTCAAGAATTCAGTCATAAATCGACTGCATGCTGACATTTTGTCTTTGAAGCTGTGGATCTTAAGGATATGAAACAAAAGGGGAAAATGACTCAAATGCATCTGCACTTTAAAATAACAAAAGTAGAAGAAAAAAAGGCTTTTATCTAAGCAATTCATGTAAGGTCATGCAAAATGTATTTGAGCTAAAGGATAAGGTACATGTTTGGTGGCATTCAATAGGATGAGGCCTGTTTTTCAAAAATGAAGTCATGGTTACAATACTGGGGTAAGGGCGAGTTGATGTATTTTTAGTTGAACAATCTGGTGGATACGTGAAATATGGAAGGGTAGAAATTCCTACTTTTGAACTCTTACTTGAAACGGGGACTGGGGACATACATGACTGTTCTCCTTCCCTGAGAATTTGGGATTGAAATCTATTGCCAAGACAGAGATTCAGCAATGAAGCCAAGCTTATTTTTGAGTCATGCAAATAATGTCTTCCAAAATCCCAGGATAATATGCCTCTGTAAACAGTAAAGGACCATACAGAGTTTTTGCAAGCCTAATTAAGAGACCAGAAGAATTGTTGCATTGTTTTGATAATACTGATTAGCATTACCTTACCAAATACTTTTAAGATGGTGTATTATTATTCAGCAGTGTGACAGTGGCTAATGCAGACTGTAATGGCTTGTTTCCTTTTTGCTGTGCCAAATCCCATGTGCCTTTTGATAGCTCCTTATGTGATCCTTGCTTTGTGTGTGAGATACTAATGCACGGTCAATTTATGCATTTGTAACATGCATCAGAAAACCTGTACCTTATCTCTTAAGGTCTGCATTTCTTGGTTTCTTTTTCTTTGACTGAACCTAGCTATTGGGACTGATTTTTTTTCTTTGCCTGTTTTGTTGTAATTACATGCATAAGTTGATAACTTCTCCTCAGAGTGCTATATACATTAGGTATTATGGTTGTTCTCTGGTACACAAGACTTTCTCAGCTCTGACTTCATATTCATTGCATCTTCTTTCCTCACTTGAAAGTACAGAATTTAGCCTGTATTTCACTCTGTATACATATCAGAGAGACAGGTTGGAAAGACCACTTATCTGTTGCATTAGTAGGTACTAACTAAATTACTAGCCACTAAATGGATGCAGTAGGCATGGATTTTGTGAATTAGTCTGACAATGCAAGCCTGTAGAAGTATTGGAAATGGATCAAGAAAAACCTTTTACGTGTCTCTGTTCTTGTATAAGAATAATGAACATCTACTGGAGAGGATTCTTGATCACAATGGAGTCCTTGGTGGTGCCAGATCTCCTTAGATCTCTCTGAGCAGAGTTTCAGTAAGTGTTCCAGGTGTGAGCTAAATGTGTCCAGATCTTTGAAGCAGAGTTAGGAAGAATCAGGATTCTAATTATGACAAAAATACAAGATCTGTAGTGTTGGGGTTGCGTGTGAGAAGTAAAAAGCCTGTGGATACAGCTGGTGTGGTCATGTGTAAACAGTATCATAGGGCTCAGAGTTCATGTTTAATTACTTTGTGGAAAAGGGGGCCATATTCTTTCAGGCGGCTTTGTACTCTGCGTTCCTACTTTTGTGTTCTCCTTGTCACAAACTTAGTCTTATTCTGAGTGTGCTGCCTTTTTTTCTTATATTTCTAGGTATTCATAAAGTTGTGAGCCAAATGAAAAACTACTCTAAGCCTAGATGTTCAGAGCATGTTCTATTTGGTTTTATAATGCATAACAAAAATGCTTGTGAATATGAAGCAAAAGTGTGCATGGGTATCTGTGTGATTGAGATGATGTCCCTGCCTTTGGTTTCAAGCACCATCTCACTTCCATCCTCATCATCGCTGTTATTTGTCCACTCTGCTTGCATATGCCCTAAAGCTCACATCATGGAGAAATCCAAATCAATGTGTAAGTATCCTTGCTGGAGCCAAGTAGATGACATAGCATGCTTGTTCTTGAAAATGGATTTTGATTTTCAGGGCCAGCATTGAAGATGCCTTGCTTTTGGGCATGATGCTGTAACTGATTCAGCATCACGCAGAGTTTTGCCTGAAAATACTCCTCTGTTCTAACCCTGAGGTAACTGCTTTGGTTTCAGCAGAAAATGGGTGTGTGGATAGTAATGAGCCACTGGCATTGTAACTGCTGGCTTGCCTGATCCCTAGCAAGACTGGCTTAAACACACTGGCTTATGCTGTTGGTTGGTTTGCAGACTTGTTCTCCCACTGCTGAAGCCCAGAGTGGTGTCTGGCTGCTACAGTGCTGCCTCGAGAAAACCAGCTGTTAACCTTCCCTCCATCAAATGCTGAAAGGTTTAGTGCCTTCCCTTAGAGTAGTGTCGCTCTTTGTTCTTCTTTTGAAGCCTCTTGAAGTGTTTTGAATTGGCTTCATTTTCATAGACAAAGTGCTTGTTGCAACCTGAAACTCTGGGTTTTTTCAAACTATTTTAGTCTAGGAAGAATGGTTAGATATTTAATTGTAGCCTAGTTTATTCCCAATGTGCAATCTTTCTTTCCTTGTCTGCCCTTTCACCTTTCTTGTCACCTTAATAATTTTTGTCATGTTGGCCCTTTTCTGTTGAATCTGAGGGAGATAAGAGATTTTAGGGTTATTAAACTCCTTAAACTGTGAAAATTCAGAGAGGAATGACCATATATGTACCTTGCCTCCTATCCTTCTGCTTCAGCTCTCATGCAAAGGCTGTGGTAGAAATCTGACTATTTTAGTAGACCAAAGAGGACCCACACTTTGCTTGAGAAAATCAGTTTTCTTGAATTCTGCTGCCACTATGTTTGCTCACTTCATGGTTTCAGAAGTTAAAAAGGTGGTATTTGAAGCTATTTTTTATGTTTATTATGTGAAAAGTATGCCTGTGAGTAGATTTCTGAAAATAGAGGTTTAATCTAATTATAAAGGTGGCTTTTGTCCTGCAAACATTGTGGAATCTGAGGTGCTGCTGATTGGGCAGCAAAGCTCTCATTAGTGTTACCAGAGGTATTGCATTAAAAACAAACTAATACCTAAATATTTTAGCTGCTCTTATCACCAACCAAGAATGATCAATTATTTTATCAGTTCATGTACCTTAAAGCAGAAAACTTCTTTTTGGAATAGGAAAGAGTTTTGCTTTCAAAATTTGCCTAATTAAAAATCAAGGTTGCAGATTCTGTGCTGAGTTTCTGCCCTAGGCAAATCTTTCCTTTGAAGCTACAACCGGCCCCTAAAGAAACGACTTTGTTACGGTACTGCTGGATACCTTCACAATGCTGTTTCAAACCCAATTTCTTATTCTTTAGAACCCTCTGTTATTTAGATTCATTCAATTTAAAGATTCATCTTGAAAGCAGAGTGCATTAAGTAATAACTATGCCTCTGTAACCAATGACTGTCTTTTATGTCTTTTCTATCCCCTCCCCTGGTCCCCCATCAAGCCACACTGTCTGTACTGGCACTGGTGTGACTGTGATCGTTCTTCCGCAGATGTCTGTACTTTTGAGCTTGTTGTTCAATACACTGTTTGTCAAGCTTTATTATGAAACCTTAAAAAATAAAATGCTTTCATCAGGGCCATGCTAAAATTATTTTGGGAGTTTCTGAAAAGGATTCTAGAGGTAGATAACTTTTTTTAAGAACTAGAAGCAATTCTGTTAATCTTGAGTATAGGGTTTTTTTTGTGCCTCTTGTACTGTCTTGGGAATTCATAATTCAGGTGGTAGTACATTTTGATAAATCGACTTTAAAAAATATGCAGAAAAGCCAAATCAGTATTACTTATTTTTAAAGCGTGATTACTACTTCTCTGCTCAATGAGTTACAGTGCCAAAAAGCAGAAGTGTTTAGAATATATGTCAACTTTGCATGCATAAGCTGCAGACCCATAGTTGAATTCAAACAGGTTATGGCTAGCTTTAATGAAATTTAATCAGAGGGTGGGAAAAATAGGCTCTTCTTACAGCACTGTGTGTATTGTGCTTGAATAATATGACATAGGTAACTATTTTCTCTTAGTGTTTGTTAGAAACTTAAATATTTGGCCTTTTGAGGTGAGATTAAAGACTCTTGCAGCTGTGAAACTGAGTTGACTGTAGCAGATGTTTTCTCTCACCTGGCTCTCAGGTGCACTCTGCTAAGCATCTTTAGATCATCTTATGGGTTTTAATGAGTGGCTGTGTGTGCATAAGAGGCTAGGGGGGAAGTGAGCTGTAATAAACATACAAACATGGCATAATGGAAAATAGTGGCAAAAATGGTTGAAAATCTGAAACAGCGTAATAATAGTAACTATTCTTACAAATAAAACTTTTAAGAGCTGGTTTTATGTTTTGATAACCTTTTGGTTTCTTAAGTGATTTGTGAAGTCCTACAAAATCAAATCAAGTACAGAGTTATCGTCAAAACTGATTTCTTGGCTCACTACCTTCCCTTCCCTACTGCTGTGGGATTATTCCTCACTGCAGTCAGGTTTCAAGCCCCACGTAACAAAGCTTACTCAACTTTAAAACACAATCTCTCTGCCAGCTAGTTAGTCTCGTCCCTTCTCCCTCCCCTCAAACACCTGCCACTTGTTTTCCTGAAATCTCTCTGTTTATACTAATCTGAACATTTCTCAGTATTTGTTGTTATAACCTTTAGTGTTTCTCTAGTTTTTTTCTGTTTGTCTCACTAAAATTTCTTTTGACTTTAGCGAATGTTTTATTTCATCTGACATAAAACAGTCCTAAGATTTGATAGAGTAATGCAAATTTTGCCCTTGCCTTTAGAAAATAGAAATTGCATTATTGGATGTTCCTGTGCAGGCTGAACTATGTTTCTTCTGACATCCAGAAAGAAATAATTTATAAACTTATTTTCTTTTAAACCAAAATTATTTATCTTCCTAACTCATACTAAGTACATAATTGTTGCCAGGCAATTACTCTACAATGCCAATGTTACTTTATATTGTAAAATGCATTCTCTAATAAAACCTGCGAGATATATTTTCTAGGTTAATATTTTACCATTTGTAATTTATTGGCCAGTTTTTAGTTTGCCCTAAGAAAATGGACTTTCCTCTCTGCTACCAACCAAGTACTTAAAAATTCGAATTTGAATATATGCTGCTTTCTTAGCATTTTCATTATTTAAAGCTGCACCGTTTGTCTTTTAAGTACGCTATTATTGCAAGTCATAGAATATATGAGCTGTAAGTTCCTCAGAATAATGGTTTGAAAGGAGGAATAATTGCAAACTGAAGATAATTCATGTTGCACAGGTACAAGGATAAGCAATAATCACATTTTTCATACATATTAGCCAAATGTAATCTCTTTTTGTAACGACAGAGGGAGACGAGTGAGAGTTTGGGTGGTGAAATCTGAAAAGTGACAAGAATAAATCTGTGCTAAATAGATCTTTTAATCCTGATAGCCCTGTGACGGCTGGCACAGCTGAGGAGAGCAGGAGAAATTGCACCCCTGCTTCTGCCTTATCACCGCAGCCGTGTCCTGAGTGGGACACCAGCTGTTCGCCAGCCCCTGCTGAGGTTTTCTTGCAGTCCCAAATACTCAGCCCCAGGATCAGGTGAACAGCTTGTCTCATTCCTTGTTGTCTGTCACTACCTGTAATGGAATTTTCCAACTGGTGGAATAAACGCAAGAAAAAAAATCCTAGGTTATCATCTGATACAGATTCAAGTTTGTAGGACTTTTGTTAGAGTATCTATCCTATTATAAAAGTACATTTGTTTAGTAGATAATGACCAGAATTAATAGATGGCCCACTGGTGACATTATTCCATGAACCATTTTCAGTGTACTGCAGCAATTTAATAGCAAAATGGAGCTGGCTTTAAAGTAGTCCTGTAGCTCTGGTTTGTCTTCAAAACCTTTCTGTTGTCTGGTACTGCAGTAAGAGATCCTATTCAATTTCCTTTGATCAGGCACCAGCTATTTTTCAATTGCGTCAGTGAACTTAAAGTTGCATTTTTGTAAGCAAATGTGTTGATGTATTTGTTTTGATTAGTGTTAAAAGCTGCTGAAGTAAATAAAAAGCACAGGCATGTTCTGAACTATGTCCTGAAAGAGTGGGGACTGGAAGAAAATTGCTATGAGATGCTGGGCAGGGGAGAAGGGAGGGGAAAAACATCCCAGAAAAGAAAGGGGAATTGGGGTAGCGCATGTCTGCAGTGGGACAGGATTTATGCATTTATGTTAAAGCCACCCGCAGGAGAGCAGTGCAGTTAGAGCAGCTCTTAGTTCTTCCAGTGCTGTCCCCCGCGACCTTGGTTGGGTGCTCAGTAGGGTGACTAATGGTTCATCGTGTTCTTTTTTCCTGTTGACTTGCCTGTTGCCTGCCTCTGGGTCTGTGCTTCCCCTTATGCTGACTTCTGCATATTCCTTCAGTCTCTTATCTCAGGGCTTTGATGCATATGTTCTGAAGGTGGCCACCGTGACTTTGGGTGGCAGCAGATGGTAAACCTTCAGGCTGCCACCGGCTATACTGGTGTTAAGTTGGAAACTTAACGTTTGATGAAGAATCAGTAGTGCATATGAAAGAGCTTTTACTGCAGAAATATCTTTTAATTAAAAAAAATTAGCATACTGAAACATTTGCTAATTTCTGTGCATTTAACGGATCCTAAAATTAACTGTTTTCTTAAAGCTAGACTATTGTTATTTACCAGACAGGTTTTATTTTATTTTTCTCCAATTAATTGTACCTACTATATTGAATTGAATTTAATTTATTTTCCACTAAGCTGTTGGATACACTGTAAATCAAATCTAAGAAGCTAATTTTTTTAAGTAGCTGCTGTCAGCATCAGAATTAACCCTTGACTTAGGAAAAAAAAAAGAATTTACAAGTAGAAAATCCTATTTGATATCATGGAGTGGTATTGCTATCTGCCACTTTACTGAGATGCTTTCATGCAGTGCTGCTGTGTTTGCTTGTTTTTTGGGATGTGCCTGGAAGCTCAAGTGCTTTCACAAAATTAGGAATGTCTATACTGCTGAAGATAGATAGTTGTTTACATTAGGTATTTATTTGTTGTAATTGCTTTTTGCATGTCAGTATTTTTGACCATGTTGAGGTTGTCATCAATGCAAAGAAATAGGGAAAGAATGAGTAAGCAATAGTGTCGTAAAAGCCAATGTGATATGTAGACCTTGACTGTTCATACATTAGTATTACAAATAGAATTTTGCCTTGTCTCCTTTTGTGTCACAGTCTAGTTGCTCAGTGCTCAGGAATGCTCTGCTGTGCATTCTCCCTCCTCTCTGAGATAGGATGCTGAATGTTACAGCTGACAGCTCATTGTTAGGAGATACTAAATATTGCAAGTTACACAGTAGTCATCGTTGGTGAAAGAGCTTATGTGAGCTAGAAGCAGCCTAGTCTTAATGCCAGCATCCCAATGTGATCTGCTCTGGAGAAGGCCTTCAATAGGCTTTGTGGGGAAGTTGTTGTAGGGAATGCTCTGTGGAATCCCCTTTTGTCCCATTGTGTCATTAGGGTGGAGACTTGTTACTTTGCATTTTAAACAGAAATTTTAGGAAAAAAAATACTGAAACACTCCCTTTTTCAACGGGAGAGAAGTATGAAGGAATGCAAACAGGAATGACTTGTTGCACCACTATCTAGAAATTGGCTGTAAAGCATTTGGTGAGGAGGATAAGTTGACATCTGGGTCAGTGGCAAGCTTACAGTTATGCCCTTCTGCAGCAGCCTGGAAATGCATCCAGAAACTGCTGACCTTTCTGTGCCCTGGATACGTGATGAAAAGTCAAGCAAATATACTTGTGACCCTCTCTTTCCTGGACTTATCCCTTTCTGAAATGTCAGTTTTCTTCTGATTGCAGTTTGTTCATTCATGTTGTACTTTTATTACCTGGAAGAATCTGGTTAAACCACGTCTTTGTAATATGTATGCAGGATGCTTTCCGTTGAAGCAGACTTTTGATTTGGTGGGTCCATGTAAAGTCCACAGTCTGACAGGGCCAAGTGGACCATCACTAGATGAATCTCTAAAGTTACTTCTGTGGCTCTTCCTGGGCTTCTTGGCATCCCTTTTGAGGTAAACAGTCTTGCAGAGAGGTTGATACTGAATCAACAAAGAAATAATTGGCTGCAAAATGAAGTGGAGCTGTAGATGAGATGTTAATCACTTGGGTATGATGCTTGATGGGAAGCAAAAGAAAGGAAGCTGGATAGTTAGACCGGGTAGTCCATCTAGGTAGTTAACCTCAAAGGCACACTGATACCAGTTGTTGTTATTGCAGTTATAAAACTGTGGCTGCTACTTCCATTTGGATGTTGTCATATAACAGCAGATGAAGCTGGCCCTAAAGGGACCTGCTGTCTGCTTTGTTCGCATTAGTGGTCCTCATTCTATATGTCGTCTTACAGGGCGAGGGCTCAGTAATCTGTTCTGTTGCACCATATGCTAATACAGTGCTGATAAGCAAGTATGAAAAATGAAAGGGAGGAATACATTAATTGTATTTGTGCAATAAGGTATGCTATCAAAGGTAATTATTTCATGACAGTTTTAGTTATAGCAGTTGTTTTATCATGGAATAAAAGATGGCTTTAGGAGCCTTTTATTGGAAAGACAATTGTATCAAATTAGTACCAAATTAGATTTTTGTCTTTATAAAGGTGAGCAAACCCATGAGCAGTTTTTAAATTGGTGTCTTCTACTCTACAAATGAACAAATCCTGTTTGAGGGTTAAAGAAGCTATTATTCTGTCCTTTATGCTGACAGCTTCATTACTGATTGGCCTACTGTTGGTATTAAAAAAATGTTTGGCTTCTTATGATCTTTGTGCATGCAACTATAATATTAATACAGACCGTGGAACTGTTCATTAAGAAATGACTTTAAATGAGGTTGATGCTTGTAAATCTGGAGAGATACAGATGTTAAATGCTGCTATTCCTTTTCGTATACAGCCGTATGGCTAATAATTTCCAAGTGGCTAAAGCTCTTGTTAGCAAGAGTGCTGGTGTGTTAAGAATGGCTCTATAAATAACTTTAAGAACTGAAGTTGAAGGTGCTTCTTTTAAAGACTATTGTTAACTAAACATTATTGCCAAACAGATGGAAAGCATTCACCAGCCTGATGTTTTTAGGTCTAATTATATTATCACCAGTCCTGTACAGCTCAGTTGAAGAGGTGTATCCAGAGGCCAATTTATAATCATTTAGCCAACACCTGTTTGGGAGATATTGACAGTCAAAGGGCACATAAAAAAAAAATCACATATGTTCTCGTATTTATTGCCTCAATGTGAACAGTGTCTAGGTACAAACAAACTTGGGAGAAGAGGTAGGAAAGTGACTATAAACACATAGATGTTTCCAAACCATTTTTAACTTCTTCTGACATCCCTTATAAAGTGGACTTTTCTCTTGTTCTGCTGGTTTTTTTTGATGGGTTGGGGTGGGGTTTTTTTAAATTTTGATTTTATACCTTTTGGTTAAGCAAGAATAACAGAACTAGTTTTACAGTTATTTATTCAGCTGGTTTTCACTTTTTCTGGAAGCACAAGGTAAGAGGCCTGAAAAGTTGTTAGGCAAACTCAGTGGTCTGGGGATATCTGTATTTCGTTACCATGCCCTTGACATGGAAACTGTGTGTTATGTCTTTGTCAAAAAACCTCAGTAACATCAACCTCTGTTTGGCTTTTTTGGTTTGTGGGGTTTGTTTGGTTTGGTTTGGTTTTGGTTTTTTATTTATGGTGGTGGTATTTTTGTTTGGGTTTTTGGGGGAGTTTTATGTGGGTTTTTTGGGGAGAAGATATAAACCAACCTTTAAAAGTGGGTGCAGCTCTGGTAAAGGAAGAGTTCTTTGAGATGGAAGTATCTGTGACTACTTCTCCTGGTGAGAGAGGAATGCTTAGAAAAGACTTCAGTTCTCCATCTCTTACCTGAGATGCAATAGGGAGAGGCGGAGGGCAGTGTTTTGAACGTGACCATCCCAGAGGGCAAAGGTTGCTTTGCTGCAGCCACTGCCTGGGGAAAGGCAGCACAGCCCTGCCCACAAAGCTCCCCTCCTGGCCCAGCTGCCGGGCCCTTTGGCACATCTCCACCTCACCTCACTGGGGGCACTGCACGGGACAGATGTTTCCACAGTTCCCTTGGCATGAGGAAAGTCAGCAATTCAACCTGTTAGACATCACCCTTTCAGAGATAGCTGGGCATGGTTGCCCCACATGGTGGGGAGATAAGGGAGACTGTGTATTGTGTTCCCTTCTGTCACCTGATGAATACAATACCCTGCTACTCCTGACATGTCATTCCTCTGCAAGAAGTCTTTTGATGCGAGGTGGCTTGGTCTTCACTGCACATTGTCTGTTGACTTGGAGTTGCTGCATCTTGTCTATTAAACTCAGAGTTCAATAACCCCAGTACTGTCATTGGAAGCCCTGTAGGAGTTTGATTTTTCAGCCTAAATATTTTGGTCTAACTGTATGTGAATATTTATACTGGAAGTTTACAATGTCTGTTGTAAATAAATAGTGAGTGCACACTCTTGTTCTTGGTCCTAGAGGAGGGTTGAGCTCATGCTCGTGCTGCAGGTGTGGCTGTCTTGCAGCTGGTGCTTTTCACACACATCTATGTTCTCAAAGTTTGAAAACAATTAATTCCTGGGCAGGGTGATTTGAAGACCGAGATAGAGATGGTTCCAGCTTTCTAAAGATGCGGTTTCCTAGATGTATATACACATGTATCTTTTTGTTTGTTTTGTTTTCAACACATAAATAAATGGAGCTTGCTGAGAGTGTAGTTGCTATTTAGTGCTTCTCTCATTGCTGTGTTCAAAATGCTCTCAGTAGAGGTGATGCACTGCTAACAGAGATGCTATTTGCAGCTGTAGATGTTCTTCTCTCTATGGCAAACCCATCCACAATTTTCTCCCTAAATAAATCCTCTTTTTTTTTGTTGTAACCTTAATACTAGATATCTATATCCTCAGTCATATTGCTTTCCTAAAAAAAAAAGGATTGCGTGCTGCAGAGGTTTAATTTTTTTTTAAATTTAAATTGTTACTTATAACCCTTTCTTTGTAAGAATATTTAACATTTGATTTAAGAACTATGTTTTGTTAGCTTACTCACATGAATCTTAAATAATTATCTGAATACTTTTTGCTTAGGTTTTGCTTGTAATGGACACTAGAACACAGCAG
The DNA here is from genome assembly GCA_013396655.1 of Campylorhamphus procurvoides. Lineage (NCBI taxonomy): Eukaryota > Metazoa > Chordata > Aves > Passeriformes > Dendrocolaptidae > Campylorhamphus > Campylorhamphus procurvoides. Next base: position 952,747 of record WBMV01003664.1, on the reverse strand, counting down.
ACTTTTATATTGAAGGTGAGTAAAATCTTTTATTATTTATTAATAATCTTTTATTATATAGCCTCCCAAATTACACCACCACACAAAAGTCAATTTGTATGTATTATATAATTATCCCTGCAATATATTGTTATGGTAATACATATAACCCTATTAAGTGGACTGGAATTTTTTTGTTGGCATTCAGTTGCATTCCCTTCCTTTCTCTGTAGCATCCCTAGTGCTCAGATGTGCTCATTTAGTCACTTGAGTTGCCACTGGTTATTGAGGGCAACACCTTCGCACGCTTTTGTAAAGAATCATAAATTTAATGTGCTGCTTAAAACATCTGTAAAGCCCTGGTGGCTCAGGGCATGTGTAGGCTGCTGATGAAGGTGAAAATTCTTCTTAACCCAAGTGCATCTACTGTACTTTGTGTTTGGTCTTCTTTAGCTGAAGAATACGATATTGGCAAAAGTGGATTCTGGATTAAATGTATGACTGGTCTTATTCAAAATTGTTTCCTCATGTTTTACATCCATAGACTGTGAAAACTAAGTTTAATGTTGCTAACCAATTGAATTAATGAGTAGTTAATTGGTCAGAATAAAATTTTTCACATTACTCTTTTATGTTTCAGAAAGTGTTTAGATCAAGATCTGAATATACTCAGAGCATCTGTGATGCTGAGAATAAATTTGGTTATGAGTTCTGTTATGATGGCTGTTATTTCAGTCTCCCCTTCACATGAATTCCACTGCTGATGGCAGGAAGGGCTGAAAAAGCTGTGTCCCAAACATGAAGCTCTAATCAGTTGTTAACATTTTGTAACTTTGCTTTAGATTTGGCTTACAACCCTGCCTTAACTTTGTGCATCTGGCCTTTGAAATTGTTTTTCTTAAGTATGTGCAGGATATAGCAGACCTGTTTCTCACCAAGGTTTATTTGTGAATATTTTATATTAGAACCCCTCATCTACTGGCAGATAGAGTAACATTGAATTTCCCATGTAGCTGCCTATGTTTATCAATATTGTAATAGGTCACACTATTGACATAATTCTTTTTCTTTTTTTCTCTCCCCTCCCTTTCGCCCTCCCACATCAATTTTTTCACTTCTGGCAACTTCATCTCTGTGTTACCTCTTAAAAATCATTGCCTCTCAAGGAGACTAATCCTTTCCTTTCCTTTTTGCTATGATGGTTGTTGTCTTTAGCAAAGTAAAATGAAAATGTGAGGATTACCTGTAAGGCTAAGGCATTCTTTTGTCTTTAGAATTCGAATTGAATTTTTTAATAGTGTCTTTTGGTCACACACAAAAATAAAATTTTAAAAAAAGGTCACAGGGAAATAACTGAGTGTCATCCTGATGACTTAGTTTGAGAGAGATTCTAATAAAAACATTGACCCATGTAATTGATTTTAATGGCAGCTTTGTGCCATCTTCTGTTCTCTGGAAATGTGCCAGATGCCATCAGCACAGCCTCGGGGGACCGAGGGGCATAGAGCAGCAGATGAGTGGTTTCTCTGAAGCCCAGAGTAACTCGGATAGATTAGTTTGGTTGATAAACACAGAGCACAGCAGGCTCCAAAGGCAACTGAGGGTACAACTGACCTTTTTGTTCTCTGTCAGGGTCTAAGGAAAAGTAGTGAGTACAGCAGGAGCAGAACGACCATCATCCCCCGCTGTGTGCCCAACATGGTGTGTCTGCACAAGTACATCATCTCCGAGGAGTCTGTCTTTCTCGTGTTACAGCATGCAGAAGGTTTGTCTCTCATTTAAGCATATTTTTGAAAAGAGTCAAAGGTTTAAGTTTTAATCAGTGGTACACTGCATTGTCAAATTAATCTCTCACACATCTGGTTAAAATATTTTTAGTGTGCCTAAGAGATGTCATGTAAGACACCACATTCCCTTCCTCTGTCCCTCCCCTTTATTCCCCTCTCATTCTGTAGTGGATCTGATTCCTATTTCAAATGGCCTCAGATCCTGATAGGTTACTTGAATTGTAGCAATATTGAAAGCTTCCAACTGTTTATTTTCTACAAGAAGAGGAACGCTTAAAATGCAACAACTCTCTGCACTATTTACAGTCATCTCCCAGAGATAAAGTCTTTGGCTACTTTTGCAAACTTTGGCTAGTAAATCTTTTTAGTATCTTACAGTTAAAATGACAAGTATTTGCACAATAATTTAATAGCTCTGCTAAAAACCATGAACATTTGCCTGTTGGGTAATATTGCATAGTTAATCTGATCTGGATTTTTAAGAAAATAGCTAGTGGCATCACATAGGAGTTCAAAGCAGAACCACAGAGTTGTGCCTTCAAACTATTTATAAAATTCCTGTTAAATGTACAGGGAACAGGTGGCACAAAATAATTACATTTTGATTTTTTCGTCTAACACCTGGATTTAAATATTCCTTAAATGTAATTACCCATATTTGTTTAGAATGAGTGCAGAATATAAATTTTGGCATTGCTGATAGTTCTTTTTTTTAGGAAATGTTAATAATTCAGTCAGAATGGATGATGTAAATGAACTAAGCTGACTCAGAAGATAATTTTGTTACGTTGAATAATGTTTCTTTTTTCCCCTAATAACTCAGATTTTGGCTTTTTCCTGAACAATTTGTCATATGAGACTAGTTAAAGTTAACTTAGTAACATGAATGACTGTTTCTGCAATGTGTGACTTGATTTTGCCATGAGCAGTGATGCATGAAGAAAAGCCTCACATTACAATACTGTTGGATGATGATCTTGAGAGTTTACGGTACTGCTCTGTACAACGCTACTTTTCTCAAGGTGTGTGTGTTTTGACAGAATATTGGAGACTCTCACCTGAGCTGTAATCTCTTCATAAGCTGGTACTTTTTGTTTGGAGAAAAAATATTTTTGAAAACGCAACCAAAGAAGCCCCAAACTGAACAAAATCCTACCCACAGCCTTTGCCAGACACCAATTGCTCTTAAGGCTAGCATAATCAAAGGATTGGAGACAGGATAAAATAGTAATTTAAAAAACTGTTCCTAATATTTGTGTGTTTCTGAAAGCCTACAGGTTTGATCTTCTCTTCAGGAAGAATGTTTTTCCTCAAGACAAATGGAAAAGTGGGTGAAGTAGTATTGGAATCTGGGGGTAGAAGTGATTGGACGTAAGAACAAAAATTTCAGGGAAAGCCTAATGTGACCAGTTGACGAAGATGTTCTCCTGGAAGTGATAATTTTATTGTGACAACAGGGACAAAAATTATGATATTGCATGGTCAGAGCTCTTTTATTGATAAACAGAAACCTCGGCTTAACATTTGGAATGGATGGAGTGTTATCCTTAAAAAAGGAATACCTTACTTTTGGTCATCTTTGACTTAGTCACAAATCCAGTGAAATGTGCTTTCCCTGAATGTCTTGCTTTTACCAACGTTAGCTGTAGCATGTTTTGATTTCTGTGGGGAAAGGATTTTTAATTTACTAAGTGCCTTCTGAATCAGGTTTGTGCAACACACAGCCTTGTGCAGCACCCCACACCATTTGTTTGATCTCCCAGCAGTGAAGGTGGTGTCTGTAAAGCATCATCATTTTGGCTGGCCAGGCAGGAAATGCATGCTTGGAGGCAGCCGCAGCCGTGTTTCCTCTCTGAGCTGTGGGTCAAAGCCATACAAGTAGGAGACGTGGGAGTGAGATGGCTTATTTTGAGGTGGAGCTGGGAGAGGAGGTACTGATGAGATATGAGCGCTTCCTGCAGGGCGAGCTGGGGAGGAGAACAGTGGGTAGGGAACACAGGAGAAACGGGCAAGCACTGCACGGTGGATGGAGGACTGGCAGGCTCTGCTGGGTTGGAAGGGGAGAGCTGTAGGGTTCAGAAGGGATTTTGACTTGGGTGAGGGCTGTTGTTGGTAATGCATGATACATGAATTCTCTTGACTTGAACACTTCTGGGTATAAATTGTGAACTGTATAAGGTTTCCCCTCACTTTCTGGTAAAGCAGAAAGTAGTCTGGAGGTGAATTCACCTCTATCCTTGTTCGCAAACCACTTGCAAATTATGATGTGCTATAAGGTTTTTTCCCTGATTATCAGTGAAGGCTAGTTCCATTAAGGATAGTCTCCTGCTTCCATGATCTTACTGTCTGGGCTCAGAACAGGGAAAGTGATATATTATATTGTAAAGAGGCATAGCTGGGGTACAAAGTGATGAGTAAATTGCCTGAGAATCCATACAAAAAGTGTATTGCAGGTGTAGGGCCTGATCCCAAATCCCTAGGGCAATGGCCAGTGCACCTCACCCTGTCCCAGGAGACTGATGCTGCAAAGTGATTCAGGAGAAAGGCTTTTAGCTCTGCGTGAATAAGGCATGAATAAAAATAGGGCTAAAATTATGTCTTGCTGTATGCAGGGACTCGTCTTATCCCACTGATGATAGTCTTGATCATATCAGTCTTATGTTAGTAGCACTCATCCTTTAAATTACAAGGATAGTAATATCAGGAATCCATAGAGATAAAGCAATCTTAAAATTTTGTCTGTCTCAGACCAAAAATAAATAGAGAAGGTGCTTGTAGTTAGTATTGGAAAAGGATAAAAATTTCTAGGATTGTACTTCTTAAGTGAGAGTCTCTTGAAATTTAATGTCATGACTTTATGAATGCTCTTAACATTCATACTCCAAGTAATTCTATTCCAATAGAAAAGAAGATTCTGCCAGTGAAATATTTAAGTGATGCTAATTGATGATGTTAGGTGTGTTAGCTCCACTATTGTGAAGTTCAAGGGTAAAATATTAAGTGGGCAATGGTTTGTATTACAGGAAATTCAGAGGTTTTAATGTTATGTGTGGGCAATATGTGTTTGCTAATCAGTTTACTGTTTCCTGTTCATAGGAGATTTTAACTGTATTCTTAAGTGCAGCATTACTGGGTTTTGTATGGAATTCTGCAAGCTTGACTACAAACTCTAGATTAAGACTTTTTTACTCTTTTTTTTCCTTATGGTAATTCATGATGCTGTTTCATGCTCAGAATCGGTGAGTGAGGTCTTGGGTTCTCTGACAGACTTCTTCTCACAGCCACAGTTGGAGGCTTCAAGGGTACCTCAGAAGCACGAAAGTCCATAAAGTTATCTTGTAGCTTTGTTGGAAAGCACTTGGCAAGTCCTAGTGTGGTAGGGAGCCAATCTGATGTTAATAAGGCCTTGCTTCTTCTTGGCACTACTAACTCCAGAAATTTTAGAAACAGATGCTTCAAAAGTAGGCTGGGGGGCTTCCATGGGACATCAAAGTTTAAGTGGCTGTTAGAAGCTGTCAAACCTCTTTAAGCATAAACAAGCCGGAGTTCCTATCAATCTGGAGAGCACTCAAGAAACTTCCTGCTGAAGAGGGTTGCTGCACGCAGCAATTGATAGACAGCAACACGGCGTTTGTTCTGGCTTGCAAAGCTGGGGATTTGTTGTTAGGAAAGGAGATAATGCTGGCTGTAAATATTTGATAGCAATCGGAAAATATAGGAAAGGTGATACGGTCCTTGGCAAGTGACTTTTTCAGGAGGCTGCTTTGAAATAATAGCTTTTGCTCCAAGTGCGTTGAAGTGGGAGCTGTGCCTAAACTAGCAAACTTTGTAGCAGAGATTCACCAGCAGCAGTGGAGGCAGCCATTTGTATATGACTCTGGTGCTTGTAACTGCTGTCATGTTAGAGATTAGGCAGGAGATTAACTTCCCATTCATGTGCATGCTGCAACTCCACCGTGGCTGCCACGGGGATGCTGTGAAACATTATTGTTGTACCATGGTAGTGCCTGCATGTCTGGTTCCCTTTTGGCTTAGAAACTGTACAAGCCTAATTTTATGTAGTCATTGCATTAACAGGATGTTCACCAGTAGGCATGTTTTTATTGAAAAGGAGGACAGTGATTATTTGAAAACCATAAAAATGTTCCTTTTCCAGCAAGGAAGGCTATTAATTCGCATGAGGTGCATGATTTAGGATTGATACTCCTGGCCATAAGCAAATTCTTAAGCAGTGATGCAGAGAGTTGGGCCCAGTTTTGGAGAATAATTCAAGCAGATGTCTTTCAGTACTCTGTTTTACTTCCCTATCAGATTACAGTTATTTGGAAGCCTGAGTTGTTCACTTTGACTTTGACTGGGATTTCCTAAATACAGTGACTACTGCATTCTTAACTGCATTCCAGTTCTGCAAGAATTGAAGTATATCATCGTTCAGATGATATACTCTTGGGCCAAGCTAGCAAAAGCCATTGATTTATTTGGAATATGTCTCCTTAGTTAGTCAGTCTTTCAGGATTTGAAATGGTAACTGTCTGAGCACCAGGTGAGGAAGAATCCATCCAGTAATGAATTTTTCTTGACAGCTAGAACAAAAACATATTTAGGAGGCTAAATTTGCTGATTTGTTATGGTTTGTTTTATCCTGTGATATGTACTGTATAGTCTCTGTATTTTGTTTTTGATGTCCCTGCATCAAGTGTTCTTAATAAACAAAAAAGGTGCAGAAATGTTTGAAAGAATATAAAATTATTATGGAACTGACAGGATTCCTAGTCAGCTTCATCACTTGGTCACTTCATGCTGAATTTCCAGTTGATTATTTTGGATGCTAGCTTTTTAGGTTTTGGCTCTAGAAGCAGAGGTATGACCTCCAGAATGTTAGACTATGGAATGCTGGTTAAGTATGGCACTGCTAATAGCAAATTTTTCATTGAATAACTGCTGAAGGATGTAGAGCTTGATGATTTTCATGTGCTAATGAAACCAGAAAGGGTGAACTAGACTGGAGGTAGAATCAGTTCATGGTAGAAGAAAACAAACTTAATAATTAGTTATGTTAATATTAAACTTCTGAAATGGTATTAAACACTAATAAACTTTAGCTTTATGCTGTAGCTTTTATAGTTATTTAGTCTGTTGTACTATTTGACAATGACTGAAGCTTGCTTGTTTGGATTGATTTCTGTAATTTTAGTTTTTATAGATTCCTGATACTATATTAGCATGGCTTGCTAATGGGTTTTCTTGATCTTACACAACACATGGGGAGAGGGGGAAAGATTATTAGTATGTCATTCATAAAGGCATAATTACATACACAGATACAAATATCACTTTTGTTTGACCCTGGATTGGACATTTTCAAAAAGGATGAAATTGTTGTTTTTCACTATAGAACACAATTATTGAATAGCATTTATTTATGTATTTCCACTTGACCAGGAGGCCAGTCTTGAAATATTTGTATGTAAACGTATTTGGACATAATTTTTTTTTTTATTTACTCGTGTTTAACTCTTAAGTTGGAATTGCAGTGAGTAGTCATTTCCAACTGTGATTTCTAAATACAAGTCATTATTATTGAGCAACTTCTTTTTAAAAAGGTAAGATAATAGATTTGAAAATAGAAAATGAGTTATTGTTGTAGTTCTCTCTGTTTTCACAAGTGGGCAGTGAACTTCTGAACACTGTAAGAATAAAGGTTTGTGCTTTTTTTTCTTTTGCAACTTTTATGTTGAATCTTCTAGTGATTTTTCTGTGGATTTTTGAAGGACTGATCCCAATGTGTCTTCTTTTTCCTTCCTTAATCCTTCCTGGGTCTCTTTTCTTAAGCTGCAGTAAGATGTTGAATAGAGGCCAAAATCTAATGGAAGCTGCATGAAATCTTCCATGAAGTGCGATGGAGGGAGCAGAAGAGAGTTGTTATCCTGAGAGCAGCTTGACATGTCAATAGGTGAAAAACTAAGTTGTTCAAGGATAATTCTTGCATTTTTCATACTTCTGGGAAGCCCAACCCTTTCTTACCTTAGAATAGGGATACAAAACTTTCAGGTCATTGAGAGCTGTTCAGGTGTCACATGTAAAAGCACACCTGGTGTCCGGTAATGACACAGGAAAAAAATGTGACAAAAGATTTCAGGAGAAAGGTTTTGAGCTTTCTGCATCCCTGGGTCAAAGCTCAAGGCAGGCCTCCATCACAAAGACCTTTTCTTACTACTTGCATCTGAGGGAGCACTGATGGTGCTAATATTTGCATTAAAGCCATGCCTGCAGGCTGAAGTGGTGTTGTTCCAGGCGATGTCCAAAGCTCCAAAAATCTTATGTGAGTCTTCGTGGGTCATGGTCTGTGAACACGCTTTGAAACCCGAGATTTGTGTTCTTGTAAGAAATTCGTGAAGCACATGTAAATGGAAGTATTTACTTTTTACTGATTAATCTAATTCAGGTGGGATGAGGGTATTTTTTTATTAAATAACATGTTTTATTAAAGGCAGCAGGGCTGTGGTTGTCAAATGAGATCTCATTGTTTAGTATGAAGTGAACTTGAATCATTTTATGCATAGTTATTAAACTGGGAAAAGGTCTTATATTAAAGTAATTTAATTGAAATTTTAAAGGAAAATAATTGTTATGGATGAAAGTATGGAAAAGAAGAGAAACTCTCACAATGTATAAAACTATGCATGTTCTTGGTCTCTCATTCTCTTTTCTGCTGTTTTCTCTCCCTGCCATTTCACAGCAAAAGCATGAATAAATGTAAAAGTGTAACATTAGAAAAGAATTATTGGTGATTATGGGATGAGCAACTTGTGTTTTTACCAAATCGGTCTAAGACCAGTGATTCTGAAACCCTGTTCAAGCTGCAGGGCAGGGCACTTTTGCCCTGATGAACTCCTGTGCAATGTGTTGTATTTAAAGGAAGTGGCCTCATCTTAGGAGTCTGCACAGACTCAGTGCTTCTCACAGAGGTGAGGTGCTGCTCATCAGGCACCTCTGGCAGGACCCTTGTTCTCACTGACTCAGGGTGTTGGGTCATTTGTGTCTGGGCACACTTAGAGTCAGTCACTGCCCTGCTTTGCTGCTGCTGCTCTGCTGGGAGGAACTGATGAGCTGTGTCACCCTGCTGTGGCAGGACACGCTTGTGGGTTTTTTGAATGTATCTCTGGGTCAGTATTTAAAGTGCTTATGCAATACAGTGGTCAGTATAGCAGTTCTTGCTCCTTTCTCTGTGAGCGTTGCTTCATTTGCTCCTGTTCGTTTATCTGGCATAATTTCTCATCACCTTCTAGAAGGTGGCAAAGGTCATTCTGACCTGGTGCTAAATCCATTTGTAGCTCATGCCAGAAATCATGTGGATTAACAGATCTAAATTGTCATTTTTAGCATTGGACTCAAGCTGTTAGAATTCCCTCTTAATATTTTTAATATACTTAGTTTCACCACAGCCAGTGAGATTTTTCTCCCCTTTAAAAACAAGTCTTGTCTTAGCCAGGAGGATGGAGGGCAGGAAAACTTCACGCTATATTATTCAAATTAATTTTTAGTGTCAAGGTTTTTCTGCCTTTGATATGTTATATTTGAAATACCTGGGAATATAGAAAACCTGTTCCTAGGCAATGATAAATACTTTCTTCTTTTACTGTACTTTTTAAAGGAATTTTGCCTGATACACAGCATGTTAAAAAAATCCCAAGCTATTAAAGGCTGCACTTTGGAAAAATATAAAACTCTGTTTTATCCAAATAAGTAAAAAAAACCCAAACTTCTCAAACTTTGCAGATGCCCAGTGGGCTGGATACTTACGTTTTTCTTCTACAAAGGTTCTGTTAGAACTCCAGCATTTTTGAGAATTTCTGTGCAATCTTTTAAATTGAGATGTCTTGACATTGCATTTTCCCCTTAGTTATCAAAGGAGACTTTCTAGCTTTAAGCCAAATCCTTTGGCACATGCAAGAGATGCAGGAACTTCTTTATTTACTTTGCGCAAGTTATATTTTGAAATCTGTAAGCTTTATTAATATGTATCGTGTTTGGAAACATAAAGAGTCCTATTTTGTGTTTTTGAAATGTAACTATTACTTTAGGAGCTGTAACTTTCTTAGAGGCTGTGAAGGAACCTGTTTGCCAATGTAACTTACAGTATTGATAAATCCTTGTGTGGTGCAGCAAAACATGACAAACTTTTTTGAGTTCTGAAGTTAATGGGAGAAACATATCAATATTTAACTAAAAAAACAACTTCTTCAAGGAGAGAAACAGATCTTTAGAATATCTTGCTAATATGAGGTAATTCCCTTCCCCTTACTGTGGTTGCTAATTAGTTTTTAGTCCATTTCCACTAATGTTGCTCATGAACTTAGAACTATTATACAGAATCATTCAGTATAGGGAGAACTGTTGATGGGTGCTAAACCATTTGATCTTCCTTAGTTTTTACTTCTTTTGAGACAGCAGATGGAGAGTAGTGACCACCATGCAACTCGAGACAGACTCCGAAATAAAAACTTTACTGAAGTTTAAAAACAAAAAAGCAGCAGCTTAATCTCAGAAGCATCTCTTTAAATATTTATGAAATAATGCAAATATACTTGAAAGGCCAATTGTGGTACCTGTAATTCTTTCTTCCCGAGGTAGCGGATTCTACTTACTCTGTGGGCAATAAGGATGTGTGGGCTATTGTGACAGTGGGGATATTTTCCTGTTTCATAATGAAACTGATTCTAGTTTGAGTGAAATTAAGAGATCCCCTTCCTTTTTTTTTTTTCTTTTTCAGGAGGAAAACTGTGGTCTTATGTCAGTAAGTTCTTAAATAGAAGTCCTGAGGAAAGCTTTGAAATTCCTGAACCCAGGACATCCAGTTCAACTAAAATTTACCTGGAGCAGCCAACACCTAGTCCTAAAGAAATCAGTAGCAGCACGGATTCCAGAGAAAGCTATGGGGAGAGCATGCTGAAGGTGGTCCCGCTGAGGAGCAGCCTAACACCAAGCTCCCAGGATGACAGCAGCAACCAGGAAGATGGCCAAGAGAGTTTGAAGTGGATGGACTCAGGATCCAGCTCAGAAGAAGAGTGCACTACTAGTTATTTAACGTTATGCAATGAATATGGGCAAGAAAAAATTGATTCAGGCTCTCTAAATGAGGAACCAGTGGTTAAACCGGAGAGTGAAGGTCTGCATACCAAAGACAGAAGTAGCTTACAGAAATGCAATGTCGTCAGCAGCAACAGCTTCACCTCTCAGATTGCACCTCAGGAACGAAAGCTTTTCATTGATGATGCTGAGCCAGAAATAGCTAGCCCTACAAGGATATTGGACTCTTTAACTAAATCAAAGAACAGCCCCATGGAACTCTTCAGGATAGACAGCAAAGATAGCACTAGTGAGCTCCTGGGGCTTGATTTTGGAGAAAAACTATATAACCTGAAATCAGAGCCTTTGAAACCATTGTTTTCTGTCCCAGATGATGACAGAAGCTTGGATGCTCTAGAAAGCAAAATGGGTGTGAGACCTCATGACACTGTAAGCAGGGGTTCAAATGACTCTGTACCAGTTATCTCCTTTAAGGATGCTGCTTTTGATGATGTAAATAGCATTGATGAAGGAAGGCCTGATCTGCTAATAAACTTACCTGGTATGTCTGATGAAACAGAAGAGACAGCAGTATCAGGGCCAACAAAGTTTACAAAAACTGATAGGGATGTGTTGGAAGTAAAGTTATTAGAAACACCTGATGTCTTGCAATTAAATAATTCGGGAGAGCCATGCAAAGCATTTGATCAAGAGCCAAATCATGTGGCACCAGAAGTGGATGATCCTTCCCACAAGGAAGCAAAGGGACAAAGCAGTGTCACTCAGGGAGCTCTTGGGACCCTCTTTACATCTGACCAAGAGGTAGGTTGTTCAGAAGATGAGGCTTTCTTTCAAGGACTTGGAGCCTGCGCCTTAAACACGACAAGCAAAGGAGAAAGTCTGTTTGCTTCCAACCCGCTCTCAGGTGCTCAAGATGTTAGCATGGACAGAGACATGTTAAGAAATGAAGCAGTGTTGCTGTTTTCCAATCAAACTGAAGACACTGGGAAAGAGGACACAGACTCAGCTTTGTCACCAGCAGCTGAAAGTAAAAAGACAGCACCAAAGAGGGAAGACAAAATAGCAGGAGCAGGGGAGAAGGAAATACATCAAATTTTTCAGGACCTCGACGAAAGATTAGCGTTAACCTCCAGGTTTTATATCCCAGAGGATTGCATTCAAAGATGGGCAGCTGAAATGGTTGTAGCCCTTGATGCTTTGCATAGAGAAGGAATTGTGTGCCGCGATTTGAACCCAAACAACATCTTATTGAATGATAGAGGTCAGGAACTTTTGCAAATGCATTTCTTTTTATTCGCTGTTGCTTCCAATTAACTGAGTAGGCGTTTTATCTTGTAATTAGTATCTTCATTTCCTGTCTAGAGCTTCATTATCAGTGCAGCAAATTCACCCCCAGTAATAGCTTCTAGTACTTAATGATGCCATTATTCTTAATGATACTGTTTTTAGCTACAAAAGGAGTAATTACAGTTCACTTCTGCAGAAAATGGAAGGGAAAAATGTTTTGATTTCTCCTGTCGTTTTGTTTTTAGGACACATTCAGCTAACGTATTTTAGCAGGTGGAGGGAGGTTGAAGATTCCTGTGACAACGATGCCATAGAGAGAATGTACTGTGCCCCAGGTTAGAGCAATCACCTACAATGTTTCACTTGGAAAGTAGATTAGCAGCTTTCGTTTTCTCATGGAGTCTCTGTAGCACGGAGCTCAAGATCATGCAGTATCTGAATTTTCTTTGCTTTTTCATGAATGTCTTGAAAAGCTACAGGGCTCATAACTGCTTTATTGTTTAACTGTGGTGGTGTTTGGTATGTCGTGTCCGAAGAGTGTAATCGTATTGAATGTTTTGTTTAAGCAAGTTTAAGGAATGTTCTGTTTTCCTACAGTTATTTGATGTGTGTGAATACATATTGGTAACTGAAAAGGTGGCACTAAGAGCCTTTAAAATACAAAAATTTATACTTGCAAAGAACATGGGGGGCGAGGGGAGAACCATAGTGGTTTGAAAAATACAACCCTAATAGGCACAGAGATGCCTGTGACATTTTGATGAGCTACAGTGGGCTTTGAAATAGTTTAGAGAGCTCTTTTCTTAGAACCACTTTCATCAATCATAAGGGTGATGAAATCAATATCTCTCATAGCAAGGATGGCACTTGAAACTGAGCCCTCCCTCTTTTCCTTTTTCCAATTCATTTTCTGCTAATATAGTGGTCAAATGGGAGTGGCAGCCAAAAATCAGGTGTTTCACTTACAGCTTCATATTTTAAAATTTTCATAGGTAGCTTATAAAAGCTACTTTTAGAGTTGAAATTACTGCTTTTTTATTCTGAATTTGAAATGCCAGCATAACTCTCTGCTGAGCCCACGGTCTGGCCAGGCATTGCAGTTGGGCATGCAGGTAGTCCTCAAGTTCAGTGTCTGCAAATGTGCTCAGAAAAATTTATACTAATGGTTACCAACAGTGGAAGCTCTGAACTTAGTTTGGCATTAGGTGTTTATTCTGTTTTTGTCCCACAACCAAAATGCAGTAAAGAACTGTCTCTCTGAATACAGGTGGTAGGATCTCAACAAAAATTTGAATGCCAGCTTCTTGAGTTAAATAGTAAATAAAATATTTTTTTATTCAGGTGCAATCCAAAAGGGAAAGTATTACAGATAATAATTCTTTTTACCTATCAAACAAATCCAACACCTTTATTGTACCCTCACACCATTTTATTGCAAGAACAAGATAATTGGGGAATCCCAGCAATTCTTGTGGTTGTTTAGTAGAAATGTGTCAATGTTGCCAACATGTATGACAACCTGTTAGAAGGAGGTGTTTTCCTGCCTCCCTCACGCAGCCTCGAACAAAGCACTCCCTAGCTGAGTAGTAGCAAAGATGGAAGTGCAGCCTTTTCCCACCCTGTCATCATTAATGAGCTGTGAAAGTCAGAGCTTAATTTTTCTGTACTTTAATGAGGATCCAAAGAGAGGCTTTTTTTGCCCCCTAAGCCCCAACCAGCCAACTCCTGCAGTAATTAAGTGTTTAGGGAGCAGTTGAAATAATATTTAGAAGTCCCCAAATGCAAAAATAAAGTTTTCCACACTGTCATTATTTCCACCTCACAGCACAGGTGTGGTGTCCATCCAGGTTTTTCTTGGTTAAGTTGCCCTCTCCTCTCCGCCCTCTCTGGCCTACCCCAAGCTGCAGTTTGCTTTGTGTGTCTGTAACTGGTGAGCTACAAGATGAAGATTTGCAAATGCAAATATTAGATATATCCAAGATGGATGAATTGATAATGCTCTAAGATTTTTACCTTTCGTATTTCCCGATCCTACCAAGATGGATGAATTGATATTGCTCTCTGATTCTGACCTTTGATATTTCCTGATCCTAATGTTATCTCTGCAAAGCATACTTGTATTTTGGTGTAACTATTACATGTTGATTTTTATGTAGGGGAGTAGTACTTGGTATAACTGAGCACCACAAAATTTATTTTGGAGTCTAGTTCCATTCTATTATGTGCAATGATTCAACAATAGCATATAGCTTAATCCAAAGCAGGCTACTGCTTTTTAAGGCTACTGCTGCTGGTAAATGTTGCTTTAGAACTTTTTATCAGTATTATAAAAATAATCATATTAAAGGACTTTCTCAAAATTCCAATAATACGGGGAAAAAAGACTTATTTGGATGTTAAGTTTTTTTTTTTATTTATTTTATTTTAAGGAGTGTTCTGTGTTCCTGAAACCCATGTGTCTCCTTTATTATGGCAGCATTGCCTCTCAAGCTGCTTCTTAGAATAACAATTTTGGAATTATACTTGTGCTTCAGTTCGGTACACTATGAGAAATTGACAAAGTTAGGGATTTTTATATTATTTTTAAGCTGTTTTTTCAAACTGATTATAAATGTTTCTCACAATTTGTTTTTTTTTCTACTGAAGGAAGGGCTGTAGTTTTGTAGAGATGAGCAATTGATCTTCACAAAATTTCATCAAGTCTTCTGATTTACCATAATAAAACACAGTGACTAAATTAAGTGACTCAAAGTGAGTCTTTATCTGGTTTTGAATTTTCCTGTCGTTTTCAGTATTATGTGCTGTGTTGCCCTACCTCTGGGTCATCAGCCTTCCCTCTCCTTTTCTCTCCTGGCTGAAGGATGGAGTGAAACTTTGCTTGTGAAATTCTGTTTCCACATGTTTAGCTTGGTGTGTGTTTTAAACAGAGT
Organism: Campylorhamphus procurvoides; assembly: GCA_013396655.1. Taxonomy (NCBI): domain Eukaryota; kingdom Metazoa; phylum Chordata; class Aves; order Passeriformes; family Dendrocolaptidae; genus Campylorhamphus; species Campylorhamphus procurvoides. The sequence goes on along the minus strand of WBMV01003664.1, from coordinate 937,674 downwards.
TTGAGATAGAATAGAGTTTGAATATGGTGACTTGTATACTACCCGACGTCAACATTTTGTTATTTAAATAAGTGCCTAAGTAAAAGTATGCAAGAAAGGGAAGGTGTCATCAATAAACACTGTCTTTTAGGGCCTGGTGTGGGAGGCCAAAAACAGATGATGAGTCTAGGGTTGCAGTTCTTCTCCTGCATTGATTTTTGAGCAGCAAATCTTGGAAGCAGAAAAAGGAGAGAATGAACGTGAAATTTAAACAGATTTCTTTCAATTTAAAATAGGTATGAAATTGTATTGCAGAGTTATATGAAAATTGTAGAAATGTATTTGTACCGGTTGTATCTTTTAAATTGATGAGGTTTCAGGTGTTGCATTTTTGCAGTGTAATTTATAAAGTGCTTTGCAGTAAAGTGTGTGAGGATATATTTAAATCTAAAGTTGTTTTATTGATTGAAAGAAAACATGGGGTGTTAATTCTGCAATTCATGTATCAGAAACTAATTCCTGGAGGGGGTAGGGATAATAATATATTAGTGTGGAAGTTTTTCCCAGGGAAGAATAAAGGTCCACCTGCGTGGAGCTTGTTTGAAGGGCCTGGGATTTTGTGTTTAAGGCTTTCAGTACACCAGAGTATAACCTTACATTAAAGCAAAGCAAGGTAATATTTGTACAGAAACAGTGATCAGATCCCTGCCACGGTAAATAGCAGGGACTTGCTCAGCTCTTGTTATCCTAGGAGAAGCGGAGAGGCAATGTGACTGCATATGTCGAAAAGACATTATGCAGTGTGTATATATATAAAATAATAGAACAACTGCACACATTATAAATGCACAAGTGTCAAAAAGATGAGGGAAGAGATAGTTTAGAAAGCTGCATACTGTGAGCAGTATAATTATATTTGTATGAAATAGCAATCATGATAAATTAGAAGCAGGGCTGCATCTTTTGCAAGAAGCAGCACTTCCCCACTGTTGACGGGAGGTGGCATTATGCTATTAATGGATTTTGCTGTCGCACTTGCTGGCGCTGCTTTGCCTGACTTGTCCTAAGAACTGGAGAGGGAAGATGCAGTTCATTTGGAATGATTTGCATGTCAAGAATTGTACTCGCAAGCTCAGAGTTGTCATGTGTTATAGTGCTGTTGAATTTGTTGGTAAAGCTGGATAACTCTTTACTGCTGTAAAGTTCTACTCAATTTTAAAAAAGGAAGTTCATGCTGAACCAACTGCAGCAACAACAAAGCTGTCTGCAGTTGCTTAAAAGTAGGGCCTACGTTATACTTTGATTAATGGCCAAACTAAATCTTTGCTGTTCACCTATGATAAGTCAAATGTTGTTTTTCTAAGCCACAAGGGAAATAGTGGATTATAAATCATCCCCTATAAACTCAACACCACTTCAAGTAAAACTGTGGGGGTTTTGGCCAAGAATAACCTATTTGCTTTTAAAGAAGAAATTAAGTACTTGTAACTAAGAATTTCTGCTGTGTTAATATGGATAAGGTGACTACTGTGACGTTTATGTGGGTTTTTTCCTTTAACTTTTCATTTAACTAAACCTCTTTACTAAATTTTGTTTTCTGAATGTTTTAAACTGTGTTAGGCAGCTGATGTCTGAATACAGAGTTATTAGCAGATCAGATGAGAATGATTCACTTCTGTTTAAACAGCCCTTTGCTCTCCATGCCCCCTGAGAACTCTTATCACATATTTGTCCAAAAAATCCCCGCAAAAACTAACAAAAAATCCCTTACATTACCCACCTGCCTGGTGGCTGATAGTATCAGCAATGTATCTCTTTATCTCTTGGTTAATGTGCCTTGGTATTCTGAAGGGGGGAAAATTCCAGTAACAGATTCAATTTACATGGACAGAAACTTGAGCAAATGCCAGCCTAGCAGGGGGGCCATTATTCTGCTCTATAAATAAGTTTAAAAAAGAAACACACACACACACACACACACACAAACCTGTGAATCAACATGTTTTGGTCTAATTGAGGGAAAAGCAAGACAGATGAATTTTGAAATGCAAATGATCACCTTCTGTTATTTAAGTATCAGCTTTGCCAACATTGTGATCTTAAATATAAAGAGTTGTGAACTTTTAAACACAATAATAATTGTATTCCACTCTTGATTTTTTAAATCAAATTGGTAACTTGAAAAAAGACCAAACCCTTCATAGTATGCTTAATACTTGTGAGAAAGACAAAATTTGTTTACAGCCGTAGACTTGTCAAGACTGTCTTCAGCTAAAACAGATTAAGTTGAGGATTTACTCAGAAAAAGAAATCTCTAAAGTACTTTTGCTGCTAATCTATGAAGTGTCTTGTTGTGGAAGCGGCTTGCTGGTCTAACATCTTGTGTAAATATGATGTGTGAATGAGATGTTTTATTTACACTCTCCAAGTTCTTGTTCTAGCAGCGGGGATGCTTCTGTTGCATCCCTGTAGTGTTTTTGGAGGATGAGATTTCAGAACTAGGCTGCCTTTAGTGTCTTTTTTCTTTTTTGTTTAAACAATGAATTTTCACCAGACTGTTTTACTGAAAACTGGAGCTTTGCTGCTTGAGATCCTAAAGCCAAAGGGAGCTTAGCTTCATAGAAAATGTAAGTAGGAAACTGGCCATCAGTAATGCATTGTATTATTTTGATGCTTTCATAAGCTGTGTACTATAATCAAGCCTTATTTACACAAACTAGCCTTCACAGAAATGCACACATAAATATATGGTAAATTTGGTTTTATCTAACCTGCTGTTACTTCTGTGTGATGCAAAACCTAAGCAAAAAGAAGGCTTTGTGTGTAAAGGATTTTGTTCCAAAGAAAAAAGCAAAAACGTTTCAATGTGCAACCTGATTTTTGTATTCCCAAATGAAGATGTCACTTCTGCTCTTAAACAATTGAAAATACAGATGCAAAGTGCAGCTGATAACCTAAAGTATATGGCATGAAAATAAAAATTGCTAGGTTGCTATTATTAGCTATAATTTTTATTTACTGAATACGGAAAAAAAAATTATTTGCCTCTGTTTACCAAATAGACATTTGATGCTGGAAAACCTGCATGTTATTTGTGTATGTGATTTTCAGTAGGAGTTTGCAGGCATTCATTAAATCTGCTGTTCTGCATTATAGTAATTTAATTTGAGTAGATTGTTTAAGAAGCAAAATAACTGTGGTAGATTAAAGTGCCATTGACCCTGAGAGGTGTCGAGGGATGGGCTGGTCTCATGGTTATAGTGTAAGACTGTACTTTCTACTTTTTATCTCTGACTCTGTCCTAGCCTTTTGTGTGGCATAAATGTCTCAGGATAATCCAAAAAAGAAAAGAAAAACACTGGACAGGTGAAGGAGCTTTGGGCATCAAAATCAGAAGGATGGCCTAGCTGGATTTAAAAAGCCCTGGCAATAGGAAGCAAGACTAAAAATTAACATGAAAAATATATGCCTGGTGTGAATAACGAGGAAAGGTCTGGCAGTGCAGAAAATTATGCAGATTATTGTGAGGCTGGGAGTAACAGTTTTACAAAAACCATTTGCAGTGGGGCAGCTCTCCAAAGACAGTGGACTGTCCCACAGAAAATAATGACAACTGACTGCTCCGAGAATAGCAAAATATCATGAACTTGGAGTAGGCAATTGAAAGCATAGGTCTGGGGAGAGAATCAGCTATTCTGAAAAGAATGTGATGTGATTTGGCACTCAGTCTTGTTGTAAGTACAGTACCTGTTCCAGGTGAAGTGTGGGTTCTTGTGGGTTTTCATAGACTCTGTAACTAGAAGAAGCAGTAAGGTGTACCAAAGCTGTTGATTTGTAAAAATCTGATGTTTTAGTCTGGCTGACACAAAAGCCAGTTGTTAACCCTAGAACAAAGTGTACTTTACCTGTGTATTGTTATTGTTACTATTATTATTATTTACAGATGGGGCTAAAATTTGAAGTTAGTGTAGAAGATACCTTGTGAAAATAAATGGAGCTAGTTGAAAGATTTATTAGTGTTTGCTTTGTTTTGATAACAGAGCCGTAATAAGTTTGTCTCTTTTGTCACATGATATAGAGGAAGTTTTGATTCCATCATGGGCTGCTAAAAGAAAGAAAGAACAAAGTTCCCTCTACGTTTTTTTTTTTTTTTTTTTACTGGCATGAGGAAATTTCTTCCAAAGAGGAACATAGATGCTCATATGTTTTTGAAAGAACTTTAAGATGAAGCTTACTATTTTCATACTCCATTTGATGTTAGTGGATGTTCATTGGACTTGCCTCACTACTTTATTGTTTAAAGACCATGATAAACTTCTTATATTTAACTATAGATGGTTCAATACTGTGTTTTATAAATTGCTGAAGCATTTTAGGCAAAACATTATGGCCAGATTGCTTGTGTGATGTGTTATTTAGTGACTGTAGCTTACAGTATCTTGGCTGACTGAGCCTGCTGAGAGTAAATTATCTTGGACTCATTTTACTTGATTCTCTGCATTGCTTCTTTACATATATAGATATCAAAATATGATAAAATAGTAATCTTTTAAAATTAAATGAGTGTAAGGTAAATAGAATTTCCAAAGTGTCCCTAATGGTTTTTCCTGCAATACTGTTTATCTTAATGGCCACAGAAGGGGAAAATGTTGTGAATGTTGTGTTTGTTTTCAGGATGTTGAACAGGTCCAATTCATCCTGAATAGTTTCAGACACCTGATGGTAGTTCATACAGGTATCCTTGTTTTCTTATCAGTGCAAAAATGCTACTTGAAAGTACAGTGTTTCTGCTTGAAATGTGGGGTAAGGGAAAGGACCTTCTCAGGTTTTGACATTCTTATCAGTCCACCCTTCTTAATTCCAAGAAAACCACCTCAGTGCAAAGCCCTTCCTGACTCCTAGGTATCTAGTGAAGCAGTATATCCACCTAGAACCCTTTTTATCATGAGCTGGCATCAGGTGCTGATTTTTTTTTTTTTGATGTTGCGATTTGTCCTACAAAGTTGTTGATTAAGTTTTTGTTCTTGGTGAGTTGCAAGGCATCTGGCCTGAGTTGTACAGTGAATGTCCAAGTCCTCCTTTAAGCCTGGCTTCTTTCATGTTGATTAGTGTTTGTGTGTGCTGGTCTTGAGGCCTTGTCAGCCCTGTAGGAAACCGCCTTTGGAAGAAAATGTTGTAGGTGTGGTAGTAGAAACCTTTGAAATCCTTCGGTATGAAGGGTATGCTTCAAGTTAAGGTACTCTAGAAAGAATGAGAAAATGAGCCTTGGTTTACTATCAATGACTTTATTGAGGATGTCTGTTCAAGAGAGGTAAAGTTCTGCCTTTTAGTTTAGAACTGGCACTTTGGTTCAAAATACAGTGTTGTCGTCTATGTATCCCTTATCAGGAAGTAAGGTATTACTGTGTATAATGCAAATACTGAGATAAGTGTGGAAACCATAAAGAAGTGCCTTTCAGTTGAGACCAGCTGCTCTGGAAGGAGGACAGTGTGGGGTAGAGAAGGTGTTTACCTGTACCATCTGTCTTTGTCTAAACCTGATAGCATTTTACAAATCTCCTTCCCTTCAGTTACTCCAGCGACTGCTGTTGGAATTGTTTTGTGCAGGAATTTAGCATTGCTGTTGACTTGTGCTACTTGGTGCTGAATGTCACGGCAGTGCATCGGGGAAAAAAGGAAGAGGAAAACTTTGCCTTTGATGAAATTGCAGTAAAGTTGGAAGAGTTGCTGACTCTTTTTTCACCCTACTTTATTACTTCTCTGATGTAAAAGGATTTTGTATTTGAGGATGATAGAAATTTTTTTTTCTGCAAATTTTGAACTGCTAGTCCTAGAAGCACTTTTTTTTTTTAACACATCTGGTTAAGGTCCTTGATTTCAAGGTCCATGAAGGAAAGATTTGGCACAAATATCCCTATGTTATTCACTTAAGCTTATGTGTCACTACCATTTATTGTCTAAATGACTTTGCTGATGGATTGAGATGAAAATTTACTTTCTTAGTAAAGGCAGATATTATAGTTCAGATTTATTGCAATATTAAAGCTTTAAAAAAAGAATATGCCCTGTATGTTATATTACATTAACCAGCTACTCTGTGTCCCTCAAAGGCACTTCATAATCTATAAGTTTCTAAATTTTCCTAGGATGTGTAGTCAGGATAAAATGCAGTAATATTGATGTGGTATCCTGAACGTATTATGATCAACATATTTCATCAGAAGTAATGTGACCTATTTGAAGTAAGGAAATCTAAACAAACATGTTTGTTCGCAGTATACACACTTTTTTTTTTTTTTTTTAGGAAGGTATTTATTTTAACCTGAAATAAATAAACTTTGAAACCTAGAGAAAGCATCAAGAAAGCAGACATTGCATAATAGGAAAAAAGTTGAGCTAATATTTTAGTTTTTGTAAAAAAAGGATGCTAAGGTGTTCCACTCAGCCGCGTTTTCCATCTTCTGTGCTGTATTGGTTCGGATGACTTGTGCAGTCTCTGCTGTATGCATGAGAACCCAGCCAGAGCCCTTCAGCCCAGGCAGAAATCTGTGTTACTTGTTATCCCAGTTGTGTGATTCTGGTCATGGTCAAAAGCGGATGGAGGAGTTCAGTGCTTCTGTCTTAAGAGAACTGCAGTGACATCTGTTTGGCTGAGCATATACTGAAATTATTCTTAGAGTTGAAAATATGAGCCTGGATTTTTGAGAATTGGACTGTAGTTTACTTTTTAACTCTTACTGTGTCCATTTTCTTCATCAGTGAAAAAAATTGCTTCCTGTAATGAACTGTGTGTGATTCTGTGAAAGAAGGTTGCGTAACTTTGATGTTTCAAAGAACTGGACCAGCACCTGTGATTGACAATATAAAAGGCTATAATACCAAAACCAATTTTTTTTTGGTAGAATTTCTTTTCCTTGTGCTCTGAATGATGGGTTTTTTTTCACATTTACAATTAGCTTTTTTCTACTGGGCTGTAATTCATAAGGCCCATTCCCACTGAATGTCTTTGAGGAAGAATGGATTTTCACCTTTTGTGGAATTTAAGATATTTCAATATGGGAGAGTTAATGGTAGTATAGAAACTGAGAATGTAGTAGTCAATTAATTTTTGGCTTTGTTGTCCTTATCCTAAAATGAGTGTGGAATTCAATTAAAAAAAAATCGCTTGCTGGGAGGAAAGCTCCCTTAGACTAGAATATACACATGGGAAAGAAAACTGAAGAAGTCTAAAATATTTGGCTTTATATTTTGCTCTCCATTCATGCTATCTTATTTTTAGATGTAAATTATCGGAACATACAGCACTAGGAAATCACAGACTGGAAAGGCATTTCCATTCAGTAGGTTTCACTGAGAAATGCTATGAAAACCTTTCCCCACGTGGTTCATGCGGAAAGGCCCAACTTTGTTGTTTTGGGTTTTTTTTAATTTTATTGTTTTGTTTTGGTTTTTTTTGTTTGTTTTTGTTTTTCCTTTTGATTTTCCCCCTTTTCTTAAAGGGCAGTTAGCTAGGTCTGCCTTTCTGAAGGGCTTTAAAATTAAATTGCAGGAACAAATTTTGATTTTTACTCAAATTCTCAATTTACTATAATTTCAGCTTCATCTGGATGCTTGCCTGGGATCTTAAAACATTTGAAAAATGCATGTAATTATGCTGATAAGAGTTCCTCATGTGGTTGCTGTTGTATCTTTGTGAAAGTTTGTTGATGCTGATAGGAGTATTAATCTGTAAGGAATGGAATAAATCCTGAGATGTGGCAGCCTTATAGTGATGTATTGGTCATTCAGAGGCCATTAACTGTAGTAAACTTTTCAATGTGAGGGATGTCCTACCTAAAGAAACAATGTCTGAGCCATCCCTCCTTGTTGCTTTTGAAACAGCAACCTCAAGCTAGTTCTATAAGGTGCTGAGCATCTTTCAGCTTGTGTGGCAGCTGCCTGAGGGGGCAGCCCTCTGCACATCCCTGTGCTCAGCATGTGTGTGCTTCTCTGCATCTGGGGAGGGCTGAGGCTCATGCCTTCCTCTCCCTGACCCTGCGGTGTGACTCATCTGTACCTCTCCTTGGCCATGCTCATGCCAAGCTCCCTAAAATGATGAGCAAGATTTTTCTGCACATGCCGCAACGCTTTTCACAGCAACAGCTCATGACTGTATGCTAATTGTTGTCCTCTGCTGGGAAGCTGGTGTGGTTTTTGCCACCAAAGCTATTTTAGTGCAGCTTCTGCATTTTTCTGACAGTCAAAATGAAGATTTCATCTTCGTTGCAATCTGTTTTTCTGCATGTTTTAGATCAGACAGCGTGGTGCGTTTGTATTTAATAATTTTTGTAGTTTAAAGCCTGAGTCAGTGAAGGCCAATTTTTCTGCATGCATCATGCTACTGAATACATGTATGTGTATGGCAAGGGACTCTGTCACTCCCATCTCCCCTCTCTACTTGTGCATGTACAGCAATAACAATGTTGGGTGCTTGCTGAGTGCAAGGGAAAGCAACTTTTCATACTAAGGTGCAGTTTGGGCTGAGCTGTTGCAATACACAGTTACTGGCTGTTGTTGTGCTATGTGAAGTAGATTTAACATGTCTATCTGAGACCACAGAGGCCATGGTGATCCCAGTAAAAGGGTGTGGATTAGCTGTGGGACAAATGCTGCCCTCTAAAACAAAATTAAGATGTGCAGTAGACTATTACAACCACTCTTGTGCTGCTTTTATGCGTATTTCAGTCTGCTCCAGTCAGTCCAGGTTTTCTGACCACAGTAAATTCTCTAAATATGTTTTGCTTCACTGTCTGTCGCTGTCCAGTTTTGTCCAGTGTAGAAGAATCATAACTGTAATGCCTACAAGTCTTGAAAGTGCGTATGTATGCAAGGAAAAGGCAAATTATGCATGAAAGTATAGTGCTGCTGTGTTTGAACAATGCAATCTGTAGGTGGCTAAAGGGCTAACTAAATTGCAGGCATAATGAAAGCTCTGTGGTATTTAGTATATGTTCTGTCAGCATTAAACAGTCACCTTGTAAATATATGTTAATTTTGAAGGAGTAACTGACCTTTTTAATATTAATTGAAATGTCTCATGTTTAGAGGTTGGTGCTATTCTAGAAGAGACAGAAGCCTGTGACTGGTGGAGCCTGGGTGCCATTCTTTTTGAACTCCTCACCGGGAAGGTAGGGCTGGGGACAAAGTTACTTCATAAAACTGACTTCTTGACCAGTAGTTTCTCACCTGTGGTATGCCCAGTTGTGACTCCCTTGCTTGTCTTTCTCCGATGTGCTTTGGCAACCTGAGTACTCTCAATTTGCTTAGTCTGCTCTGGACCAGAGGAACAAGACATGCTCAGGCTTCAGTAGAACAACTTGGTAAAGCCTTATCAAACTCAGGACTGAAAAAATAACCAAAACCATGCTGCCCTCGTAAACACAGTGAAATCAAAGTTCTCTAACATTCCATCTGTACTTCTACAAAAATTTTGCTCTACTAGTTTCAGTGTTATTTCCTGAGACTGTTTAGAAGCCATATGTTGCTGTTGGACATTAATTCAGTATTTTCACACAAAGGTTGTTCAAATCAAACTGGTGATTGATTTACTGTTCTGCACAAAGAAAACAAAGTCCACCAAACTCTTAGACTCTTCAAGTCTGAGCAACAAAACAGAAGCCCTAAGATGTATCTCCAGGAGGACTTCAGTGCCTGTAGACGTTCCTCCCAGAGTCAGTACTTCATATGAGGAAGCATTGAAATTTTAGCTCTATGTGATAGTTTGCATGTATACTGGGAGATAATTCAACACTACAATTCTTAAATTAATAATTGTGTCTTTCTGCTTTGTTTTTTTTTCTTCTTTTTTTAATCTCTTCTTCTTCAGTCTCTGGTTGAGTGCCATCCATCAGGAATAAACACTCACACTTCTCTGAGTATACCAGACCATGTCTCAAAGGAAGCCAGATCACTTGTTCAGCAGGTAAGTGAGGGGAAAATTTGTTTTCTATATGTACGTGTGTAGATGGGGCAAATGCTTACCTACCTAAGTTATTCCGGTGAAGTGAATGTAAAAACAGAAAGCTACTGAGAGGAACATGGATGGCTCTTTTGTCAGCACTAATGAATTTTGCCCAGTTGTCTTGTCACATCTGGAAGCTTTGACTTCTCCTGCCAGGTGTGTCTGTAGAAACATTGGAGTGCTTTGCCATTTCTTCAAAGAACAAGCTTGGCAAATGCTGAGTGCTTTGGAAACACCTGCTGGTGATGCATGAGCATTTTAGGAATTCTGCCCCAAATGTTCATGGAAGTATTTGTAATGAATTAAACTGAAAAATTCAGCAAGATAGCTCAAAGTACTATGAAACCTGTAAAACACTGATTAGAAGTTATGACTTTGGTGTAGTTGAAAATCTATAGCTGTCCTCCAGGAAGCCTTCTGGCTGCCATTTGTTAGAAAAAATACTTTAAATTGTGAATGCAATGGCTTTTGTAGTCAGAAGATAACTGGTAGGTTGGATAAAAGGCAGAGTAGGAATCTGAAATACAGGGAAGCTTCCAGAAAGATACACAGTTTTCAAACTAATGGAAATAGTATTGTCTGATGATTTTAGTTTGCGCTTAGCTTTAGGTAGTCATGACTGAACTTTTAGTACAGGGTCTTGAAATTCAGGTAATGGGATCTTCCTTCTAGTTAGTTTTGACGTAACTGAGAAAGTGGTGTATAGATCTGACCTATTCCACTTGAGCAGAGTAAGTGATATATGTGAACTGTGCTATTTGACTTTGAAGAGTGGATGCATAAATAATGCTAGTGGATGCATAAATAATGACATCACTTAGATGTTGTTTTTAACAGAACAGAGTGGAAAAAGTAGTTCTTGAAGAAAACAAAGAGATTTTGAAAATTCAGTGAGTCAGAAGACCCAGTGGCAGATTGATTTCTGTGTCATTACTGTGAAATGATTACTGGAAATGGAACTACCTATTTTGACTAGGCGACATGAAGTCACTGAAGGCAAAAGCACGTATCTGTGTGCTTCTGGTGAAAGTAGAAAGGGAAATGACTGAAGAAAAATTCCATTTTTATATAATCTGCGTTTATGTTGTTAGAGGGTAGCAAATTGCTGCGCTCACCTACAGGTGCTATAGAACACAAATGGCTGAGGGAAAGCAAAACAACACTTAATGAAGGGAACTCCTCCCATTAAGACTAGAAGATAAATGAAGTCACCCAGTCCACATTTCCCTTCATGTAGGATTGTTTTTCAGTGTGGACTAATGTGTTGCCTATTTTCACATAAGCCAAAGAGTGTCTCTTCTGCCACTTGTGGTTTAAGTGGCAAATGTATTTCTGCCGGTCGCAGCTATGTTACAAAGCCAAATTTTTCAGAGAACAGTCTCCCCTGTGCCTGTTAGGTCAAGCAGTCTGGTATAGGGTGGTGACTTATCTGGTGGAGGTTTGGCTATATGAAGCAGTAAATCACATTTTTGTTGTGTGACTATCCAAGGAAGCTGCCATTCATTGTTGAGGAAGCCTTGTCAGGAAAAGGAAGAGAGCTCGCTTGGCATGGATAGCAATTTGTCATTGTGACTTTCCTTCCCCCCACTGCTAAGGGTAAACAGGTCAAAACATCACAGAATATCTCTCTGACATCAATGTTCAGCTATATAGAAAATTGTGTCAGGTTTTGTGTCCTGCTGTGGCTTCCAGTCCAGGTGACTTAATTGAACACCTTCTTCGTTTAGCCAGTGTCTAAGAAAACAGAGATCTCTTCATTTCTGGTGAAAGATTAAGGGTTGTTGTTTTTTTTGTTTGGTTTTGTTTTGTTTGTTTGTTGAGTTTTTTTAATGTTGGTTTGGTATTTTGCACCCAGTATTTTTTTCAGGGACCTTCAAGTTTTTCTGCCAACAAAATATGCAATGTGACTTTTCAATAGGTATCCATTGCAGTTTGGATTGCATTTCTTTTCTAAGATTAAAGTTCTGCTGGAAGGACAAACTCCAGAAAATAAGTGGCCATACTTACTTTCTCCATGCTGGTGCTGCATGTATTTCAGCAGAAGGCAGAGACACCCTGGCTGCATCTGTGTGTGTGCTGTCTTGTGGGAGATACTGGTGCAGCACCATTCACTGTCAGCAAGCTACCTTTACTAAGTGACATTATGACTGCAAACAGCAGAGCCATCTTAAAATGTGTAAATTCCTATGTTTATGGATGTAGACTCACTTAGATGTTGACTGCATCAAGATATGAATGCATATTTTTCCAAGTGACAGCTGAGAGAAGTTATCCTATTAGCTGTTGCAAGCAAGAAATCATGCCTTTGTACTGGCTGTAATTGAATAGAGTATAAACAGTTCTCTAAAACTGCAAAATATTTTTGTGTGTCTTTATTAGTCTCTTTGGAGTTTACCTTTGCATTCCCTTTTATATGGATTGGTATCTTTAAACAGATGTAAATATTGTGATTTCCTTTTCACATGAATTCAGCATGTGATGTACAACTAAAAAGCAAATGAGTTGCTGAATTTCAGGAAATTTCCATGAAGCCATTACACTGTTTTGTTTCTTTTACCGGGGTTTTGATTTTTCAGTTTTAGGCCATTTGTAGGACTCTCTGAAACTTTCTTTTTTTTTAGGAAATAGAGAACTGGCTGTGTTATCCTGATATTTTAGGACCAACTCACAGTTTATGAAACAGAAAGTTACAGACTACTATCCCTGATGTAGCCAGAACTCAGTGGTGTGAGCAAAGGTTAACATGAAGCAAATGCAGTGTCCAGAAGACTTCTACTGATACAGGCTTAGGCTGCTGCTGTCTCTTTTTTAAATGAGGTTACACTTAAAATGAAGTCCCAGTGTGCAGTGCTTTGGGGAATTGCATGCTGTGATCAGTAGTCTCTGAAGACTGTAACACTGAGACTCAAGGAAAGGAGAGTCTTCTTCCTTTTACTGGATTTTAGCAATTTCAAGTATGCTTTTGCACTCTTGAAAGTAATTCATAGAGCAGGAAAACAGTAGGATGTCCCTTACCTTAGACCTTTGTGGAACTTTTAAGCAGTTGTTTTTGTTCTTACTCACTGAATCATATATGTTTCTTTTATATCAAGCTTTTGCAGTTTAATCCAGCGGAGCGTCTTGGTGCTGGCGTTGCTGGTGTTGAAGACATCAAATCTCATCCATTTTTTGCCCTTATAGAATGGGCAGATCTGCAGAGATGAGAGACATGTGCCCTCTGAACAAACTCAGGTCAACTGGACAAGTTTCTCTGGCACAGGAGCACCCTTGCTTGCTTCCTTTGGATGTCTTGAACCATGTGGACATGGTGGCTAAATGACGCTGGAGCAATTGGGCCAAAAGCGAACACTTTTAACAGGAATCGCTGGTTGTACAGGGTGCTGACTTATTTTTATGACAACTGGTTGCTACATGTATGTAAGTCCTTTCATCAAAGGGAGGTTTGTAAGGCAACTGGGGCAGCATGTTTAGCACTGCCAGTTTGTCAGCTAAGTGGAAGCAGGAATGTCCTCCTGGTACTTAGTCTGATGATGGAAGTGTCTACAGAGTGTGCCAGTTGAAAGTATTTTTTTATAGTGTCAATAGACCATTTCCCTATGCTAAGTGCAGCTCTTTGGGGGGGTGGGGAAGGAAGAAACAAATAATTTATTAATGGTATATGCTAAATAAAATACTAATATGCTTTATGCAAAAGTTGACATTAAAAATAATATATCCATTAAAAATTAAGACAGCTGTTGCATAATATTGTGGAATGTGTCTTGAAAATAGCATATCATTTCCCACTCTGGAAAGAGCATATAAAAGGCAAATAATGCTGTCAAATGTTGTACTTTGTTGGCTGGCAATGTCTGTTTAAAACTCTTGACTCCGTTGTATTTGATGAGCTACATGTTAAAGTCACTACGGAAAAGGGAATCTTCTTTTCCTCAGATGGATAAACACTGCTTTAGCACTCTAATAAGGCGCAAGAAGATATAACACTAAATAAATATATAGATAAAAAAGGAAAAAACTCCTCTCATCGCTGCAGCCACTACTTTATCACATAATGAACTTTACTTCCTCTGTGTCCTATTTTTAGCTGCTACTTCAGGAAAAAAACTTTCTGCTCGTGTTCTTGTGCTTGAGGAAGCTTCTGAACTCCCCTGTTTGTTTGTTAATAGTCTTAATAAATCAAAGAAAGCCTTCACCCACTCTGCTCTGCTGCTTGAACAGGAAGAAGCCTGGGATTTGCTTGTGCCAAATGACTAAGTGACATCTCTGAGCAAACCCTAGCGGGTAAGACTTGGGTATGAGCCAATTAGCTGACCTGTTTGTTTGTTAGAAAGGTCTAGAGAATGGGAGAATATAAGACACACAGAATATTTTGCTGAGCACTGCTGTTACTGCTAAGCAGCCATGCTTGTATGAGTTCCTGGTGTACTGCCTTGCCTGCAGAGATTATGGATCTGTGGGTTTTTTCCTAAATGTTCCCTTTGCTCACAGTCTTTTTTTTTCCCCCTTTTTCTTCTTCTCCCCAGCTTTATCCGGAGAACAAAGGGCAAATTCCTTTGGGATAGTGAGGTGACAGCAATGATTATTGAATTTACAACTGAAAAAAAAAAATTATCCCTCCATTTGTATTTTAGCAGTGTGTTTTATGGGCACTCCCAAAAGTGCATCTGCACAGTCTCCATCTGTTAGACACCAGGTCGGTGTATTCAAATAAAGTGGAAAAGGAAAATGCTTCACTTAAACAAAGGAAATCTGGAAACTTTTTTTTTTCCTTTTTAAATTATTCCACTCCCCTTTTTTTTTTTTTCTTCCCTTTCTTGTGATCCCTAGGCCAGCAGAGGGGCTGTCACAACACTGCAGGTTGTAACCAGGTCACTAGTATCACTGCCTACGGAGTCCTGTCCAAGATTACCTCACTTTCAGAAACTGTGTTTCAACCTACCACCCTCTGGCTTCATAACAGGAACTCCCTCAGGTGAGCCACAGGAACAACTTCCTGCACCGATCGGGTCGGAAATCTCTAATGCAGAGACCAAGCTGATCCGGAGCTTCCTTCCAGCACTGCCCTGGCTGTGACTTTGGAGAGGGCTCCTTGCTCAAGGGAAGCCTCCCTCCCTTTGGCCACCTGACTCCATCCCTAGGGCTCTCTAGCCTAGTTGCTAGATAACGTTGTTGCCTGTGTTGATCTGCCCTGTTGCATTTGCCTGGTGATAATTGTGGAAAAAAAAAAAAAAGTGTTTTCCATGTTACTATGAAATTTTCTCTTGTTCAGGTTGTGCCTGCGTGCCAGTTGCAAGCAAAGGCAGGATAAGATAGCACAGGAGCGTGAACTGGTTTCTGTGAGCAGCAGAAGGAAAACCCTGTTCAGCAGAAACCAGATGACCAGTCAGTCTCACTGCAAAGCATTCCGTTCGGTTAATGACACCAAAACATTTCTTTTTCAAGTACGTTAGTAGTGAGGAAATCTGGGTCCCAGAAAGTGGAAGGATTGGGGCACTTGGTGAGACAACTTGCCAGAAATGAACATTTGAGATGCTACAGGTTTTTGTAATATTACCACCAACTCAAATAATGATTTTGTCAAGGGAAGCACAGTCTTGAGTTTATTGCACAAAACCAATCCTGTCTCTTTGTTTTTGTTTTTCTTGAACATGCATTATGTTGCATTGGTGTTGGCATGTATTCCTTTAATAAACAAAACCTTTCACGCCTAATTCAGACCTTGCATTTCTGAACTTTGTTTAGTTCTTGAAGACTGTCCTCTTACCCGGTCAACATTTGGCTTTCATGACTTGAAATATTCTAGATACCTTCTTTTTGGTGCCTCTTATGAAGTCCTGTGGTGCACAGCTCCGTTTTGCTGACTGTCCATTCCCACTTCTTTCTGTTGCACCTAATTACTAATAACAAAGCAAATCAGTGCCTTTTTGTTCACAGGAATTAGTAACAGTCTATGTAAAACACAATAAAATAAACCTATAGATTTTCCTATTCTCTTGTGAGTGTTCAGGTAAGGCAGATTACACACTTGGCAGAGTACAGATCTCCAACTGTTACTTCATTGCACCCAGTTGAACCACTCTATAATGTTCTTTGTGTCCTACTAAGAAAACCTTGCACTGGGTAGAATTGCTGTGAGGTGAGCCCAGGTCCCTGCCCAGACTTACAGAAGAAATTGCATCTCACGAAATACAAGGGGCTTTGAATGGCTGTATTCACAGCTTCTGTGCTTGTAGCACAGCTCTGGTGTCTCCTGTTGAAAATCACCTCTCAGACAGCAGTCTCTGTCACGCTGACTCTCCACACACCTTTGGGATGCTGAGTCTGCAGGGTTACCCTCGCTGGAACATCACCCGGCTCCTCTCTCCGGGGCTAAACCTGTTCCTTGGTGTGTCCCTGCAGCGAAGGGCACTGGGATGAAGAAGGCTGGGGAGGTCAGCCCTCTCTAAATGAAGCACTCAGCATAACAAGGTACAGGGAAGTGTGAAGTAAACCACGTTGGGATTTTTTTTGTTGTTGTTTTTTTTTTTTTTTTTTTTTTTGTTTGAGTGTGGTGTCATTTGTTTTCTCAAGGACACTGAGTAGGAAGCTGGAGAAACAGAAACTTCCTCTCTGGTGAGATTTATGATAGGGATTTTAGCAATAAAGTGAAAAAGTACATTTGTTGATTTCTTTGGTTTTGTGCTTTCTGTGTGGGCTTTGCTGTGAGCTGATCTCTGTGGCTGCTGGCTGCTGCCTGGCTGCATGCTCTGTGTGAGCCTGTGGCTGGTGTGTCTGGGGCTGAGCACCCCAGTGTCCTGCTCCAGTCAGCAGAGCACCTCTCGCAGCTGGCCCTCAGCTCTGTGTATCTTCTGAGCCATAGGGAGCTTTCAAATCAGAGCCCCACAGCTTTTTGCAGGCTCCAAGATGTTTGGTGGACAGGATATCTTTACCTGTGGCAGCGCCTTATTCAGTGCTGCCCGTTCCCTCACCTCAGCACCTTTTACCTCAGGACTGCCTGCTCTTGCTGTTTGGTGCCCTTGGGGTACTGACAGAGGTGCTGCTGGAGAGGCATTTTGTGTGGCCGGTGCCTTTTGTTTCCTTCGGCCGTGCTCCTGCCCAGCAGCCTCCTGTGTGGTGTGGTGGGCCAGACCTCCTGTGGGCTTGCTCTCCTCAGTGGCACGTGGCACCACGTATATTAATGGTCATCATTTAGCATATGCCCACCCGCAAAGGGTGGGCTGGGGCTTAGTGAGGACCAACCAGACCTGGGGCTTAGGCCACCCCGAGTGCTTGAGGACTTTCTGTGGGGTTGTGCCTTCAGGGCTGGACCCCGTGTGGTTGCTGCACTGGGGTGCTATAGGAAGACGAGTGCTTTGGCAAGGTCACCAGGCTGGGGTGCAGCTCCCACATGGGAGAAGGGCTGCGGGGGCGAGGGGGTGAGATGGGGGAGCGAGGGACTGGGCCAAGCAGCCGTGGGGACATGGCAGCCACAGCCAGGGCGTGGGGTGTGCGTGAGGGGTTCAGGCAGCCCCCAGGACAGGGTGCCTTGTGTGGCTCCAGCTGCTCTTTGGGAAGGGGTGGCAGAGCCAACTCCCAGAGGGGGAATGGGACTTGCTTGAAAGGTGCCGAGCAGCTGCTGCTGGCAGCAGTGGTTTGGACTGGCAGCACATGGCTGTCTGCTGCGCCGCGGGGCCGGTGGAGGGCTGGTTGCTGCCTGAGCCATCTGCATGAGCAGAGCTGTGGAGCCCTGGCCCAAAGGTTGCAGTGTCCTAAAGAAAATCCCAACTTCTGAGTGGCAAAGTGGTGGAAGTGATCCCACTGCCTGCTAGTGCCATGCGGTGAAATCTCCTGCACCCCTGCTGCTGGGCAGAGGAGGCTAATCAGGGTGCAACAGAGAGGATGCTTCAGACTCCTGGCAGCGTGTGACAGCTTGATGTGCTGCCCCAACAGGACCTCGCTGTCTATTGGCAGATCAGAGGCTCTCCTTCTCCAAAGGCAGCTCTGTCTCTGTCTTCTTGGCCCAGGGACCCATCAGGAGGGATTAGAGCTGCTGCCAGAGGGCTGCAGTGGTACTGTGGTGCACAGGAGGGCCAGGGAAGTGTGCAATGCTGGGCAGTGGGGAATTGATGTCCTCTTGTGAAGGCTGTGGGTGGTCATCTTGATACTTTGCTGTTGAGATTCCACGGTTGGCAAGTTTGGGAGAAGTTCTGGGGACAATTAGGTAGACCAACCAACTGGCAAGTGGTGGAGCTGGATGAAGATGGACTAGCTAAGGAAGGAGCAGATGCTGGGGTCAATGGTCTCTTAACCTTGCTAACCTCTTTTTGCTTTGCCTTAGAGGCAAAAGACATTTTGCCTTGGTACAACATCACTTCTACCAGTTACTCCCATCCCCTTCCGTGAGCTGAGCTATTTATCTCAAGGGTGTTTTCTAGGTTTGTCTAGCTGTCTTCATCTATGTCCTATGTTACATTGTTCAGCCTTGGCCACAGATTTTCTTGCCCTTTCTGTGCCTTTGATTCTGAAATGTTGCCCCAAAATACTGGGATGCAGGAATGGATTATTAGATACAGCTGTTTTTTCCCACCTATCGATGAAAGCAAAGAGAGAGAATTACTCCTACAAAATGAAAATGCAGGGATTGTAAACGCGTTAGGAAATTGGTTACCCTAGCAGTGTGTGAGTAATGAGAGTTTTACAGCACCTTGCACAGTGGTGGGATAACGAGGAAGGAGCCCCCGTGAGAGGGACTGGTGCTGTGCCGTGATTTAGAGCACAGTCCTGGCCAGACATGCTCCACTTGGGGTCTTGCTTGTGCTCTGTGGTCTGATATTTGCCAGCTTATAATCTTGCTTTACGAACCAGACACGGAGAAGAGCTACTTCAACAGCATGGATCATGAGCCCAGTGGCATATATCCTTTCTCCAGATTTTAAAATTTGCTACTCTGCTGCCTCGGTCTCCTTCCTTTCTGGCCTCATGCCTGCCTTGGCCTCAGAGAACTCCTCTGAGACCAGCCCCTGGTCTCTCCCGGTGTTCTGCCAGGTGCAGCCCCCAGTAGGGTGAAGCAAGTTCCTGTGAGAAGGACCTTGGTTGCTCTGGCTCCTTGCAGGCCCCTTGTCAGGTGTTCTGTGGTACTGTGATACTGCAGAGTCCTGAGTTAATCACCTTTCTAGGGTAAAATAACTGCACAGCGTGAAGTTCTGGCCCCATTAACATCACTGTGAGTTTTCCCATTGACTTTGCTGGGGTCAGGAGCTTACCCTTCAATTACAGAAGGAAGCCAGTTTCATGGGAACAGGTATAGAGAGCTTATTTGCTTTCCTCCTTTGACCATACCCATGTAGTTTCAGCCTTGCTGTTAGTGAAATAAGCTGTTCTCTTTTTTTTGGTCATTTGTTTTGTTGTAGTATTGGGGTTTTTTGATATGGTGTTTTTTTTTATTTTGTTGTTCTGGTGGGTGCAGTTAATATGGCTTTCCAGTTACTGTCCCTGCCTGGGGTGAGGTCTGCAACTCTTCTCCCTCAGCCTTTGCTACCCTGCTGGTGGATTGTGTGAGCCTCCCTGGAAGACAGGGAGTGCGTTTTGCAAAGTGGCAGAGATGGGAAGAGTTAGTTAGTGCCTGCTCTGCGTTTTAAGGCTCAGAAGTCTTTGATGAGCAGCGCTGCACATGCCCCGCTAGAGTGACTGGAGCGCAGAGGGCTGAGAAAGGCAGGCATCTGGTTTCCTCATTATTTCTTTTCATAAATAATCCCTTGTCCTTGCACTCTGGACTCTGACAGCATTTAGAATATGCCGGGTGGGTTTTTTTTCTTCTCCCCTCCGAAACTTATTCATTTGGAGAGGGATGAAACAATAGGTTTTTGTCTAAATCTTTACCAGTGAAATTGTCAGGAGAGATTTCCACCCCCCTCTCCCGTCTATCTTCCTTTTGTCTCCTTCAGTCGTCGGGGTCAGGATTCGCCGCCAAACGGAGACCGCAGTTGCTTTTCCAGGCCCCAGATGCCAATATGTGGCAGCATCTGGCTGGTTGGCAGGCGCCGGGGCAGTGGTGCTGGCTGTGCCACTGCCTGTCATGCGGCGGCGGCGGCGCTTGGTGGGCGCCCTGCTTCTTTGAGAATATGGTCCCAACCAAGAAAATGGATAATAATTAAATCTGCTAAAGGAGGTGAATGATCGGGTAGAGCGGCTACTGTTGGAAGCTGCTCCGACTTCTGGCCTTGGGGTTTTTTTTTGTCCTCTTCGGCAGCATCTTGTGTAACCTCACCTTCTTGTGCTGTGAGCATTTCAGGTGCCTTAAGGCATGGAGCTCCTTGAAAGAGAAATACAAATCACTAAAAATGTAGAGATAAAACCCTCTCCTTAGAGGCCATGTGTTTGGCATGGGAAACACATGATAACAGCTTGCTTTAGAAAGGTGACATTTCCACTGAAGGCTGAATAATAAAAAATGCATTAGACTTTTGTAATGAAGACAGCTTCTGGGACTGGGGAATCTACTGCTTCCTTGAAATATATGCGTGGGAGCTCTCCGTGGCCCTAATGGGTGTCACATGTGGCTCTGGCTACATTAATGTTGCAAGCTCTATTAAAAGGAATTGTCAGTAGCCCTTCACGTGCTGTGAATCAAAGCTGTCTTTCTCTAACTTTGCTTCAGCTCAGGCTTGTAGACTGACTTGCCCAGGGTTAAGTCACTTTTAATATTAAGATGGATAGAAAAGACTCTAATACGTGGATTGGTTTTTTTTTTCCCCCCTCTCCCTTTTAATTCAGAGCTTGCTGGTGAAGGACTCTGGAGGGATGGGGAAGGAGGAGACAGCCAGGCAGCTTAAAGAGGCCTCTGAGGGTCATGTTGAGTCTGTGCTATTATGTTCCAGTGAGGAGAATAGCTTTATTGACAGACAGCTGTTTGACTCCTGCAGCCGTACAGTATTTGCTGCAGAGCTGCATAAATACCAAGCCCATGTTGACAAATTCCTCATCAGTGCAAGATAGTTAAACCTGCTTGTTTAATCATTTGTGTGCTCTTAGCTGTGCTGCTCTGAAAAGAACAAGCTGCTGTTTTACAATACTGGGTATGAGAAACCTGTAAATGCTCAGAGCTGTTTGACGTGAAGTTTTCAGGGTGTCTTTTTATTCAGACTCTCTTGGAAATAGAGTACTCTATTTTTTTAATATGGTCAATTATATATTTTTTTCCCCCTCTTAAAGGTGTGCAGTTTTTGGCTTTCAAATAAAAAGTCTGGCAAGCTGGTTTTACAATGGAGATAGCAGCTCTCTTGGCAGACCTTAGGTCCTGTCTGTGATGTGACACCAGCACTGGCACAGTCCCTTTAGGAGTCCCACACCTTGGTTTGCAGCACGTGTGTGAAGGCACGTGAGGATGTGTGTTTTGGTTTGGCTTTTCTGGCATGGGGGTATGGAACCTGTGCTACTGCTCACCTCCTGTCCGCAGCTCAGAGGGTGGCTTTTTGATCTCCCTCCCATTTCACAATAATATCCACCTTCATAGCAGCATACTATCTTGTCACATTGTTGGCCTCATCTCTGGAAATGTAGTATCTAAAATTAAAGATTTGTTTCCGTTTTGGAAATTTTGAGTTGACCTTTATCACTTAAATGGGCAGAGTGGTGTAAGCCAGGGCTTCTGCCACACAGTCAATGGGGAAAAAGAGAGATGTGTTTTGAGATTTTCTTCAGGCCCTTTTTACAGTATACCATCTCTGTGGTCCTTTCAAAATGTTGCTGTTGTGAGAGTAATTTTCTAATCAAAGGTTCAGTTATTGAGGGGTGACTAAAAGAGAAGGTGTCACTGAAAGGGGAACAAAAGGTTTAAACTACCAAGTTGGTTTTTAGAGAGATTGGTCACTGTATGTTTATGTGGCCATGAAGGAGATGTACACTTCTTTCAGGATCACAAATAGAGCTGTGGATGCTTGAAGTGGTTGGCAATAGGCAAACTGTCTGTCCTATGACCATAACTACTGATGGAGCTGAACCTGAGGGTGCTGCTGGTTTTTGAGACTTTTTATCAGTTTCTTAGTAAAGGCAAGGAAAGCTGGTGTTGTCTGATCTCATTTTTTAGGTACTGGTGTTGTTGAAAGACATAGTGATATTTACACTTGTGTGATAGCACTTGTATGGAAGGACACTTAATCAGGCCAGCTCTCTCTGAGGAGAGTGCAGAGATTGGCATGCAGGAGAAATAAGGTTGCAATTGATTTCAGAGAATACAGGTACTTTTGTTTTCACATATTTGACAAAAAAACCAGCATAAACATACAGTCTTATGAGTATGGTACAGCTTTGCCTATTGGCCAGACCAGGCAGCCCCTCACTCGAAGCATTAGGAGCCTGGACAGCTCCTGCATTACTTCCAAGGGAATACCTCCTCCTCCTCCTCCTCTCTCCATATCTATGCTTCCTGGGGGGGTTCCGTTTATAACCAGCTAATTGATTGAATGCTGTTTTTATCATTAATGTGTCAGCAGTTTTGAATCTTATTTATTTTTCAGTCTTTTTCCAAGGGGACTTGATTCTCCCTTTTCTCCTAGCCACCAAAAGGGTGGTTTACTACAGAAATGTTGGCTTGCATTCCATGCAAGCATTTTAAAAGCATGTTCTCTTCTTTTTAGTACATTGCTGTACAAGTTTATGTAGCTATTAAAATATTTCTAGAGAAATATGAAATATTTTAAAAAATACCAACACTCTGAACATAATTAGGAGCTCTGGAAGAAATAGGAACATTTTTGGCTTGGGACATAAGCCAACCCTCAGCTAGAGGCATTTTTAAACAAAATATTTCCTTCTGTCCTTCATATTTCATCATTGTAAAAGACAAACTGCAGTGATCTGACATATTTTGTTGAATTTGGCGTCTACCTTAAGAGCAGGATCAGTAAGGCTTCCAGAAGATGGCTGAATGAAAGTCAGTTTTCTTCAGGTTTCTACCTTTTAATCCTGTTGTCAGTAATATGACTGTTGTTACCATTGGTTTTTTTTAAATAGATTTTTGGCTGGTGGCTAACTTTTTTTGCCATGATATAAAACCCAAAGCACCAATGATTCCTGCCAATAGTGAGGCCAGTATGGTCCCCATTCCAACCCAGTATGAGTTGGACCATCTGGAGAAGGACACCAAAACAAGAGTCTGATGGATAAGAGAAAAAATCCTGTTCTGTGTTCAAGGAGGTATCACTATTTTGTCTTTATGTTGTGGTCTTGTAAAACCCATGTGCAAGCCTCAAGGAAGGAACATCCTTAGAGAGCTGACAGTTCCAACAGCCTCACATCAGAGGACCTGAAAAAATAGGGCTGAAGCCACAGCATTTGGTACTATTGATCATGCTGGGATTGCGCTCTTCAGCCTCTCCTTACATCCTTGTTATTTACCAGATGCTTCCCAGCCTCGTGCCATGCTCACCCTGATAAGAAAAGTGTAGAAGATTTATATCCACCACAACTTTCTTGCTTGTTTTCCTTGCTCCTGAATAATGAAAACCCCATGTGCTGGTGTCCAGGTGTTGCTGCAGTGGGAGTCCCAGAGGATGACATACAGCAGACCTATCCTGAACACCGGGCACCTCTGCTGGCAGGAAGTCTGAGAGGTTTTCTAGCATGGGATGTGACAGGGCTCTTTTGCAGTCACCGTGGAGAGAGCATTTTCCTTGGATGTGTGCAGGTAATTTTTTATGGAGCAAGCAGTGTTCCTGATGTAGCTCTGTATGCACAGTGCTTATTTATTACAGCCCTTAATCAGAGCTGGGTCAAATCCACCTAAGGAAAACATATATATGTTACAATGGGTTTTTTAGTAATTAAAAGTGTAACTCCTTCTCTGAAGTTTTGATTAAACACCATTGAATGTCACAATGCTGTGAGAAATAGCCATTATCAACAAAACTCAAACCAGGTAAAAACCATTAAAGGAATTTTGTGTGGAGTGGTCACATTTCATTGTAAACACAAGGGGTCAACTTGTGACACTTGGCTCCTGTATTTTGCTCGTAAGCATCCCAGCATATTTGCTTTGCTCTCTCTGTCTTTTTCCTCCTCTGTTCCCCTGTCCATATATCAGTGTCGGGGAGTTCAGACATCACAAGGGCCGGTGGTTTTTTCTATTATTTTTGTAGCGCCTAATGTGGAATTTTGTATGAGCAACACTCCTTCCTGTCGGTACTTGGAAACTCTTTTGTGTTACGTCCGTCCTTTCTCTGAAGTAATCGCTCAACTATTTCTAGCAATAAAATATTCCTCTGTAGCCCCATCAGATATGTTAGAAAGATTAGTGCGAGATCTGAAGGCCCTGTCCAACTAAGTTCAACAACACTTCCATGGCCTTTAATGTTCTCCTTTCTTATTTCGCTGCAGATATTGCCTGAGGATACGGAATAGAAAAAGAGCACCCATATACTCCCTGACAGACACAAGCTGTGTACTCTAGATAGGCTGCACACTGTCTGAGTGACACAAGTGACATGCCAAGGGTCAGGGACATGGTGAGCAGCATCTGTGCATATCATATTCTTTTCTTCTTTTCTACTTTTCTTTTTCTCTCTTTTTTTTTTTAAATTAACTGTGAAAGGACTACACCAAAGATTTGTCTAAAACTTGTTAGGCTAATGGGAATGGGGCCTGCTTTTGCTGTCAGCTGAAAAGACAGTACAGCTCTTGTCTCTTCACAGCTGGGGATCTGAGGAGAGAAACCATTCTCAATAAGGCAGTTTGAAAGCACTATTTGGTGCCTAAGATGCATTTTAGGGGAGAGAAAGTTTTCCTAAGATATTTAAACATATACCTGAGTAACAATGGGACTATTCACTTTCCGTCCTCTCTACTCAGGGACAGACAGTAGCTGAAGTAGAGCTGAAACTCCCAACAGTTATTAAGAAATCCTTAAGTAATGGAGAAGTGACACAACTGAAGGTTGTACTGTTTTCTGTGCCACCAGTTGCACCAGCTGGAATTACACGTGCCAACTGAACTTACTGCAGTGGTTGCTTTGGCCTGACTTTGGGAAACAGGGAGCAGGTCTGCCAGCGTTTGTTTGTGGGGAAAAACAACTTCTCTGGCTTTCACAGGGGAACCAGCTCCTATGAGTGCTAGGGATAAAACAACTGCTTGTTCCTCGGCCTTTCTTCAATCTTTCTTCAATCAGGCCATATGAGGTGGCTTCATCCCATGTGAAAAAGTCTCTGCTCCCTGGGAAGGAGCCACGTGTGGGCAGCTGCTCATGGCATGGCTGTCTGACTGTCCCACTCACTGCCTTGCTCCACACTGCTGTCTCCTGTGGCTTTGTCTCTAAAAAAAGTTTACTTCATTTTAAGGGTATTTTTGTGCAGTACCTTTTTTTTTTTTTGTTATGTTTTGTTTGACAGCCATGACAGCCTCTCCTCATTATTATGGAAAATATAGGGTTGGTGGTAATTACTATCTGAGTATGAATGGGAGCAGAAGTGGGCATAGACTGCACTGGCCTTTCTTTGACAAGGTATAACTTTCTTCTGAATTTCTGTGTTAATTAATGCTTATTTAAAAACCACTTTAATTGGCAGTAAACACCTCAACTTTTTGTACTCATTAAAATGCACCCATTGATGTGTGATGGATTTTTTAAAGCTTAATTAACTTTCTTCCTGTATATATAACCTATAATAATGACAAATGCTGGAAACTGCTTCCTCCCCACCCCCTCCCAAATTTGTCCCTCCCCTCAATATTGCTATCACTTAAAGAAAGGTTATAAAAATGTATCCTGACTTGGTCAGGATGGGGAGGCTCCCTGGGGACAGTAATTCAGTCCCTTTCAGAGCCCCCACGGGGACAGTGGCCAGGACAGCTGCCCTGCCTGTCCATGCCCTGCCCTGTGTCTGCTCTTGCAGCCCAAGATGCCTACCCTGCCCTCACCATTCTCCTTGAAGGGCAGAAATTGAATTCATCTCCCATCTTCACTGTGTGTTGTTCATTACCTTTTATTTTTTTTTAAAATAAAAATGCCGTGGAAAATTTTTCTCAGGTAAGCTTACAGGCCTGCTCTTCCCTGAAAAAAACCAAGGTTTTTCTTTTTTTTGTAGAGTCAGATGAGTTTATCTGCATGCATATATGTGAGTGCCAAGTCAAAAGAACCAAGGAACCTCTAAAAGTTTTTCCCTTTTCTCCAATTTTCATGCCACATCTAAGCCAAGGAGCGGGACTTAATGCAAAGATTTCTAGTGCGATGAAGTGAATGATGATTCCAAATTCTACTTTTTAAGTGTCTCAGAATTTTGGACTATGCAATTAGACTCCTGAATCTCTTTTGAATGTGGGATGTTGGCAGTTTTTGCAACCATGATCCTTTGTATACAAAAGAAATTACCAACAAGCAGAGCACATTATAGTAATTCATGCAAAATATGCAATTTTCTTGGTTCAGCTATTACACATACAATTCCTTTGCAATTTCTGAAATATTTGTGTTTAAGGTGGGTAAATCAGAAATTTTAAAAATGGGGAATCTGGTTTATGAAGGCACCTCTGGTGAGTACCATTGAAATACATGAAGCAAAGATTTAATTTCCACAAGTGCTTAATCTCCAAAAACTCCTACTGTCTTCAGCAAAATGTAAACTTGTTTAAAATACCTTGTAAAATGCCCTTCATTATCCTTTACTCTGTGTGTTTTCTCTAACCCAGTCAATAATTGTACTGCTGCCTAGTTCCTTTCTCTTTACCTGTCTCAAGGAGCCATTAGGGTGACTGTCTAAATTCCCCATTGTAATAACAAATATGCCAGGATATTCCTTCCTGCTTTGTAAACTGTTGTGTGGCCAAGCCTGGACCAATATTTAATAGCCACTGCATCTTGTCTGCTTCACAGGGCTCTGCCACTCTGTGATGACCAACACAAACCTTTATAGCCACAGTTTATCATTCAGTAAAGCACCAGCTTTTTGGAAGTATATAAATAAATGTTCCTCTGAAGGCATCCAATGTTGTTCACCAACTTGTGTGCACTTTTTAGATACCCTCCCAGCTGGTGATGTTCACCTAAAGACTGTTTATTCCTGGCACTCTCACTTCCACTTGCCAGAATTTGCTCGTTCTGTCAGGCAGGGATCAGGCCTGTGCCTGTGTACACTTAAAACCATGAAGCTTGCTGAGTTTGTCCTGATATGTAGTTTTCCTCTGCAGTTTTGGAATAGGGCAGACAAGATATGCATTAATTGAGAACTGGATTTCTCTTACCTGTTCAAGGAAACTTAATTAGAGTGACAATATTTAATTATTATTTTAAAATACATGTTCATGTGGCTAAATGTGGATTGCATGCAGTATCCGAGCATTAGCGCTAACTTTCTTCCTGGGCTGATTTCAAGGCTATCATTAAACATAAATGCTGCTGCCTGATAATTCGACCGTGTCAATAAATAAAAATGTCCATAACATGTGTATGAGGCTAATTAGGATTTTATGGCTGTGTTGTTCTGGTTGATAGCTGTGCTGTCTGCTAGCTGGGTCTTTATGTTTTGGTGATGTACACCTCATTGATGCATAACATGTAACACCTGTTGATGCATTAAATGTTTAGTCCTGGCAATTGTTCCTCACATAATTTCTGGGTACAAGAGCTCAGTGTAGCAGACTCAGGTCTCATAATTAGGCTTCCTCGGTTTAGAAGAGCTTTTCCTAAAGCAAAACTTTAAAGCTTCTGTAATCCTGGTGAAGTTCCCTGAAGTTTGTGGAAAAGCACAGCATTATTCTCTGTTGCAAAGGGACAAGTTTATTGCCGTGGGCTGGTTTGATCCTTGCCTCTGAGGCAGGGCCACTCGTGTAACAGGATACTGAATGCTCCAGGCACAGCTGCTCTTTCTCTCCCAGCATGTCTTGGCAAACACACAGCAAAAACAATGCTGCTGTTTCCTTGGCTTTAGGTGTCATATAGAAGCTTTAGGTGCTATATAGAAATATAGGCATTCTGAAATAAATCAGTATTCACCGACTTGAGCATCTGCTTTTTTCAGCACCAGGCCTGCCTAAGTATTGCATATGTATAATAAAGAACAGCGAAATAATTTTCTTGTATGTAGAATTCCCTGAAAAGTCCAATTAGTTTCAGACTTTTCTTTGAAATGTAAAAGATTATACCCATCTTACCTTTGTTTAGTTGAGCTGCTTTAACTAGATCTGCTTGAACTGTTGTTAAAATTTATTTGGTTTAAAATATTTATTTATTGTTTTTAAAATCCCGTTAATGTCTTAGTTTTAAGGGGATTTTCTGACTGTGGATTGCACAAGACCATTTGATGCTGTGCTTAACTAGAAATGCTGCCTTTTGCCTGAAGTTCTGGCTCCCAGATTGAGCTCTGCAGCAGTTTGTGTGTCGTAGGAGAGTCACCCAGTGCTAATGAAGGGGGCAGAGGCACCTCCCAGAATGGCTGAGGAAGGACAACCTGGGTTTCATAGCAGCTGTATAGCCACACTCCTTGGAGTTTCGACTTTGTGAAAGTTCAGTATGAGTAAACAGGTTCCTTTGTTTCCCACGTAATAACATTAAAAATACATTCAATTAATTCTATTATTATATACTTTAAAAGTATTAATCATAGTTTCAAAATAACTGGTAATTAACAGGACAACAGTGTTACTCATCAGAAAGAAAAAGCAGGTAAGCAACCCAGCTTCGTATCAAAGTCACTAAATGAACACAAAAATTAATTCCGCAGTTTATTCTCCCCACCTCAATCTTGTTATCCTACAACACTTTTAAACTTAATTTTTCAGGAAAGAGCATTATTTCTAAATGAAAATGAAGCTGCTGTAGAAGGCTGTCCCACTATATTCAGCACAGGAAAGACATGGAACTGCTGGAGGAAGTGTAGAAGATAGTCACAAAATTTTTCAGAAGGCTAGGGCACCTCTCTAATTCAGACAAGCTGAGAGAGTTGGAGTACGGCCTGGAGAAGAGAAGGCTCTGGGGAGATCTTACAGCACCTTCTAGTACCTAATGGGGCTACAAGAGAGCTGGGGATGAACCTTTTAGAAAGGCAGGTCAAGGGGTAATGGTTTTAAACTAAAAGAAACTCGGATTAGATATAAGGAAGACATTTTTTACAATGAGAGCAGGGAAACATTGGAAGAGGTTGCCTGAAGAGGTGGTAGATATACCATCCCTGGAAACATTCAAGGTCAGATTGGGTGGGGCTCTGAGTAACCTGGTCTAGCTGAAGATGTCCCTGCTTATTGCAGGGGGGTTGGATTAGGTGACCTTCAAAGGTCCCTTCCAACCCAAGCATTCTACAACTCTGTGATATTTTTATTAGATACAATGGCAAAAATGTATGAGAAGGCAATGACTATAGAAGAAAATAGAGAGAAAGGCTTGAATAATTGATTTCAATTGAAAAGCAGATGTATCCAGATGTTTCTTCTTTGCTTTTTGGCAAAAAGTTATCTCCTAAAAGAAATACCGTGTCTTTAACTGCAAAACAACTTGAAGGGTAAAGATGGGATTATGGTTTCAACAGTGACTCCTGAAATGGTGAAAAGTGCAGTCCTGGACAAGCTTATCCTAGACCTGTGCTTCCTGCGGGTCACCCAGCACCTGCCATAGGAACGTGCCATTGGCCCTGGGAGCGGTTTGTTGGTAAGACTGTTCTCCTCCCAGAGTCACCTCTTTTCTTAAAAGGGGTATCTTCTCATCTTCATCTGCACAGGGTAAGTTTGTGCTTGCCTGTGATTTACCTGTTACCAAGAGGCTGATGACTCAGATTGAGAGATGAGTGGTGTCGATTGCCATGATAGTATCACAACCCCAACTGGCACCTGCTATGCCAGCAACCAACCCAAACCAGGTACCAGGTTTTATGGTTCACAATATAAACCTCGTGTCCCTCCCTTTGCAAACTCACTTGGTGAGAAGAACTGCTGGATTGAACAGGTCAGGCTTGTTCAGGAACCCATTTTGGAAATCTTAAGTTCACCAATGTTACCAATTTTTCAGATTTTTTGTCAAATCAAACAAGTAAGACTTTTTATTTTTGAAAATGGAAAGATAGTGGTTTTCATATTCTTTAAATAATTTTCTTAAAAAAATTCTTTCCCACAAGGTAAGAAGAAAAAAGCAGAAAACTAGAGTGAAAGTTAAAAAAACTTGGATTTTTTTTAACCAAGAAAACGGTAACAATTTTTAAATAAAGTTTCATTTTATAGAAATTAAAAATTTCTATAAAAATTATTTTGGTTAACAGTCCACTTTGATTTGATTATTGTTTTTATCTTTCAATGGCAAGTTATTTACTGTTTACTTTTCTCCTCATTGTGTGGCCCCAGGCCTTACTAAATGTGTTCTATTCAAACCCTGCTCTGAAGACAGAAATATTAATTTCCACATGGGCTTTTCTATAGAACTCATCACTATGGTAACGGGATGTTTCATAAACATTAATGAACTTATTTCCACTGCACTGCAGTGAGGCATTGGGTGGTAGTATTATCCCCATTTCATGATGAAGAACTGAGGCAGAAAGAGATTAGGTACAAAAGTATTCACTAATTTTAAGTTCCTGATCTGAGATGCATGGTCTGATTTTTCAGAGGACTTAGTTTGTTATCTGTTCAAAGCACAGCTCCCATTGCCTTCAGTTGCAGCTGTGAGTTCAAATTTCTTTGTGTTTCTCTAGTCGGATAGAGACTGCTTTAATCTTGTCCATACATGGCCTTTTTAATTTCTTTTCCCCAAGATAATCAGAAGGAATTGAAATTTACTAGGTCCTGGCTGCATATTTATTCTACAAATTAACTGAAATGACAGTGGTTTACATAATTTTATCCAAACACCAATTCGTAGCTTTGGTGTTAAAATAATTTATAAGAGAGTAACTTAACTTCTCTTAGATTAGAAAAGCACTGGCTTTGGTAGAGTTTAATTTTCATTTTCATGAAAGAGAGCAAAACTCCTGGGAGCCCCTTTTTTTGAGGATAACCTGGGGCCTGCTGATGTAGCTACAAACAGATAAATTAGAATAATGGATTTTTATGCAGAGTCACTCATTTAAAAATTAATCTTACCCTCCCTGAAAGCCAAGTTATCAAACAAACTAAATGTATGAGTTATATTGTTATATGGGATTTTTCTAGCAGGTGAATCAAGTATCTTGTTTCAAACACACCTGCGCTTTGGCAAAGTTCAGATTTGCACTCACTGAGCTGCAGACATATCCCTACCTAGGAGGGAGTCTATTAAAATTGTTTTCTGTCTTCTGTCTTTAGGCAGGAGGGTTTTGTAGTGGCTTAGAATATCTTGAAGAGCCAGGGCTTCATTTGCATCAGAATATGTCATTGGACTCATGGGTCCCCTCATAATTTTGCAGTCTCCTGCCCCATTCTTTCCTTTTGACCTACAAGTTGCAAAAGTTTACAAATACAAAGCCTACTTTCAGGTCTTTTCTGAGATATTTAATTCTGGAGTAAATTTTTGTAGATGTTTTTCTGAAGCTGTGGTTCAGAAAGCAAACACTGACCCCATCTTAACCAGAGAGGTGCAAACAGGCTGCTGCAATATCATGTTTTTGAATTTTCCTTCCAGTGCCGAATGAAAGAGAGCTTGCCCTTTTCCTCAAATCTCTCCCCGATCGAGAGATGAGTGAGCTGGTAACTACAATATCCAACAGCTTCACCAAGTTGAGAGTGTGATGTCTGTGTAATAACGCTCAATTTTGCACACTTCAAATCCATTAGTAGCAATTACCTTACCTGAGGTGTTTTGAGTTAGTTTTAGCACAGCATTCTTGCAGTGGGTAGATAATGAACATAATAATGTACACAGCATTTTCAAGTCTCTGTTTTTAGCTACAATAATGCCATTAGGATTCTATTTAGCAAATGTGTGCTTCACACAGAAAGTTAAGACTTTTTGTTCATGTTTTCCTCACCACAATTTCTGTTGCATCTCACGTCCTATTCTGTGCAGTGCTGGCTTTCCTGAGAGAGCAGGAAAGTGTTTTATCTACTGCACTTGTGCAAAGGCAGTGAGGTCTGGCACGTTGAGAACAAAATAAGGGTGCAGGGGAGCATGGCTTTGCTTTAGTCCCGCTGCAGCCTTTTGAGCACCCCTGGGCAAGCTGTGTGGCAGCACTCTGCTGTGTCCTGGTTGCCCAGGGGATGAGGATGCTGACACCTTTGCAGTGCACCGCAGCAGGTGTCCTGCTCACCCCAGGATGGGCTGTCACACTGCTGAAGCTGCTGATGGACTCCCTGGGGGTAAGAGATGCAGGTGGGCTGCGTGGTGGTGAGAAATGCAGGTGTTGCAGCACATTTCTCTAGGGATACTGCCTCAGCTGTCTGCTCTGGGGGTCCTTGGGCTCTGCAGATGTGCTGTGGCCCTCCTTCCCTACTGAGCTTCTTTTCTCCTCTCCAGAAAAATAGTTCATAGTCCATATGGGGAGTTACAGCTGAGAGGAGCCCAGCTTGGGCCTCAGCGATACTAAAGGGTGGATGGTAAGGCAAAGGTGGCTGCAGTGTGTGTTGTCCGTGCCTGCTTGTTTCCAGGAGTCAGTGATGTCAGGCAACACTTGTGGGATAACTCGGCTCTCACCCTGTATTGAGGAGCCTCCACTCTTACAAGATCCCTCTTCATGAGATAGCCCCTGCTGTCCTTGTAGCAATATAACTATGAAAGCTTTGGGTTGGGAGAACCAGTACTCCACCAGCTTTTCCTTCCCTCTGCCCACCAAATGTGAAAAATATTCTGACTTTTAGCTATTGTCTGAAGCAAATGACACTGCTAAGCTAGCGCACAGACACAAAGACTCAGTTTTCTAACAAGATTTCCTTGTTTGTGTCTTTCCAAAGAATTCCGTAGCAGGAAACAAGAAAGGGATGAGGAGATATAATTGATGCCTTTGTAGATGTCACTGCTAAGGTCTCTGGCACAATTCATGTCAGCACCTTAAAAATACTTCTGCAATGTTACAGCACTCCGTTTGTATTAAATTAACCAAACTCAAGGAGAAAAGAGTATTTGAGCAGCCACACAAAATGTTTTGTGAAACTAATTTGTATTTCTGGAGTAAGAGCTTAGAGAGCCTTCTCTGTCTTAGAAGGGAACATGTGAATATGTCTCTGGCAGGCACACAGAGATGTCTCAGCTGATCTTTTGAAAAAGCAAACTGATTCTTCTGGCATTGAATCTATCTTTCTCACCTTGTAGGTCCTCTGGCACAGTGACCACATGCCCATCCCATGCCACCTCCTGCCCTGTGAGCACATGTTTACAACACAGGTATTCAATACTTTATGGAGAGTGGAGAAGAGCTGTCCTGGCAATGCTCAGCAGGGAAAACTATGCTGAATTTTAGTACCCCATGGACAAGGACAAAATGATGGAAAAGCACCCGCCTGCATGAAGATAACAAAGTGCTGCTGGCTGTGGGGTAGGCGGATTGAAGGGGAGCAGAGCATGTGCCTCCTCCTCTGTTGCTGCCCCTTCTCCTTGCCTGCAGCACCTCCTGGCCCCTTCAGCTGCGAGAGTGACTGTCACCTCCATCCGTCTGCTGCCCTGGATGTCTGCTTACTTGACAGCGGAGCCCAAAAGCTGACCCCAGCCGCAGCCTGCACACTGAAGGGTAGCTGGGGGAGGCAGATATCACCTCTCAGTCACAACGTGCCCAGGCTGCTCTGGGGGCAGCACAGCAAAGCGCTGGCCCTGATCTTCTTGCATTGCCATCACCTACCCTGAAATTAGTAACAGCACGTCCAAGGTTAGTGGCAAATTCAGATACCCAAGCTACACAGGAGGAGGGTGAATAAAGGACAGTGGTTGCGTACAGTATAAGCGGTTGCCTTAGACAATGTGTGACCTCTGAATTAAAAGACCAGGATTAGCAAAGAGCTTTTTTGCATTATTGGGCCCATTTACAAAAAGCTTTAGCCCTAATTGTATGGTACCACAGAGCCTTAACTCGAGCACGTATTGGTTTTGTAACCTGATCCCCACATAAATCATAGTCGGTGAGAGTGGAACAATTAGTGTCTTAATCTACTGGAACTACACAGTATCTTTAAATCTGAATTTTCCTGATCATTATGGGTATTACAAGAGTCAATTAATTTATATTTCACACAAAATGTAATTAAATCCCATGATAACCTGACTGTGAAACGAAGAGGGGGGAGCGAAGAGCAGGGTATGAAAAGCATTTCCTAATGGAGCTGCCATCAAACATCATGGTGTGCTATTGACAGAGGCAAACTGGCTCCTCTTCAGCTTCCCAAAGTGCAGCAGTCTTGGGGTGTGGGAGAGTTGTTTCCCAAATTCCTACTGAGCAGCTGTGCGGTCACAAGAAGTGTTTGCTGCTGCGTACTTCCAGTCCAGCCTGCAAGAAATGTGATCCATGTTTGCTAACCCTTTTAAGTGCTTGGGAAAGGGGAAGGCCTTGATGTTGCAAAGAGCCTGATGCCTGTAGTTGGTCACCTAAGGGAATCCACTTATGACTCTATTACCCAGTAAATTAGCAGAGTGGTTCAGTCAGGTATATTTATCATGAAGAGAACTGAAGATAATTAATACACTGCATTGAATGCAAATTGCACCCACAGCACTTATCTCATTTTCAATTAGCACAAATGTTACAGCACTGCAGGCTTGTTATGGTTTTACCATGGGCTGGGTAATTAATTTCTGTGAGCTATATATCAGACACCTGATAATGCCATTTATTAATAAATGTCACCCCGGGTATCTGTTAGGAGAGGTAAATAAATTAAATGTTCAGTTGTCTGCCCTGTGCAAATCTATTCTTACACCTCATTGCATCTTTTCACTTGTTTGTTTATCAAGGAGAATGACTGCGGAGATTACAATGGCAAACAAAGGAATATGAGGAGCAGTAATCCGTACCCCAAAGCAGTGTTCCTCTCACCACTGCTGATGGCAGGAGCCACGTCGCTGCCACCATTGTACATCCCTCTCCTCCCTCAGGACACAACCCTGGGTCCTGGGACCCGTGAGAGGAAAAAAGGTGAAGTGCCCCCAAAATCCTCCACTTTCACGGAATTTGCGTGGAATACACATTTACTGGTGTATATTTCTGTCTGTAGTTCTGTCCCTCAGAACACTTAACCACCCCCCTGCCCAACACCCACACAGCCCCCTGTGGCAACTGGGCTCTTCAGACCTTGAAGTGATTCAGGTTTGTGTTTTTCAGCTTTCTTCCCAAAACTTCAGAAAAGGAGTGTGGAGGTGGGTGAACCTGTTGGCCTGGCCCCTGGCAGAGGTGAGGGCCCCTCCAGCTGCCTCAGGGGCAGGGACGGGCACAGCCTATGCCAGGGATTTTTGGATGTCTCTCCTCTCCTCAGGAAAAAAATAACGAGATTATTGGGAGATGAAACAGCCACGCACTCTCCGAACTGTTCCAGACTTTGTGAAAAGAGAGGAGCAGGAGGTGTTGTGATCCTGACAGACTGATGGTCAATAAAGCTTGGAAAGGCCCTTCTGCAGGGATACAGGAAGGTCAGGAAGCACCATTTCCCCCAAGCCCTGCACTTTCTTCTGTTTAGTGGGTAGATCATACCTGGCAAAGTTTCTGGCCAGCTCCGGTTTTCCAAAGTTTCAACATGAGTCTTGTCACCTTTATGAAGAAAGGTCCTTTGGTCCTTTTTTTCCCCCCTCTCATTTGATTTTGATATTTCAGCAAGTCAGACTAACAAAAATAATTGAAAATGCTCCAGCTAACATGAACTTTGGTGATCTCTCTCCCCAAGGAAGATCACAAGCAGATAGCTGCAGTCACTTCGAGCAAGCTTTGCATAATCGGTCTTAGATCGTTTGAGCCTGGTTAAATTAACACAACCTCCATTGTGTGACTGCAATTCAATTGATAGGAAGATGTTTTATGTTAGTGATTTCTTACTTGCAAAACAAGTAGAGCCGTACAGTGTAAATATTCTGGTATACATTAGGAGTTGTACTAGTTTGAATACACTATAAAAATAAATACATTTTACTGACCATTATATTGGTAGAAATCTGAGTATGGAACAAATGTCAGTCTTGAGGATAAAGAAACTTACAGCAGAAAAATTCGGTGCAATTCAACCCGCGTTCCCCAGATATAGACATATTTAGGAAGAGCCACATTACGAGGGACTTGTAAGCTGGCTGTGGGGAAGAAACCTCTAACAAGTGACTGTTGCCACGATGATTTAGTCAGTGTGAATTTCAGTGAATATTGCTCTTAAGTAAAGTACCTTCCTCCTTTATGCAGATCTTCGTTATATTTCCAAGTTTTTATGCCATAATTAATTTTTTCCACATGCTTCCTGGTAGCATGATCTGTCATCTTACCATCATCTGCTGTAATTTTTTTCAGATTGCAGGACTCAGAGATAGCTCAGTACTTGAAGATTGAATTTACAATAATGCCTTAAAAACACAGCAGCACTTGAAAAATCCATTAAAAAAAATCTTATTTGTTCATAATTCTAAGAAGAACACATGGTTTTAAAGGCCAAATGAACCTACCAACATCCTTTAAAACCACATTTTCTCTGCTGAGAAGAATGTATAAACTCTCAGTTTAAACAATTATAATATCCAAAGGAGCTGGCAAGGTATAGAATTAATGCAAATTCTTTATTTTAACAGGAACAACATATACAATAAAACTAAAAATGGTGAATGCACTTTAGTGTCTGAATGGGACAGATTTGGTTTCTTTACAGTCAGATCAAGGTTAACTCCCAGGATTGACAGGTCCAACACGGACAGCTGACTCGAGTGTGTGCCCTGCAGGTTGGTTGCCCACCTTGCCCTGGGAGGGGTAGTGCAGCTGGTGCCAGGGACATGCCACGACCACTGTACCATGCTGACCAGGCTTAGGCTTTGCTGGTGGGACTGGTGCCACCTGCAGAGCAAGGGTCTGTCACGGGGAACAGGCATTATGAAAAAAGTTTGTCAGAGCCTTCTGGTGGGATCATGCAGCACAGCAAGGGCATTTTTAAAGGGAGAGAGGTCTAGGAAATGGTTGCTGATAGCTGAGGTCAGTAGTGAGCTAGTGGGTAATAAGCTCATGTGGGTCATCCTCATAATAGCCAGGTACCTGTATCATACAATGAGCCTTGTACCCTTCATCAATCACACATTGATTCCGTCTTCCACTTTCCTACTATGGGAGAAGTACATGTTTCTGTGTTTCTGATGTTATTATTTATGCAAGTCAAATATGCCATAGGATGGAAGGGAAGTTTGGTGAAGGTTTGCATTCCCTGAAGGTGTTCAACCCACAGACTGAGGGTTCTGGATTCTTTCTACAGATTTCTGTGTGATTCTTTCTATAGAGAGCTAATAGGACTGGTGGAACAAATCTGTCAAATGTTTCCTTTGCTGTAGCTTTATACAGTGTTAGATGTGAAGAGGATGATAAGAACGAGGACCATGAACACAGTTTGGAATTCCACAGGAAGCTGGTGCCAGGCCCAGTGCCAGGTTTGATATGCCTTTGTCACTGAAGAGATGCATTGCAGCAGTAAATGAAGTTTTCTAAGCATGAATACCATGTATTTGCATATTTCAAATGACTATAGTCCAGCTGAGAAGCAACAGAGCCATGAATAATGGAGACAAGGTCATCACCTGCCAGGGTGGCACAGAGCCTCCTAACCAATGGAAAAGAAGTGTTTCTTGCAGAGGTTGCTATGGAAAAACTTAGCATCAGTGGCAAATCCAAGAGCACTTCTAAATTGTGGAATCCACACACCAATTGTGGAAATGCACCATTAGGCCAGGCATAGTGCACTTAAGTGATAAGCTCTTAAAGATGATTTCCTGTTTCCCATAGGTCTTATGTCTGTTTCGCTTGGATTTATCCAGTTGCTTTTCTTTCAGTGCCATGTTGGTGGTAGGTATATGTGTATGTACACAGAAATCTAGGTATGGTTGTGTTTCTCTTGCCTGTTTCTGGCAATTCAGTCCATGCCTTAACATCCAGCAGCTTCATGTAGATGCAGGGAGGCACCACAAAGAATACAGATCAGGATCCCACAGGAGAGAGGAATGTAGTGCTGGAGATAAAACTTCTTCAGAAGTCATGAGGTGTGAATGACTCAAAATAATTTTAGTACATTACCCTGGACTCCTGCCACCCATCAGGCAAGACAGCAATATCTCATGGTTAATGTTGAAGTCAAGGAGGATGAGGATGGATGTCTGCCCTCTCTCCACTGACAAGAGGGCATCATCCATCAATGCCATTCGAATAGCTCCAGTTCCACATCATGGCTTGAATCCAGACCGTGACAGATCTAAAAGATTCACTTGTAGCAGGTTTAGTTCAAGCTGCCCTTTGGCTAGAAGCCATAGGAACTTTCTTGCTAGTTGGGAACCCTCCTGGATATTGGTTAGGAAGTACTCAAGGCTGCAGGGTAGATTTCCTCAAGGCTGGGTGACAGTCGATTCCCATTGTGTTGATAATTCTCTAGCTGGTGTTCCCCGTCTTTCCTCTTTCAAGACTTCAGCCTTCTGGGTTGGTCTCTGAAACAATCCTGGTCACATGACAGCAAAAGGAAGCCAGACAGCATTGCTGAGTTAAATGCAGGACAACTGGATACTGGAACAGAGTGAGTTCTCAGGTGCAGCCACTGCAGCCAGAAGCCCTGTTCTGTGAACACACTGGTAAACACTTGTTCCTCTGATCAGATGGGTGAGAGCACTTTCAAGGATTTTAAAACAAAGATAACTTTGGCTGTATGTAAAAGAATGCCCTTGCTTTTGCGCAGGATGGAGAGGAGGGAAGGGGAAGTATTTACAGAGATAAAACTATTTGGTCTTTGAATCGTGTAATGAAACTGAGTTGAGTTCTATTAATGAGACAGTGACAGGTCCTTCCTGTTAATTAAGTTGTAGGAAAGGACTATGGGAGGGGACAGCATTGCATCCATTCATCAGCAGGATTTCTGCTGCAATGAATGAAAGCCAGGTGCCTTCTATGGTACATCTCAGTAGATGTACGTACTGACAGGGGTGATGGCATCGTGCAGGAATGTTCTTGGCCCCAGGGTAACTGTGTGGGTGCTCCATCTCCATGCCACTGCTACAGGGCAGAGGTGAGGAGTGCTGCTTTGTGCCACATAACCCTCACCAGTGGGACCCACTTGTCCATTGCGCTTTGCCCCAGCTTGCAGCACACTCAGCTGTTCTGGTGTGCTCAGTTGCTGTGGAGGCTGAATGAGCCCAGAGCTGTCGTGCCCCTGTGCAGATCAGTATGTGCTGAAGTGCCTTGAGAAGAGAATTACAGAAAAGAGAAAGTCTATTAGCTGCCTCACTTTAGCTCCCTATCATTATTTATGTCTATGTGTGAGATTTCTTTTGGCTCCTTGGTTACATCTGGATGTTGGTATTATAATGGAGGTCTGTGGGTATGATTACTGTGTACCATCATGTTGGGACCAAATGCACTTGGCCCTGAAAGAAAATAAGCATGAATAGCCTGAATATGCAACAACTTTTCCCTTCGTGCCTTGTGGATTAATGTCAAAGCCTTTAAGTCTTTATGTTTCAGTAGTTTTTCTGTAGCTACGTGTTAATTGCATGTTTATATTCTTACAAATATGGAATTACATTTACCTGTGTTTCAAGATGATTAGTGGGTACCAAGCAACTGATTACACTTGCAGCCAATCCTGTGCCATTGACAGTGAAAAACGGCAGGCATTGTTGTTTCAAATCTTGTTTGGTTTGGCAAGGATATGATGGTAAAAAATAACAGCTAAATCAATTGCTTGAATATACAGGTTTTTTTCACCTTCAGGCATCTTTATCAGCAGAGTTTTGATTAATAGCTGTACACTGACTGGCTTGTTTTTATTACCATTAGAGAAAATTTAATAGGTTGTTCACTATTTTTCTCCAAAAGGTGAATTTTAGAAAATTAAAACAAAATTACCTAGTGTTTATGCTTAGAGGAAGTCAGTCAATGCTGACGAGCCTTGTATTTGACCCACAATCTGAAGAATGATTTGAAAAGATCTGTAACCTATTTCCAAATTACAGTACTGGCTATGGTTATTTTTATTTAACAAACAAGAATTCCAGCAAAGTATGTTTGCCCCGTTACAAACAGGTCAGAGTTCACAATAAGCATACGTGTAATGAAGGTAAACTAGCATTATCCAGCAGAGGAGGTGGTCAAATGTTTACTCAGAAACTGAGCTTTTGGTTGAAACATGCAGTTTTCTGTCGAACAAAGAGAGTAATGAATTTTCACTGCTTTTAGTGAATTGTTTCAATTTGGTGAAAAAGGTAAAAAAAAAAGCCGAAAAGAAACATTGTATTTCAGCATTTCTAAAAATTGCCACACATTCTACAACAAAATATTTTGGTTTTACAACTAAAAATACTGTTTGGTTTTCAAAATTGTTTCCATTTTATTTTAAAAAAGTAAAATTATGAAATATAAAGTAAACTATGGCTTTTTTGAGGGAATGAAATGTTTTGCTGAAATAGTATCATAATTTGCCCTTTGTTTTTAAACAAAGAAAACTTCTAGAAACTTATTTCAAGTCCAAGCACTAATGATTACATACTATTATTTGATTTGGCTTTGATTTAGCTACTTATAGCCACTCGAACAAATCTTGAAGGAATAAATGGTGGTTTCAAGTGTCCCAGTTCCTAGAAACAGATAAAATGTCCTGATTATTTGAATCAGGTAGGACAGTCAATGAGATGGTGGGGACTTCCCTTCCTGTGGGGTCAGGAACTTTGGAGTTTAGTCTTGCTACCATGAAAGTAGATGGAAAAACGTGTGTGCAGGATCTGGCCCATTCTAACTAATTCAGTGAATCAGAAGGTCTGCACACCAAGGTGCTGCACTGGTCTTGTTGCTAATGAATCTATGGTATAAGAAAATTTCCTTGACTCTGTACTACATTCACTTCTTTGCTACCATTAACTCTTTTAAGGTCCTTACAATCCTGCTCAGTGCTGTAGATACTACACTTCACCACCTAAGGAGTTTTTTTGGTAATCTTTGCTTTAACAACAAGGTTGTTGTGAGCGAAGACGAGGATTGGGGGCGGGGAGGTTTTTAATCAGTAAGTGATCTGAGAATAAAGAAAGGTTACCTGTTTGTTTGTCAACAGGATGAAGTAAATAAGAGTTAAAAAAATCTGAGACACCAGTCAAAGGCAATCAAATATGTATTTAATTAAAGCAAACATAAAAATTAAAGTTACATGTTGAATCAATAAACAGCACTTTTTTCTACATGCATTTTGAACAAGACAGATCAGAATCTTGCATGATGAAGACATAATGTGTCATAATAATTAGGAACACAGACAAAAGAACAGCTAATCAACATGCAAATTTATGCAGTTCTGGCGATTCAGATGAGGCAGATTTCTACCTCTTTTTTTGCTTGATTCATCTTCATTGCTAATCATCTGAAGGCTGCCAAATGTTCACTGACACTAATGTATTATAGGTCAAGAGAGGCAGGTCTTCACCTATTACCCCCACAAACAATATGCTTTCCTTCCCTGTTTCCTCTTCAGGATTTTCAGCAATTACTGCCAGATGCAATCAGACTCCTTGAATAGGAGCAACTGGGGCTTGTTTGTGGCTTGGATTCATTAGAATCAGGAGGATGAAGAAAGGAATAAATTACTTAATTGCACAAAAAAGTTGCAGCCAAAGTGATGGTGAGAGAAGCTGATTGTGTAGTTGCGTATTAGGCCACTCTTGGAATGGAGGATCTTAGAATAGCTGGTAGTTTGGCCTTCCTGATTCAGACAGATTTGGGTGTCCTCCAAAACAGATGGCTCCACACACCATCTATTCTTCTCTTTGTCAGGTTTTACCATTTATTTGATCTTGTTCATCTATGATGCTAGTTGTATTAGATGTAACACAAATATGCATTCAGATCATATCCATTTAGTCTTGCATCCCAACTTTTATTCTTTTAGCCTTGTTTGATGAGATGATCAAGTTGAACAAAGCCGTTGTTGTCCTGTTCCCGCACAACATCCATACATAAAACACCAAAACACGTGACTAAAGCCTTGCACAGACAAATAATCCTCCTGTGTCACAGGTTTTAAAGGTTTATTTCTCCCCATTTCACTAAGCAGCCCCCAGTTCTGACAAATGATAACCAGACACAACAAATAGTTAATTTTTATTTGATCCCATAGAAGCAAACATTTGCATATGCCCAAGCAAAACTACCCCCCTCCCATCCTTACGCCGAGACCCCTGTTCAGATATTCTCTTCAGGTTCCAGGCCATGTGTTATGCTTGTGGGTGGTCTTAAGATCTTAAAGAAAAGCTTTGCTCTGTGAAGTCATGCAGCACTGTATGTAATTAAGAGGCTTTTTTTTTTTCTTCTTCCAAAACCCCTCTATGTTTCCTAATTTTATTGCTGTTACAAATGATAACACTTTGTGGAAGAGTTGCCTTTCAGGTAATGGTTAACATTAACTTTATAAAAATGAGATGTGTGGTTAGAGATTCACCTTCCAGGTGTCCTGCTGAGCATATTACTCTGCCGTAGTACTGCTCACTCACAGGGGCTGGAGTGGGGTCACATGTACCTTCTGATCTTGGGGTCTGAAGTGTGTGCTGCTGTGTGTGCATTTGTGGGAGAGCCTTGGCAGCTGCTCTAGGTCTTTAATCTGGGGGAGGTGGGGTATTCCTTGTTTGCCCCATTATTGTGGGGATCTATGATCAGAAAGGGGCAAGTCTTTATGTAATACAGCATGGTTCTGGATCACAATGAACTTTTAGGGTCTGTATTCATTTATCTTTTGGCCCAACATCTGTTGCAGCCTGACAGATGCCCAGGAATGCTGCTTTACTCTGCACTCATGTTTAGGTCTTGAGTGCACAGTGCAGGCTTTTTGGGTACTTTTGAAGCCAAAATTGGGGTTCATAAAAGGCGTTAACATTTTTCTGAAGTAAAACAAACACCCACGGGAATGGCAGTGCAGAGGCAATGCTGGAGGGAGAACTCAAGCTCAAATTTCCAAGATGACAAGCTGAAGACCCACCTTTTGACAAAGCTGGTAGCTAACAACTATTTGCATTTCCCCTTGAGGGCAGCAATTCCAAAAAAACCTGAGATACCTCCATAGTCTTTTTAGAGGCCATGTATTGATACAGGTTCATGAAGATGGAGTGCCCTTTGTATGACAAGTCTCGGGCCAGAACTACTGTTTCACAGCCACCAGTGCCCATCTTGTCCTCCCCTTAACCTCCTCCACAGTGCCCATAACCTACTGTAGCTTTGGTCCCAACTTTTCCCTGCTCCTCTCCCTGGATGGGAGAGGAAGGAGCATCATGTCCCTGGGGAGAACTGAGGTCCATCTGATGGCTCCCCTTGCCCTGGGCAAGGCAAATCCTGTACCAGAATCATTTCCCCTTCCTGTCAGT
This sequence comes from Campylorhamphus procurvoides, assembly GCA_013396655.1. Taxonomy (NCBI): domain Eukaryota; kingdom Metazoa; phylum Chordata; class Aves; order Passeriformes; family Dendrocolaptidae; genus Campylorhamphus; species Campylorhamphus procurvoides. The sequence continues at coordinate 894,304 of WBMV01003664.1, read as the reverse complement.
GAAGACAGAAGTGGGCTAGATATGCTGGAAAAGCAAAAGTAACGCCCCGCTCTGTGCACTGCTTTCATTCCCATGAGCAAGTGTGATTTTTATTTGGAGCTTTTCACAGGGCACCAGTGAATGCATTTTATTGCAAGTTTTGGAGGCTTAATTTTACTTCTGTGTCACTAGGGGGAGATTTTTGAAGGCACAAATGCATTTAAGTGCTTACTCTCTTTTGAAAGTCATCAGGAGTTACACTTCTAAGTGGCCTTTGTGTGTGAGGGAAATATTCCCTGTGAAATGGGGAGAGCCCATGTATCTGTTGCAAGTGATAAAGAAAACCAATGGGTGAGGCTACACTGAGCAGTTTTTTGTGATGTTTTTTTCCTGGCTTTTTTGTTTTTTAAATTGCCCTTCACATCCTTCGTTTCTCACAGGCTGGGATTTGGTTTGTTACAAAGCATTGCGATACCTCATCTCCTCAGCTGAAATCCTCCAAGATAGTTTTGTGATAAGAAGACTAAGAAAATCCACACAAGGAACTTGTCTTTGTACAGATGATACCTGTCTGCTTTTCCGTCTAAAGTTATAGAGATTCAAGAGCTGATGATGTCTTACAAAGGCTCACTCTATCTGAGGGTCCCCTCAGAAGGGCGGGGGGAACTTTGCTTTGACAGGCTTTAAAGTCTGTGTAATCTCTTGCAGAATGGCCTTTGCTCTCACAGCTCCTCAAGTTGCACCATGTCCTGATTTCTACACTTGTATTTGTCACTGAAACATTGCCTGAGCTTGGGTGAACAGTGTTCATTCTGAGTGAGGGCTGCTCAGTTTGGTTGTTCCCCTCTTTTTATTCTGTTTTGAAACTATCCCAATGCATAAGATATTATTGATAGCATCTGAGTGAGTGACTAAACTGTTCTGAATGGAAACACAAGGGAAGGTGAAGGATGCAAATGAATACTCTTGTCTGCCTGGAAGTACAGGAACACTGACACAGTGCTTTAGGCAAATAGAAGGCTATTTGTACTAACATTGGTCAAAAGGCTACGGATACAGTCAACACCAAAAACAGTGTGTGTGTTTGTGACTATGCTTTAACTAGGTCTAAATACCTATGCTGGGCACCTGTGGCCATAATCATCTCAATTTGCTATTCACAGTATTCTTTAAATGCTGGTGTTTCCAGTCAGAGCAAGGCATAGGCTTAGAAAATGGACCTTTCTGTGTGTAACAGGCATGTCTGTGGACAGACAACCATCCTTCGTATGTGTGCAAAGTGAAGGTTAAAAAGGTTGCTGTCCTTTTGTGCCAGGAGTGGCCATACGTCACCTTGCTGGTCTCTGAAGGCTCTTGAGGAACTTCTGCTGATTGGTGAACTCATTCGTTCTGACAGTCTATTACCTCCTTTGTTTTGACATATTTTCACTCTCCCCTTAATGTTTCCTGTTTTCATGAATCTCCCCCTTCTGCTGCATTTTCCTGTGTGTGTTTTTTGTCTCCCAGATGTTGTATGGCTGGCTATTTCAGTAACTCTTTGTGTACTATAGAATTGAAAAAAAAAGCAAATGGAAAAACCCCACATTGGAATGATAGCATATTTTCCATGCACATGTCACACGTCACAGGTTAGCTGAAACACGCTCAACTGATATATTAAACATCTACCTAAAATACTGCAATACAAAGTGCTTAATTATTGTATCCATTCAGTGTATGAGTTGGCATCTGCTGTTTCAAAAAACAAGAGGCTCTTTCAAAATAGCAATGATTTGCTAGGAATAAGAGATTTGATATTTGTTCAGTGCTTGAACCTGTTTAGGCACATCTTTGTTTGACATAGGTAGTTTAGGACTGTGGACTGCTTGGAAAAATACGATATACTTATGAAATTGCCAAAATACACAAATGTAAGGCAGGATATTTGAAGATGCACACAGTAGCTCTTATTCTAACTTCCTAATGTTTGGTGCTTCTGAAAGTCAGGCTATCTATGTAGGTGCCTAAATATGTATATCTACACTTGAAAATGTCAGCCTGCATTATAAAGCTCAGTCATGCCAACTCTTTGCTTACCAAAGTAATCATATCTAAATCCAAAAAGAGTTATCAGGGTCAACTTATTTTCCCATATAGCATAGTTTACATGTAGTGATCGCTGTGGGAGCTGAAGTGGGATGATGTCCTTAGTTTTGCATACCTGTATTGCATGTCCTCAACAGCTCATTGCTGAAAACTCTGCAACAATAAATACAGATAAACTTGGGTCCAAAAATTCCAGATGTTTTGCCAATTTACTTCTGAGATTCGGTTGCCTTAAATATGTGTCAAGTAACATTCCACATTGGAAAGGGATAACTAATGTAAAAATGGACAGAAACTATCTTTGTCATAGTTCTGTCATCCTTCACCTCATTCTGCAAGTGATCATTTTCTAAGTAAGCATCCTTGTAGCATCTTCCCCCACTTCACTTGCTTAATGGGTTATTCACTAGCTGAAGGATTTGTAAAGTCTGCAAGCACACTTGGGAAGATTTTTCACTAATTCCCAACTCTTAGGGTAATCCATTAACCAGTGCATACATCCTTGGAAAATGTCTGTGGTGCGTACCCTACTGTTCCTCTTCAAAAGACCCAGGATGTGAAAAATATGCTGCCTTTGAACAAGCTGACCACATGTAAACGTTGAGTCCACTGCTTCTGGAATGCACTATTAGGCTTGTCATGCCCATATGATGAGCTGGGTTTGCTGCATGACTGCAATGTATCAGAAGTTTGACCTATAACACTAGCAGAATCAAATTCCTCATTGGCATCTGGCCTGGCTGCAGACTGATAAATCTTGTCTTTGCCTTTTGGTGAATTCAGATTTAGTTCTGTTACATAAGAGCTCTGCTGAGTTTTCTTTCCTTAGCTCTGCTAATTTTCAGTCTATCTACTCCTACGTAGAGAAGCTGCCTCTGGCCTAACCTCTCTGCCACTTCAGTAGCTTGGTAATGTCCTCAACTGAAGATGGGTGTAAAGGACCCCTGAGAAAAACTTTACACAAGACAAGGTCCCAGAATTTCCTCTTATTTCTCTTCTTCTCAAGTCACTACCTGAGCTGCCAAGGATGCTGAGGATCAGAGGAATTCAATCTATACATGCAATTAAATTATTCAGGGCAGAAACTGTCCCTTCACAAGTGTTGTTGATCAATGGTGGCGTTCAGTCCTTTGCCCATGGAGCCAGGGGATTCATACTAGAGCAAGGTGTGATACCCTGGTAACTCGTGACATGCAAGGCACTTCAGAGTGGCAGGCAGTGTGCCAAGCACAGAGGTGGAACACTTGACAAAAAGAATTTCAAAGCTCTTGTTTAAAACTGTGTTTTGGAGAATAATGATAGTCTCTCAAAATCCCTTGTTATTTTTTTGTATTTTGAAAATGCCACCTGACACTGTCAAGTGATTGGGGTGCTATCATTCAGTCACATGATTCCTTTGCCAGACTGGCTTGTTGAATGAGTTAGGAAGTCCAGGAGTTTGGACCCTTGATGGCAGCAAAGTCTTCATCTCTTTAAATGTGTGTATAACATGTTTTCTATGCCCTCTTAAAAGACAATGGTACCTGGGATTTCTTTCAGATCCAGATGGAAAGCTTTTGTTAAAGGGAGTGGTAATGAGGCTTAGTAAGATTTGTTTTTTGTTAAGAAAAGATCATCTGGTGCTTGCTTTTGGAGCTGGTTGCTCATGAAGGTTTCTAATTCAGGGTCTTAATTTTTGTAAAGAGTGAATTACAAGAAGTCAGAAGAATGATGCGAAGAGCATTTAATAATGCACATTCACAAAGAAGTGGTGTAACTACATTAATTAGGCAAGTCTTGCGTAAAGATGCAATGTAATTATATATTTGAGACAGTTAATTAGGGAGCTACTTGGAAATTTCAGTGAATATTAAGGTAATTATACATAAATACTATAACCATTAAGACTGCACCCATAATGAAAGCAATAACTAATTACATAAATAACAGCATACTTATGTTTTTACATTACCAATACCTAACAATACTTCCTCTCTTTCCCTGCTCTCTTTGCCATGCAAATGACAAAACTTCAATTTTTAATTCAGATATTCTTGCAAATTGTGGAGGAAACAATGAACTTTCCTCCTGTTCTCTTTCTCTAGAGAAGACAGGATAACAGGAGTTATGCACACCTAGCAAGAAGACAGTCAAACATACTGCACATATCTTCAAGTTACATGCTGAGTTTTCAGTGGCTGCCCTTGGACTTCATAGAAATTCAGGTCTGAGAAATTTAATAAAGAAATTGTATAGCTGTAAAGATAATATTTTAGACCTTTTAGACAGTTTTGACTCAGTCAGTACTGGGGGTTAGATGAATGGCTGTCTTAGAAACTGGGCCTTGCATTTCATAATGTTGTTGGGCCTGTGGGTAAATGCCAGATCCTTGTTAAAACATTTCTTACCATTTAGTTCTCTCAGGGTTTGGGGTATCTGTTTGTGGTCAGCTTCATGTTCACCTAATTCTACTAGCTTCCAATGCATGGCAACACTGAATGGGCTGTGCATGTTGTTATCCTTTTTCCAAGCTACCTCAAGTGGACTATAACTCAGGGTCTCTAAACCCATAAGAACTACTATGCTGACAACTTGACATGAGGTGCAGCCTTACTGATTCTGCTGAAATACAGAATTGTTGCTTCCAAACGTACTTACTGAATTGATGATAGTTTCTAGCAACTCTCATCTAAGGATCTAAAATGGTCTCAGAATGAGTCTGTGATTTTGTGAACTATCATGATGGAGACTACAGGTATGGAAACTGAGGCAAGAAGAGTTCAACTGACTTGTCCAATGTCATAAAGAACATCCAGAGTCCTACTGTATTTAAGTCAAAGTCATCCCCTCTCCTGCCAGAGGGATGTGGTGCATAGTTTGGGGTCTAATGACAGTACTCTTTTCTCTCTTTATTAATCTTGTCTGAATAATTAAATTGACCTGGTGAGAAAGTGGAGTTCACAAAGGAATGCAATTTTTAGCCACTTGTCCATATTATTATGCTTCTGTTGACATCATGACTAGCTGTCTGGCAGGACCCACAGCAGCATGGGATCTGTGCATGTTTGTAATTTTGAAGTCACTGCCTGTCCTGCAGAACAAGGACATAGCTAGAGTGAGGCTGGCACCTGAGGTTTCTGGTGATGTGGACATCCTACCATGCTAAAGAAACAATGAAGGCAATACCTTGCTTGCTAAATCCCGTTTCGTTAAGATATTTACACTAAAGTATAAATGCTGAGGCAAAGAGGATTTAGAACAAGGCAGTAAATTTTACTATACTGTCATTGCAGACTTCAGGGCAAGGAGCTGTATGCAACTGAACCATGTTTTCTCAGCTCAACAACAGTGACCGATGATTCTTCCTTCCATAAACTTTCAAAACATGCAAAAGGCTGGTGGGACCTTTCAAATTATTTTGATTCTAGATAAATAATGTCATAATTTTGAGATGGCAAATCCCTTGAATCTCTATAAATGATCTTACTGTTACGGGTTTGCGTTATGGCTCACGTTCCAAGGCAGATCTGTTCTTTTATCTTTTTTTGTTGTTGTTGTTGTTATACTAAAGTAATGCCACTAACTTTTTAAGCACTTGATTTCTAGCAGAGTGAGATTAGGGGGAGCTGACCTTTGTTGGTGTTATAATACATGGACACTGAACTTTGTGTAAATCTGTTAGAAGAAAGATTAATTAGCAAATGTTGTAGCAGTAGATAGCGTTCCAAAGATAAATTGTTTCAGATTTCTGTGATAGCTTTCTCTAAGTTTGTGACTAAGAGAAATATAGTAGCTCTAATTCATCAAGATTTCTGTAAAATGTTTATTACAGTGGTATGTGAAAGAAAATTTGGGCTGGAGAAGATATGACAGAATAAATATAAATAAACAGCTAGGGAAAAATTGCTGAGAACTGAGTTGGAAGAACTGCCAAGGGACAAGAACAGCAACTAGCAAAGTTTATTAATGATCAGTCTTTTGACCTATCTGAACATTTTTATTTGTAGCCACAGCAGAGAAATCTGTGCAAATACAAAGTCTGCAAAGAGACAGAAAGCAAAGAGGCCTTGACAGTTCAGAGAAGGACTGACCCTGACAACAGGAGAAATGGAAAACTGATAAAATTAAGTGGTAATAAACCACAAGGTCATGCAGATGTTTTTTTGCTCTGAGCAGGAGGCTCATCATCTGGAAGTAACAGAAAAGTGTTTTGCTGAATCCCACAGTGATTGACAAATGCTGGAGCTCTACAACAGTAGGGAAGGGAAGTATTCCCTGAGATGTTCCCCTGGATGTTGCATCAGGGGAAGCATATCCAGGAAACATGTGGGATTCCTGACTACTTTTGTACAAGACACTGGGGACATCCCGAAAAAGACAGAGTATAGAAAAAGGAATATTAAATTGAGAAAGGAAATGGGGAATAGAAAACTGTGTCTTTAGTTTAGCAAAACTAAAACTGAGTAGGGATGTACTACTCCCTATAAATATATTGTCTGAGTAAGTGGTGAGAGTGAACTGGTTAAATTAGGGGTGTATTGAATGCCACAGGAACAATTGATATTAGCCAACTGAATAAATGTTCTTTGGGATGAAGGTTTTAATAATGTGAAGTTTTATAGCAGTTTTCCACTAGGAATCACAGGGGCAAGAAAACTACCTGGTTTCAAGAAAAAACTTGAGAAATTTATCAATGAGATTGTGATGTTGTGATATCAATGAGATATGATGTGTCAGACATAGCAGGGGATGACCTGGGAGGACTCTTCCAGTCCTATTTCCTATGTAAAACTATTCAACAGAGCCCCTGGTCTCCAGAGTATTTTTTTCTGTAAAAAGACTTCAATAGCAGGCAGGGAAAATGGCCTTTCCTTTGGATTCTTTGTTTGCCCTTATCTATATAGGAGACATAGATCTGATCAAAGTGCCAATGAATCTTGTGGTAGGTTGGATGCAGATCTCTATTATCTGTGTGACAATACCTTTCAGAGGTCCTGCTCATTACTGGGGCCCAGCTACTTTCCATGACTTGACTTTTATGATCCCAGTTCATCTCTTAGTCAAATCCATCTGAAGCTGTTTCCTTGATAGCCCCTTTAATATTTTACAGGTTTCTTACAGTTCTTGTATTCTTGTAATCTTTTGAGGTCCTTCAAAGAAAGCCAAACAATCTTCTACCTTTCACAGGGCCATCATCTGGACAAACCCATGAGTAGATCACTAATTCTCTGAGATAAGATCAATAGCCAGTCACCCTCTGCTATCCTAAAAGGATCTGGCAACTCAGTCTTGTCGTAGCAACTGAAAGAGCTGTTAATAATGGATGATGACTGACAAAACTCATAGGTGTGAAAGGAGATTTACCAGAAGCATGGTGTTCATGCATACTGCTCATTGATTGACAGCCTCAAGAGGTTAGAGGTTACCCATGGAATACAGTCTTGATGGCCTAGGATGAAATGTTCCTCCTGACCCTTCTGTAAGCTAGTGATACAAAGCACTGGCTAACATATCATTAACTTGCGACACCATCATGATGGGATTAAGACCCAGAGGGCTTTATCTCTACCTTATTAATGGCAATTAAAAGCCGCGTGACAGTTTTAAAACTTGTTGATGTAAAGAAAGTTAGTGCCTGTCTTATAGTGCCATAGCAAATAATTGTCTGGTTGCTTTGCTTTTCGTAATCTGCCCATGCAGCTGTATATTATCATTATTTTGTTCCAAATGCAGCTTTTCGATTTATCAACAAAAGAGCAGGTAAGGCTCTATGTAAATAATAGTGAAGGACACTTCCAGGTTGGATTTTTTCCCATTTAGACTGCTGAGCATGAAAGAAGCAGAGGATTTTCAAAACTAATGACAATATCTGTTAGACTTGTTTTTCAAAGCCTAATTACCCCCCCAAAAAATTAAACCAATTTTATTTACTGCAAACTTCATGTTGCTAATTCATGAGATAGGTATTAAAAATTCTCTCCACACTTCTTTATATGGAAATGGGTGTTTATTATTTCTTGGGTATTAGCCCTTGACGGAGCTGTACTGGTTTAATGGCGAGAAGTTTCATACCTCTTGTCCTTCTGCATATTCAAGGAAATATGACCACTGACAGAACAACAGTGTGAGTGCTGTGACCTAGAAGTAGTTCTGGTATGTGCTTCTTCTGTTGAAATCTCAATCTACATTGGAAAAAAAGGATTAAACCCAAACGTGTGCTCTATGTGGAAAGTCCTAGTCTCAAATATTTAGTGGCTGTTCCTGCATGCCTACACATCCTGATTATTTAACTGCTCTTGTTGCAGCATCTCACTTTCTGGGCATTGCTTCTGAGCCACCTTCCTCAGTGCTGTTGCTCTGCCCAAATGTGCATTAGGTGCTGTTTCATGAGAACTGGCTGTCATGTTGTTGGGGGACCTTGCATGCTGTGAATCCCTCTTGATCTTTTGGGAATCTTTGGAGTGACAGAGTGGAGCAAAAAAGTCACCTGTGCAGCCCCCAGAGACCTGTCCCCACTTGCTCCCCAGAAAGTATGGGGCAAAGGTTACCTCCCTCTGTATTAAGTTTTACTGGGTCTTTGCCTCAGGGTCATAGAGGCTGGAGGACCTTTATGTATTTGGTATTGCTCTTGGTTCCTTTTGAGCTAGAGAAAAGGAGTCTTAGCTTTTGCCACTTCTGTTGTTTCAGAGATGTTGGCAGCTGTGGCAGCTTGCTGTGTCCTGTGCCTGGCTGGGCCACTCTGCCTGTGCTGAACTGTCTTTGGGACTCCTGCTGGGTGCTTTCTTTGCCCAGCTCCCCAGAAGCTGTGGGACTGGGAGACAGTGCCTGTCATTTTAGCCTCTTGCTACTCCAAGGCAGAGATTGCCTTACACTTGTAGTTTATACCGCCCCAAGCACAATGTCAGCATTACACATTAATTAATAATAGTGGCTTATATTGCTAATCACTTAATTATAAATTATGTCTGCTGGTTATGCCTGCCATCACATATTACTCTGTAGTTACATAGATATACTCATAGTGTATCTGGGCTTTTGTAAATCAGCTTGTAGTTGTCCAATGATACAAAGGCTATGCCAGCACATAAATCCAATGTAAACTGCTAATCATTTTTAAATGAAGACAAAGCAATCTGAGTTTTAAATCCATAATGCAGGAGAATTACAGTGCATGTGTCTGAAATTTAGGAAGAGAACTTGCTTTGCAGACGTTTCAATTGTAAGCAAAATTCTGACGTTATGCGCATTACATGGTATTTTACTGGAATCACACTCAGTGGCAGATTTGCATAAATGAATGTATTGTATTTTTTATAACTGTGAAAGCTTTAATTACCTAAACTCTAATTAGGCTTACATTTTTTAGAAAACACAAGATATTAGCTTATTTTGTAGTTGGCTCAACTTTAGTGTTTTCCCATTTGTAACTCATACGCAACAATATACTATAAAAACACAGGGAAAACACAGACATGAAGGCATCCCTGGAATTTCTGGAGCTGATTGGTTGTATCTTCTCTTGATATATTTAAGCCTCAATGCATTGACATTTTCTTGAATGCTGCCCTAGGGCTAAAATCACACCTGATATAAATTTGCTGCAGTTAGATTTGGTAGTGTTGCATCAAGGATGAATCTAAATGAGTGTATTTTTATAATTTCTCAGAATAAAGGTGTTGTACGAAAGGGAGTTATTGATGATCCCAGTTTTTATAGTGGATACTAGTAAATACTAGTTTTAAAGAGGACTTTTTGGTGTTTTTAGAACTTTTGCAGAGTTCTTCAAATACTTTTTGGATACAGTGAGACAACAGTACTGTCTAGGTACTTGGCCTGCTGAGATTGTGACAAAGATTTAGTCACACAACACAGATTTTAAAAAGTTTATCCCAATAGGGCTCTCCACTTGGCACCTAGTGAGTCACTGTGGTACCTTTTATAAAGTGGGAAAACTAGATAAATAAAACTACTATTAATCATTACTCCCCTTTTGTCTAGCCTACGGAAGAAGAAGTGCTAATGTGTCTTGTGTTAATTCTGCTGAATTTTTTAATTTGCTTCCATACCGACATACCTTTTGTGTCTGTATTGGGTTGTTTAGATTTTTCTCTTCCTCTATCATAAAGTTGTGACAAGTATCTGTGTGTTTGTCACTGTGTAGCTACGCTACTGTAATGTGCTCAAATAAGAGCTACTTTTAAAGGCAATTCAGAAGCCTGTGCCGGAACAGAGCATCCTGCTCGGCATTCACTGAGGGCATGCTACTGAGAGCACACCGCACCTCTCCTGTCTGCTGCTGGGGCAGCCCTACAGGTTGTTGATGTGCTAGTTGTGGTGTGTAGCCTTCCAGGTGCTCAGGAGTTCTGCTCTTCTAAGTCAGAGTGAGGTGAGGATGCCTCACCCGTTAAAGGACTTTTTGTTGAGAAAAATTGTATAAACCTTCCAGTTTTATTCTAGATTATGGTTTCCAATATTACTGCTACTTCTTCAAAACATACATATTTGATGTATTTTGAAGTAGAAGGTCTGCCCGTTCCCTTATGTCTGTCTGAAAATGTTTGAAAACCGCAACATATGCGGTATCCCAGTCAAATAACATACCATAAGGCCTGTTTCCCTTCCCCCACCTCTATCCTTGCTGTTTAGTACCTTATTCCAGGGAGATGTCATCACAGTGCACAACTTCCTCATGAGAGGGAGAGGAGAGGCAGGCACTGATCTCTTGTCTGTGGTGATCAGTGGCAGGACTCAAGGGAATGGCCTGAGGTTGTGTCAGGGGAGGTTTAGGTGGGATATTAGGAAGTGTTTTTTCCCCCAGAGCATGGTTGGGCACTGGAACAGGCTCCCCAGGGAAGTGGTCTCACTACCAAGCCTGGACAGAGTTCTAGAATCATTTGGATTATACTTTTGGGCACATGGTGTGACTGCTGGGGAGGGTCCTGTGTAGGGCTGAGGGCTGGACTTGATCTTCCAACTCAGCATATTCTGTGATTATTTGACAGTCTTCATGCTTCTTCTGAAACAATTATTGTAGCAAAACTCAGGTTTAGTGGGAATTGAAAAAGGACATAAAAATAGCCTAACTCTAACACGGTAGTTAGCATACACATTTAGGAAAATAAGGTTTTGTGGCAAAGACTGTGAAGCAGGTAATAGGAATCCAATGCTGCCATCACTGCTAGGCACACCTTCCTACTGTAGCTTGGTTTATACGAAACAGAGAGCAATGAATGTATGCAAGTCCCTCTGAGTAGATGTTCCAAAGGTATCTGTAGTAGCAAGCTGATCCTCTGAGGTAGATGGAGATGTGTTGATGCCTGCTGAGGCAAAAGTACTTGATCACTGTTGAGTAACTGAGTCATTTCAAGACTGCATTTTTTAGGCATGCACAGAAACAGAAAGGTAGAAACTGGGGGAACTGTAATGCAATCAACTGATGTGCCAAAAGACTCCTGGGTGTTCTGAGGCTTATCTCTTTGCCATGCAGGCTGCGTAGAGCTTCCCAAGCCCGGCTGTGGGTCTGGTCCAGAAGCTCTGTGTACTGGTGTTTTCCACTGGTAAAATGAAGCCCCCAAAGAGTTCAGGTATTATGCCCCAATATCAGAAAAATAGTTAACATAAAAAGAACAAAGAAAAATCAACAGTGTCCCTCTCAGTCTGCAAGATCATAGGAAAATATCATTACAACTTGATGTGGGATGTTTTGAAGAGAGTTAAAATGCAAGACTTCAAAATTGCAGGTAATTTTTCGCGAGATAAATCTGTGATTTTTCCAAACTTGGTTCCGAGTGGTCCTGAGAAACCAATAGGAACTACTGATTCCCAGACTTTCTGAGACCAGACCCTAGGAGCTGCACCTGAGTCCCCTAAAAATATAGGCATCTGAGATCAGTGTGAGAAAATATTTTGGCGGAGTACCCTATGTCACACAGTAGGCTTGTGCCAAAGCCAGGGCCCAGCATCCCCTCTCCAAGTTCTCATAACAATAAGAACAACCTCCTCAGCAATTGCCTTACAAAAGGTTTGAACATCAGGTTACCCAGAGACATGAGCAGATAGTAGAGCAGTAATGTACAAATGAAAGTCCTACACTTTGACCTCCAACCACATGAAGCCCCATTACAATAAATATCCAACAACACATCCCTTTCCACACCACATGGATGCTGCCTTAGGTACAAAGGTACTAAAATGACTGTTCCATGTAATAAAACATGGTGGGAGAAATTATGAAGTATAAAGTGAGGTTATTGCCTTCACTGCTAATTAAAGTTTACTGTATCTTCTTGCAGCTTTGTTTAATGGGCTCCTACATATCATGGGGTGTTTCTTTAAAGAATTAAAAGAAAGCGCTTTTTAAGGTCACTCACTTGACCTCAATTCATTGTGTTGTGAATGCGGTATTGTAGTAGCACATATTGTGTGGGGTACAACACCATGTGCTGCTCCAAGACTCCTGTGGTAGCTAAGCACAAAGGGCTGCGTTAACGATGATGTGTCAGCCTTAGCTTTGAATTTCCTTGCTTGAGTGCTAGTTTTCATTACTGACACATAATACATGGTGTTAACCATTTCAGCTCTGAATTGTGCACAGGGATACACCACCGTTTGTGCTTGGAAATGGCCATTTCTGAAGTGCCAATGATCTGAGGTACAATTATTATTTTATTACTTAATGGCACCAATTAGGGCAAGCATTGTCAACTAACTCACAATGATCTCAGCACCACAGTGTGATATAACTATTACAATGAGTATCATAGCCTGATACTTAATGTCATATAGGGAATAAAAAGCTTCAAGCTTTTTTTTTTTTCCTGATTTGGCAAAAAAGTGTGTGTTCTGAGATTTTCACTTTGTTTCTTTGTGCCTTCCTTTCCTCCTCAGATAAATTCTGCAAAGCTCTTTGAATATTAGTAGTACTTTTTATAACACATTTCCTCCCACAGAAAATTTCTTAGTAGTAACTCATATGGCTCTGTCGTTTGATGGCTAAATCCTTGCTTATTTTCCATTTTCTCTTGCATCCTTTTTCCAGGCTGCTAGCTGAGTCTAGATCTGTTTTTACATCATACATCTCAAGCTGCAGCTGCTGTGGACTCTCTTGTTTGGTGGAACTCTGTTACTTTGGTATCTTGGCTCTTTATCTGGCTCGGGTTGCTTCCTCCTCAATACATGTTCCACTCATGAAGCGGGTGATCCAAAGCCCATTGAAGTAAATGGAAAAATTGCTGTTGATTAAATTATTTCACATCTGCACTCCCTGGCTCTACCAGCTTCTTCTATTGTCCACACATCCTGATTCACAAATGTTTTAAATGACAGCTTTAGGAACATGAAAGCCTTTGGGGCAATGGCCTAAAGAGACAGCAGAGGGTGAAATTTGTGAGCATTATAATGCTGTAACTGTAGTGCTTTCGTTAGTCAGTACTGAGCACCAACTGAAAAGCCTGCCTCAGTCAGGCAAGGAAGGCTTGCATTTCACACGCTCAGGCAAACAGGCAGCCTCCATCTCAGAGTGTGGTTCATCAGGAGGATTATTTCCTTCCAAATGCAAACTGAGCATCGTTTATGCTCATCCTCAAATTCTGGAATTCACTGGGAGAAAAATCGGGGAATATGCGAAGGGAGTAAGCCAGTTTCTTATGTGACATGCTCTCAGGATCAGATTCCTAATGACGGTGTGCATACACCTTCATTTAGGTGCTGCCCCTAGTTAGCTTCTTTAAAGTGACTCCTTGTGGGCAACCTTTATAGGCTTGAGTATAACTTAGACTGGAATTTCGATGAACTCCCCAAAATGGTTAAAATGGCAACAAGAGGTAACAGTAGACCTCACTTTCAGGTGTCAATAGGGAAAATTCAACACCGATGCCTAAATTCCTGCAAAAGACTTTCAAAACATTAAGGGACATAGATAGATAAGGTAGCCCTTTTATTGAAAGCTTTCAGGGTGCACACCAAAAACACACACATGAGCTAGATGATACAGTTTTCATAACTTTCACTGACATATATGATATCTACAGCTGGCCTGTGGTACGATTTCTCCTGGTGCCCACCCTCAGAACTTCTTAGAACTGCCCCTTGGAGCCCCTCCAAGGGCTCTGAGCTTCCTCTCCTGTTCTGACTACAAGCTATCTTATTGTCTCAGATGGAGCTCTTGCAAGTGTTCTTCAAAACAATGTGTCCTTGGTAATGTGTGTCTAACAGAAGTTCAGAAATGTGTGAGAAAGAGTTTAGTGACTTCTAAATACCATCTAAAATTTGAGAAACTCAGGACAACTTGTTCAACTTATGTAACCCCATAGAAATCTACAAAATACCCACTAAAATCCTTAGGCACCAGCATAATGTTTGGAAGCAGCCGGTATGCCATATACAATTACGGCAAATGTGCACATGCATTTGGCAAAGGTAACATGCACTTAAGTGCTCAACAACTCAAATATAATTCCCAAGATCTTCTCATTTGTTTTTGTTTTTTTTTTGGTTGGTTGGTTTTTGTTTGTTTTTGTTTCCTCTCTTTTGCCCCTGTGTCCACTATCTCTTGAGCCTGAGTGTTTTTCCAGGCACAAAGATTATGAGGTAATTACATACAGCCAAGCCTCAATGTGTGGATAGAAATTCATCACTACAAGCTCACCTGTCATTAAGAGGAAGTTTATAAACATTCAGAAGCTGTTTAAAAGCATTTTCAAATCTTTTGATGTGTGTCATCTTCCATTAAGACATGGATTCAGCTTTACCAATGGAACAGATGCTGGTTTGTATGCCTGAATTATATAACTTTGTGTCAAACCTTTTTGTTCATTACTAAAAGAATAGCAACGTCATTAGAGTTATAAATATAGTTACCAAGGAAACCAGTTTATCATAATTGACTATCCTTGTTTCATTCTTTATCCCAGTTTCTTTCTATTCTCTATCCCACTGCACCTGAGCTTTTTTTTCCCCCCCCAGTTCAAATGTATGATAAACAGCTGTCGGAGTGGCTAACTTGTTGATCCACATCTTAAGAGAGATTGATATACCTTGCCTGCAAAATTTAAATCTAGGTTTTCTTTCTTTTCACACTTTAGATTTTGGGACTATCAGGGGAATCTGTCAGTTTATTGTGCCCATGCTATTGAGAAGTGAGTGGATTTTCTAGTATTTCCAAATTTGTGTCACTAAAAACATAATGAAGGAAAGAGGAAGCAATTCTTGGCTAACAGTTGAAATTAGCTCCCTTGAAATGTTTAAAATAATCAAGGAAAAGAAGATGTCATATCCTGTGGTAGAGGAAGGAAAGAACTTGGCTTTCTTTGCTAGGACCTTGAAGCATATCTTTTCTACAGCAATTGTCTGGGTGATTTTGTTTCGTGTCTTTGGTCCTGATTTCCTACCCATGTGGCAAGTGTAAGTCATGTCACTGATGAGATCAATGACATTACTTACAAAAAACTGAGTGAAACACTTTGTTCTGTGAGGGCCGATGGGAATGGTCCTTTTCCTTGAGTTCCCCTGCATTGTCATTTTATTAAGATAGGTGAAAGCTTTAGTTTTAACTGAATGTCACATCAATTTTATTATGTCTGTAGGCGTCTTTGTTTTTAAAATTCATGACAAGTTCCTTGCAATACATTTTTACTACATTACAGCCACCTGTTCTACCTTGGTGGGTGGCTGTAAATCTGGGACTGTCCTTTCCTGTGCGTGTACATGAATGACTGTTTCTTTATGCAGTGTATTAGGAGCTTCCAAAATGTATTCATAGCCTGGACCATTCTGGGGGTACACGTGCATGTTTTATGGATCAGCTTTCCTTTGCTACCACTGAAAAAGGATCACCTGGGGTCCCAAAGAAAAACTTCTTGTCCCTCCCACAGGGTACCTTTTATCTAGGCCCAGCATATTCATTTTACCAATTCCTAGACAGATTCAGTTCACATGTTGCCATTAAAACTGTTTATTCCTAGATCAGCTTCAATAAATAATTCAGATTGGTGTGATTCTTAACATGTCTTTACATTTAAGTAAGTCAATATCTGACTTACCTAAAGAATGTAAACTATAGATACTGTGTTTTAGGAAAACATGCCCCCTAATACCCCTTTTGTTCTTCTGGAATTGGATTCAGCCAACCACATTCAGCTCAAGCCCTCAGCTTCCATGGGGCTGCAGGCAGGTTGGGTCAGGAAGCCATTTCTTCCCTTTGAAAGGATGCCTTCTTCAACCTGTGGTTCAGTGGTGCAATTGGCCCGGGTGGTGAGGTGCTGAATGTGAACCCAGGATGATCCATATTCATTTCCTGTCCCTGTCCTTGTGGTCTGTGTCAGTTTTGAAGCAATCATCTCACACCCATGTGCCTGAGTTTCCTATTTTTCAAATGAAGATATTGATATTTGATATTTGCTCTCTCCTTTTTAACTCCTGTCAGCTTGATTGCTACTCCTCCTGGTGGTGTTACACCTGAAAAATCTTGTGAAACTGTTTCAATACTGTTGGTTTTTGATGCCATTAAAGTGCCAGAGGCCAAAAAAATAAGTGCATTTGTTTTACGGGGCGAATTACAAATGAAATAACTCAATACATTATTAGAACTCTTGGCTGACTTCAGGTAGCCACTTATGGGCTTGTTTTGTTCACGGCCAATGGAAGCACCTGGGGCCAGAGTCTTCTCTCTCTGTATATTTGCTTTTAAGAGCTGTAAAATAACATCATTATGCAGAGGCTGTCCAGTTCCTTGTACAATATTGTAACCCAAATTCGTGGGCCACATAGAAAGCTTGTGATGATAGAAAGCAGTCTCAAGAGTCGGTGCTGCAGGCTAGTCTTTTATTAATCTCTTGCAAAATGAGGTCCCACAGCAGCAAATCACCCAGTGCTGACACATTTAATGCTCGTCTTCCCTAGTTCACATAAGGGGAAGAGCACTGCATCCCCATTTCTGAGAAAACGAGGTGCAGCATGCGCTGTGTCTAAGGAAGAGGTTGGGTTTGCCAAGAGCACCAGATGAGACATTGATGAAATCCTGGGAGCGCCTGTGTACTTCTGGTGGTGTGGATTGTAAATCACAGTAAGGGATGTCGATGCTTTAATTATGTGTATGTGATGGTCTATGTGTTTGTGCTTGTGGGTTTTTTATAAGTACGGTAAATGGAGAAGAGAATCTGGCCTGGCTCTGAGGCTGCTGCTGCTACTGGCGAGGCAGGAGAACATTTTGGCAAAGCAGTATATTTATTTTTTTTAAGCCTCCCTCCACAGCCCCTCCTGCTGTACTATATTTTTCTTTTTTTTCAGGATTTTTTTTGTGTTCCTTATCTGAGGTGCTGCTGGGACTGGCCATGTGCTCCAGCTTAGTGAGCTCTTTCCTATTTATCTGGTGTGGTTCCCAACCTATGATTTAACAGTGGTGTGTGAAACAGAAAGAGAAAAACAATGTTTGATCTGCTAAAACGTACCTTAAGAGCAAACACATACACATTGATGAAGGTATCAGCTGGGTTCTGCCTACAGTTATGTCAAACAAAGTATGCTAGGAAGTGCCAACTTTCCTTTTGTGCTGTGACACCAAGCGCTGCCAAAAGATATTAAAAAGCTTGCGTGAACTAGGTGATGGCAGCTGTAACTATCTAAGTTATTGCCTGGCAGCTGTAATGCTTCTTCAGTGCTGCTGGCTGCTTTTTATATTTGGTTCCCCATTTGTTTGCCCTTATTCTAGCAACCGATACCACCAAAGCAGGCAATCAGTGTGTTACAGCACATGGCCACTTGCTACTGCAAAATAGGCAGCTTAGTAGTGGCAATTGAGAGACTCTCATGCAGCAGCTGATATAAGTCATATTTCTTTTGGAAGAGAACCAACCTAGCTTTTTTTTTTGTTGTTGTTATGTGTCAGTGTGAATCCAAGAAGCCATAGATGAGTTGATAGCAAAAGGCAAACACACACACATGCACGTACACACACACATTCACATGCACACACACAAAAATGCAGCTTTCCGTGTTCTTTCCGTGTTGGCTCTAAATGTGCTAGAACAATATAGCCAGCTCCCAGCCCCTGCCAATCCTACATCTGCTCTCTAAAACCTCCAGCAAATAAGAATTACTGTGGGGTTGTTTAACCAACGCTTACAATATACACACTTTTCATTTTTCCGTCGCTTCTATCTGTACGCTGGTGGCAAAGGTTTGAGAGATAATGGAGAATGATACCCACTGGGCACTTGCTTTTTCAGTGCTGTGAGGTGGGCAGTAGAAACCTACATCTCTCTGCTGGCAAGTTTTGGGGCAATATAAAATGTTTTTCATTGCTGTGAGCTTTTGGGAAATTGTCTATACTATGGGTGGTGGGTTTCTCCTGTTTTTAGGGTGTTTTCTCTTCTCAGGGGAAAGCTTTATATTTTGTGGTCTTCTTTTGAGTTTTCTCTTTTCATCCAACTCTTAAATAATTCTGACTGTTCATGAATATAATATTTCTTGGAGATATATTATTTCTTTTTTCCTTTCTCAGACTAGTTTTGAAAGTACTGCAACATGATAATATTTTTGCAGCATGATCAACCTTAGAACAATTTCTCCAGCATGGAAAATGGACTGAAGTAGTAGTTGCATCTTGCGAAGGATAAGGCAAAAGATCTCAGTTGAGCTTTTAGATTTTTTTTCCTTTTCCGTTTAGGCTCAGCTGTTACAGAGACCTGAGACAATTGTGTGTTGTCTCACAGTAATAAGACACCATAATAATTCTTTCCACCAAAGAGTCCCAAAGCATTCATGAGTGTTTAATTACCTATTCCATTTCACAGATGAGGATGCTGAAATGCAGAGCAGTTAAGTGATGTGACAAAGGACACCTAGGTATTTGATAATGTAACTTGAAAAAGCAACAGCATGTTATTAATCTGTTTTGCATCACAGTGAGTGGACTGTGCTTACCATTAACGTAAGTAAAAAAATTTGCATGACTTCAGAGTCTTGTCTCCAAATCTATTGCCTAACTGTTTTTATTTTTCCCCTAGTATGCTATGAGTTTGAAAATTCACAATTAGACCTGAGTCTCCCTTGTTTGTGTATTTTGCAAGAAGAAACATCATAACTATTACGTCAAAATGTTGAAGAGATTTACAGAAGTGCTGTTAATGGTAGTGTGTTGGCCATAGAAGGCTCACATCTGGTGCTACAGATTATATCCATCCTATGGTGAGTACTCGGTGCCAGTAAAGACTTGTGCTGACCCTCTAAATTTTCTGTGAATTTCTCTCTATAAGAAGAGATACCCAGAAAAATGTAATTCCTTCCTTCTGTTGCAGGAGTCATGCCTCCCTGAAGCACTGAAGCATGCCAAGGAAGGGGTGTTTATTTTGAGAATTCAGATGAGATATGCTAGTTCAAAGTTCTCTTGGGCTAGGTGGAAACCTGCACAGACACAATAACCTCATGTGAAAATTCTGGCATGGCTTGAGGAGAGAAAACACCTGTGGGATCTGTGAAGCAGTCCTACATTAGTTAACCTGATACCCATAATTTTCCAGAGGCTTTTCTTTGCTGAAATAAGCTGACCTGTTCTCTAATTGCCCCTGCACTTTCTTTTTTTTTTTTTTAATTCATTTTTGTGGATAGAAAGCAATGCTCATGAGTTACATGTGCACGTGGGCAACAGCTCGCACAAAGCAGCAGTGGGATGAGCCTGTTTTCTGAAGACTGCAGGAAGCATTACCCTTTATATCCCACACATATCAGAGGGGCTGGGAATACCCACCTATAGGTTCTCAAACCAATTCTGGTAGCAGAAGATGTTCTTTACCTGTTGATGTTCCTGACTGCATGAGGAAACACATGTTCTTCCCCTCATTCTGCCCCTCTACTCTGCTTTGGTGAGATCCTGCTTGGAGTATGGAGTCTGGCTCTGGGATCCTCAGCACAGGAAAGACATGGTCCTAAGGAGAGAGTACAGAGGAGGCCACCAAGATGATTGGAAGCACAGAGCACCTCTCCCATGAGGAAAGGGTGAGAGAATTAGATTTGTTCAGCCTGGAAAAAAGATGGCTTAGGGGTGACATCATTGTGGCCTTTCAGTACCTGAAAGGAAATTTCAAGAAAGATAGAGAGGCTTTTAACAAGGATGGGTTGTGACAGGACAAGAGGGAGTGGGTTCTCACTAAAAGAGAGTAGGGTTAGATTAGATTTTAGGAGGCAGTTCTTTATGGGGTGCGTAGTGAGGCACTGGAACAGGTTGACCAGAGAAATTGTGGATACCTCAGCACTGGAAGTATTCAAGGCCAGGCTGGATGGAGCCCTAAACAACTTGGTCTAGTGAAAGATGTCCCTGCCCATGGCAGGGGAGTTGTAACTCGATGATCTTCATGGTCCCTTCCAGACCCAACAATTCTATGATTCTACGATTACCACTCTCAACTTAGAGGTTTGAGGCTCCTGTTACCTGTTTAGAGGTGATCACCCACAATCAATGGTCTGCTCATCCTATCTTGTCTGGGTTGCTATTAAAGCAATGTCCTATCATCTAAATTAGTTACCTAAAAGAAAGTGTGCAGTAAGAAACAATTACCCAGTTTAAGTTTTCCCTTTGTGTTCTTTTTGGCATGTTTGCTTCTCTAAGGTCATGGAACAATCCAAATCAACTTTCACCATTATTTTCCACTAATAAGAACAAAATAGGTTACTTGGAATTTCTTGTATCTCCATTTCTTTTTCTCAAATAATACCATAAAATCAAACATATAAATGCTTTCTTCTAAGACACTCATACCCTTTTCAACCCCAATGTATTAATTTTTTTTTCCTGGAGGTTAATTTGAGCTGTCCCTTCCCTCAAGAAATGTGTGCATGTGTGTGTGTGTGTGTAATGGAAATGCTGACAGACCCTTAACTATAACAGCATGAAAGGCGCCACTAAAATAACAGTGGAACAGATGCTGTCACCACTGCCCCTGGTGGGGAAAGAAGATGAAACAGAAGGGCATTAGAGTTGGTAGATGGCAAATTAATCCTATTGTACTAGCAGCTGCAACCACCAAGATGCTAGCATTCATGCTTAGACACTTCCAGTACACCAAGCTCTAGTAGTGATGCTTGGAAAGGATGAGGCAATGAAAGGTCACTGGAGCTGTTTTCAGCTGAGTAATAATTATAATAATAAATGTTGTTGTACAGTCTCTACTATGACTAGGCTCTTTACTATGGCAACCCAGTCAAGAATCTTTCTGGTATTTTGAGACTCCCAGTATTTTTCAAATGCTGAAGTATAACCCTAATGTAATTTTTGTTTTCTTCCCCCTGCACCCCCACCCTCCACCTCACCCTGCTCCGCAAAGGTTTCCATGCTGAAATTCTGATTTTAGACCTCTTTCTTATGCTTGTATTAGCAGGTAAAAAAAAACCAATGTTATTTTTAAACAGAGACTAAGAGTGTTATAATTTTCATTCCTAAGAATCTGGGTGATTTTGCTGGGTTGTTGTGGAAATCGAAACCCAGAAAGACCTGTGACCTTAAATGGTTGGATTAAAAAAGGAATCTTTTTTCCAATGAAGACTGAGTGGATGGTATAAATCAGAATTTTAGGGGCTCAATTTATCTCTACAGGATTTTTTTTTTTTATTTTTTTTTGGTGAAAACTTGTTGAAGGGAGCTGTACAAACAATAGCTTGTGTAAGCCAAAGCTGGCATCTAACAATTCTTAATGTCTGAATGAAAGTGCTATTTTTTTTTTTCCCTTCACAGTACATGTTGCCAAGAAAACAAGGAGTAGTTGCTTTAAGCATTTACAAATGGTAATGCACCAACAGCTGGTCTCAATCCAACTGAGCTATTGTAGGGGTATTAAAAAGACAGGCCAGAGTTTGAGATCTACTGCCAACCTCCCTTGCAGAGTTAGGGAACATTTTACTTGGAAAAAAAGGTCTTCTCTTCCTGCAGAGATCCACGGCTGTATTCTCCTGCAGAGCCTGAGCCCTGCCTGGCAGAGCAGGCAAAAATACATTGGTAGGCCAAATGTTTCATTCACATGAAAGTGTAGAATCTAATAGGTCTCCAGCTAGATTATTTATCTCAGTCTAATATTATAGTCTTCATCTGTGTTTTTCACATTTTGTTTGTTGGATGAACAATTGTTTCATATGACTATATTTTTATAAATTTTCTTCTTTTCCTAGAAAAATCTTACAATTAAATGAATGTAATATCAGTATTAAGGAAATTAAATTAATTCTTCTGAATTGAAAGGTTTTTCTAAAGTGGGTTTAGTCTGAAAGACTTTTCAGCTTTTTGCAAAAAGCACCCACACTCTATTCCCTATCCAGCAGGAACTGTAAAATATTTTTTGGGCTTCGAGGTTTGTAGGTAACTACAATACTAAATAATACTTCTTTTTGAATATAATTACAGATGAACTATGTTTACAACAAATGTCCTAGAGAGAGCAATAAAAATTATTATTTTTCATGCTAAAGGCCTCCGCTATTAGCAGTACATTTTATATATGCTGCTTTTTCTGAATAGAAATGCAGTGTTTGTCTTTTCCCTGAAAGATAAATGAACCTATTTGTTGATGTGCGACACTTAAGCTGGACATTTATGTGAAATAAAAAGGGCCAAATTAATTGTGAAACAAATCCTTCCCCCAAAAAAACCCAAAACAAAACCAGCCAAACAAACCATCACACAGGCAAATGTGAAAACTATACCTTCTCCTTTCTTGCTAGAGATATTTGTTTTTCTAGGGTGTTCACAGTGGCACAATGCCCGCTTGTTTAGGTTTGTGTGTGTATTTATTTATTTTTTTACAATCATATGGCTTGGTTCTGTTTTCCAGATCTTGTCCGAGAGCTGCTATTTGAAATAAAAATGTTTGTATCCATTTCCTCATTAATCATTGTAATACAACCTGCTGCAGCTAAATGACAAAACAGATGCAACGATGAAAATTAAAAGTGATGGATACTTATCTTTGGCTATAAAAGCTGCTAACAATTTAGAGAACTAGAGTGCCTTTTGGAGCTAGAATGTGGCAAATGAGAGAACAATAACTGGGCTAAAGAGTTTGCTGTTTGTAAACCAGATAACTATGGGGAGGCTGCATTGCTGTCTAGCACCTGTTTTATGTGGTTTGCCTTTTCTGTTGAGTAAGATCAAGTGAGGTATTATTTTAATGTCTGATATGTATAGCATTGTTGGAACTGGATGTAACCTAACCCCAACAAAACTGCTGCAAACATGACCTTGCTTTTGTATGGTGTTTTGAACTTGAAAATGGGCCTCTTTCTTTTTCTCTACCACACACACTGGCATGTTTTGTGAGCTTTTCTCTGTAAGATGGGTTCCATTTCCCTAATGAGAACAGACCTCTTCCAATATGAAATGTGGTTTTAAAATGTAACACTCTAAATCTGGCTTTCTTATGTTTTCTTTACAAAATGCAGGTTTTTTTCAGTGTGTTTTGTGGAGGTGCTGAAAGGTGTGAAAATTCAAGGGTCAAAATTTTAAGGGGAAACTACTTATGGCAGCTCCTTTGGGAACTCCATTCCTGTGTGCAGTAGGAAGTATTCTCTCATCCATCTCTATCTGCTCTCCTGCTGCAGCTGGGACTCTCTAGCCTGCCTTTGTGCTCTGCTGTGCCTGTGATTTGGCTGTGTGCTTCCAAAATACTAATATACCACTCTGAAATTGCCAATCAAAACCATCAGGTACATGCAGTGATTGTCCAGATGAAACTATCAAAAAATGTGTGACAATATCTATATCCATACTTCAAATCTATATTGAATATTCCTAGATTGCTCCTGCATCAGTATTTCTAAATGCTGTGTTTATGCACAAGACAGATGTACACACACTTCCCATTCATCCATATTTGAGAGAGTTAGAAAGAGGGTCTGTGGGATCATGGAATCCTGGAATATTCTGAGTTAGAAGGGACCCACAAGAATCATCAAATTCCAACTCCTGGCCCTGCAAAGAGCCATCCCCAAGAGTCACACCATGTGTCCAAGTGCATTGCCCAAATGCTTCTGGCACTCTGTCAGGCTTGGTGCTGTGACCACTTCCCTGGGGAGCCTGTTCCAGTGCCCAACCACCCTCTGGGAGAAGAACCTTTTTCTGATATCCAAACTAAATCTCCCCTGACACAACTTCAGGCTCTTCCCTCAGATCCTGTCACTGGTCACAGGAGTGAAGAGATCACTGTCTGCTTCTTTTTCCCTCGCAAGGAGGTTGTAATTGCAATGAGGTCTCCCCTCAGTCTCCTCTTCTCCAGGCTGAACAAACCAAGCGACCTCAGCCTCTCCTCACATGGCTTCATATCAAAGCCCTTCACCATCTTCATGATCCTGTTTTGGATACTCTCTAAGAGCTTTATACCCTTCTTATATTGTGATGCCCAAAACTGCACACAGGACTTGAGTTGAGGCCACCTCAGTGCAGAGCAGAGTAGGACAATCCTCCCCCTTGACCGGCTGGTGATGCTTTGCCTGATCCCCCCCCAGACATGGTTGGTGTCAGGGCACTGCTGACTTGCCATCAACCAGAACCTCCACATCCTTTTCCACGGCACTGCTTTCTAGCGTCTCATTTCCCAGTCTGTATGTACATTCAGGACTGCCCTGTCCCAGGTGCAGAATCCAACACTTGCTCTTGTTAAACTTCATACAGATGTGGTATTAGAGGTAAATGAGGAAGCAGAGTGAAAGAGGGAGCTGCAGCTGGAGAGAATGTCTGGGTTGCTGGCTGAATCGTGGAGTGGGAGGTACTGCAGGACACAGCTTCCTCCCGTGGAGGAAACTTTCTCTTTTCCCTTCTCACAGCACACCTTAGACTTTTCTTTCAGTAAGACTCAATGTGCTGTTGCTAATTATTGCAGACCATGTGGCATTTTTGACAGATGACAGGTATATTTTGGTCCAAGTCAATGAAGGATAATTGAGAATTGAGCTGAATGGATGCTCCTCAGGTTTTGTACCAAAACCCGTCTCTACTGCTGTCGCAGTCAACTGTGAGGCCACTACGTGCTCCGCCCAAGAAGCAGTGAAAGGGAAAATGATTTTTTTTTTTTCCCCTTATGAGACACTCTGTGCTGCCAGGAAATGAAAAGCAGCATGGCACTGCAAGTTCTACTCATTGCTCATGCTCTGTTTCAGGTGGAATTTCTCTCAATATATTGTTTTTATCCATGTGAACGCAAGTTTCTCTTGAAAATGTAAATGGTCCTGAGACTGAAGAAACAGTTTGATTTTAGCATGCTCTTCTCATGATTTATCTGTTTTCTGATTTTAATGATTTTCATCTTTGAAAAGAGAACAAATATTGCCTTGCAATACAGACAAACTAAATAGAGAAAGGGCAAAGCAGCTTAGGGCATTTTTAACAGGCTTGGAAAACTTTTTCTTCAGGTCATTAGTTGGAATCCACTCTGAGGAATCTAAGGTGTTAGTAAGAATATCAGATACTGAGCAAGAAAGAAGAGAATGATGTGCATGGGAAATTATTAATTGAGGAGGGAAAGAGGTGGCAGAAGATGTGACATAAAGCAAAAGACTCCTTCTTTTATGTCCACATTTGTCACTAGGCAGTTTACACTGTTTTTATTCCTTTCAGATCAGTTCATAAGTTGCTTATTTCTCCATACATCACTCGTGGTCTGCTTGAAACATGCTGATGGTCTTACTTCTGGCTACAAAACCAGAAAATCCTTCCTGGAATCAGGGAACAGAGCATCCGTCTGGATGTGCAGCAACAGTGTCTGTGAATAATGAGTGAAACAGTCACTTATGTTAACTTTAACTTTTGTGTCTGTCCTATCTGCTATAGCAAGCTGCCAAGAAGAGAGGTCCTAATGCTAGGCTGCTTCCCATTCATATTGTGTCAAGCTGTGCCTGCAGCCCTGTGTCAGCAAGCACCTGTGGTCCTATAGCCTGGGGGTACACTCAAGCTTGGCTTCAGTATCTCTCTGGGAAAAGAGTGCCTGCTTCTATCCTTAGCAGCACTGCCTCCACTCGAGTGTAGTCACTGACAGAAAATCCCTATGCTCAGTGAAGTCTGCTCAGTGTCAGCTGATGGCAGGTGAAAGTGTCCCTGCTGGAAGCTGCTGTGCTCATAGCCTGCTCTCTGAACTAGGAGCTTATGGCTTTGCATGGTTTTCCTGCACATAACAGAAGTAGCATTTAAGTCACTTCTTAGTGTCCTTACTGGTGTATTAACCACAGCTGAGTCCACTTTGTGCACTGTGTACTAAACCACAGGTCACTCGGCATCAGCCACTCCTGACCTGAGCTGCTTCTTTCATTTACACAGCTGAACTACAAATTTGCTACTTCAGATTATATTGTGGTGTGAAGCATTCTTATGGGTTGATCTTTTCTCTTATGTCTTAAAATAAGTCCAAGCTAAATGCTTCTTATTGACACTCTTGGGAGTCATCCCCTGTGCAAGACCTTGCTATCCTTTATCCAGCCCCACAATCTCTGATTACCTAGTACAAGGAACCACACTGAAAATGATTAACCTATATAGTATAGCAATATTGTTTAACCTTTCTCTGGTTCATACAGGAGATTCTTTACAATATTATAACTAAAGTTGCCATTTAGAGCTAGAGCTGCTGATTTGAAACTGTCTTAGTAAGCAAGGGAAGTTTCCAATGAGTAGTGTCTTACTTATATTTTAAAGGCAGACCTTAAAAAATGTTGCCAAAAGAAAAGCCCCTTCTCTTTTTAATCTCTGGTCACTCAAACCTTTCAACTAATTTGGAGTTTGTGTTCAGTTGCTGTAACTTCCACAGTGTAAACAAAAAAAATCAGGGTGCAAAATGTTTGTAAATTCAGAGTTGTGTTTTCTCTGATTCAGCAGTAAGTTGGAGATTGGTAGCCTGACTTTTAGAGCTTTTGTCACAGTATAGCATATATTTTTGAGGACAGAGAACACCTCTTTTTTATGTGAGTACATACTTAGCATAAGGCATACCTCACATTTACTTGTGACCTTTGAGAAGCAGCCATAATACAAAGCAGTAACAGCATCACCTTCTGAAAACTCAGAGGAACCCTAAAGATTTACTCTCTAAGCTTTCAGCAATCAGGACTTTAGAAACTTTCTGCATTCCATTTAATAGTCCCTGATAGATTTATTTCTCTATTATTTTCCTAATCCCTTTTTGAACCCACTTATACTTTAGTATATCACAGCATCTTGTGACAGTAAATATCAGAATTTTTGCTGTATGATGAATATTTTTTTTTAGTTTTTCTACCTGATAATTTCATTGAGTGCCTCCAACTCTGTGTAGTAATATAATCATTCCCTGCTCACCTTAATACCATTCATGCTTTTGTGAACTCTATCACCTCCCACTTTCAGTGTCTTTTTTCCAGTCTGAGGAACAATCTAGACTTGTTCCTCACTGCAAAGAAGCTGTCCTGTGCCTACGGTTAGCTATTCTACCCCTCTTTATAACATTGCTATGCGTTTTGTGCTCTGAGGTAGAGACTACAAGTATTCAAGATGCAGGTGCATTATGGATTTATCCAGCAAGACAGTAATTTTTTTTTGTTCTGTTTTTGTCTCATCTTCTTTCCCAGCAATTCTTAAAAGCCCCTCTGGGCATTTCTGATGACAGTTGAACACTGAGGTGACCTTTTCTAATTATTCAAAGTGACTCCAAGATTTCTCTTCTGAACAGTGCTGTTCATTTTGTACCTATTAGTGTTATTTTTCCCCACATGGGTTAGTTGGCACTCACCACTACCGAGTTTTATCTTAGTTCATGTCACTCTTCTGAAGCTCTCCACAATTAGCTTCAGCTTTGACTGACTATTCTGAGCAATGCTGTATCATCAGCAAGCTTTGTCACTTCACTTGTACTGCTTTCCCAGGTTGCTAATAAATATTGTGAACAACGTATTTGAAACCTTTTTATATCTGCAAAACCAATGGTATGGTTTTATTCCTGCTACTATTTATTTATTCTAGGAATGTTTAGGTTTACTGCAAGTGGAGATGTTCATACTGGATTGACCCAGTAGTGTATCAGGCCATATGATCATTGAACAGTTTAATAAATTTGTGACGCATGGCTCCTTTTTGCAGAAACTGTTGGATCCATCATATTTATAGGTGTAAACTAGTTTTATTCTTCATTTTGGTTTCTATCAATTTATCTGCTGCAGAGTCATGTTTGCTGATCTGTCATTCCCTCAGTCTTTTATGGAGCCCTTAGGAAACACAACAACGTTTTCAAATTTTTCAGCTTTTCTTTCTCCACATACTGAGGCAGAGTTGAAGACTTGGTTACAGGCCTCCATCACTAACTTAGTAACATCTTTGATTAAGAGCTCTTGTGCATTTATTTTCTAATCCAAGTGACAGGTTACTATTAATTTATTGATTTATTCTAAGACTTCTTCAACTCATCTTTCATTTTCGTTTTAATCTTTTTTTTCACTTTCTTTAATACTTTTACATGAGTTTGGCTGAGGTAGCCTAGAAAAAAAGAGGTGTTGTCCCCAATAAATAGTGAATTTTTTGGACTCTTTCTGGACCTCTATGCTTTTAAGAGTATTGATTATTGCAAATGCTTTATCATGCTTGTTGGCGTCTCCTGGTAGCCTTTCCATATCTCTGTGGGAATATCATAACCTGCTTATGCTTTTCTGGATCACTTACATGTATCACAAAATGCTATTTTGTCTATTAGGTAAACACTTCATCTCAGGCTAGAACATAACCTCTTGCTTTTTGCTTATGTTTTTCATCATGTTGAACAATGGTTTTTATTTTAATGCCCAGGTCTTTTTCCAACACTGTTGGAAGAATCAGGCTTTTGTTTTCAGCAAACACTTCTCCAATAAGTAATGAGTGTATCATGTTTTGAAGTTTAATTCTGTTGCTTCTCTGGGATGTCTTTACAGAATTATTAACTACCTCTGTGTGGTTTGGAATACAGCTCATTTAAATAAAGAAGGAATCTGCAGTGTTATGTGTTTCATATTTGTTTACATTGCCCTGATGTAAGATGAATCCCTCTCCAAATATGCAAGGGAATTTTTACACCCCACTGGTATTCCACACTCGGACCGCATCTTTGCAAATGTAGCATTACATGATGAAAAGTAAATTTGAGAAACAAACTCTCAGTTAGCTTCAAATTGGCTTCTACAGTTATTTTCACTCCTAAGCAAATGCTGCTAAGATTTAAATCAGCTGTACACAATTTCCAGCATCATCATCCTGATCTTCCTGCTTCATTTAGGGGTGTTAATGAAAATGCAGTTGGCTGCTCCTCTTGCATATGGACAGGACCTAATCATCCTGAAGACACATCTTTTGGCAGTGTAACTGATTTACATAAACTGATGCTCGTTTTTACATGTTCAAATATCTTCTTATAACTGCACTTTACATCAAGCAAAGTCGCTTTGTAATATACCCTTAAAAATGATGAATCTTACCAAATCATTTTGTTATTAAGAATTTATAAAGATTCCCCTTACTTTTAATTACCAGTTGTGACATTCTGTACTGAGCACATCAGGTGTATCCTCACACCTTTTGAGCCAGTCTTTTACTAGATAAAAACAGATGGTGGTTGAAAAACTTGCATATTTTTTAATTATTATTTGCTTTTTTTCCCTTTTTTTTATTCTGCAAATTTTTGATCTCAAATTAAGCGTGGACAGCTTGTAATACCACAGCCCACACATTAACACTTTGTAATCCATCATGAGAGTTAAAGACTAAGAGTGTGTTGTCCAATATTGAGTCTCAGTTTTTCTGGTCAGTAATAATGCTCTGTGTAAATAAGTGAAATATTTATGTTTCTTAGGACACCTTTACTAAATGTTTCTTGTGTTTCTCAGTGTCAAAAAAAATGTTTTGACTGTTGAAGAAGCAACTTTCCATGAAACTTTTTTTGCCTTCCCAAATGGCAGAGGGGAAATGTGTCCAGGTTTGATCCATTGACACGTAAAGAACTCAAACTCAAGCTGTTTAAAGAAGGACTTCTCTGCCTACAGGGTCATGTTTGAACTTGTTCAGGCTTCCATGAAACGTCCTCAGAGCCCAAGAAGAGGTTCCCTTTTGTCTGAAATTCGTCTCTCTAGAATCTCAGTGCTTCACATGTTGAACTCCTGACAAGTGCTCAAGAATCAAATTTATACTTTGGTCTGAGGGATTCTGTGCTGGTAACTCTGAGACTCATTTGAGAGTAGGCGAGTCTGTCTCTCTTAATACAAACATAGGAATGAGGAGGCATTGAAATTAAGTTATTTCCAAGGGAAAATTCTGGTGATAATGTTGATATTCATAGTTTCCTGGCTTTCAGTTCTGTAATTGGATCCTTAAGCAATTCTTCCTCTGCCCTGTAGTTGTGCTAAACTGGCTAAAAATGAGGACAAACCATGAGTCTGAATCTCAGGAGTCAGGAAGTACTCCGTAGGTTAAATCTTAAATACCTTCAGTGTGAAGAAAAATAGGTGTCTACCTTCAGTGTACAGATCTCTGAGGAGTAGCTTGACTTTTTATTTTCTCTATTAGTTTTTATTTATGTTATTTTTTCCTGATCAATATCTGAACTGGTTGATGTTTGTAAGTCTGGAGAGGAACTGGAAGAAGTGAATAGCAGGCTGGTACCAATCAGTGACTGGGAATTGCGATGAGAAAAATTCTGATGATAACTCTTCAGCTGGGCAGCCTTGGAGGAAAAACAGATGAAATCACTTTGGCTAAAATGGATGTCTGCAGCTTTGCTAAATCTCTCTCAAAGAAACAAGCCCTTGCCTGATAGTTTTTACAACAGCAGGAGCAGTCAGAATGCCAAGAGAAAGCTCAGTTCAGACCAACTCTTCAGTGGTGTTTCAGTTCACCTGCTCTCTTCCTTGTGCTGCAAGAATCAAGAGCAACACAGTCTCAGGCTTAGAATTTTTTAAATATTTCCCCCCCCCTGCTGCAGTCATCTTAAACTCAAGACATGAGGCGAATGCTGGATTTGAAAATGCAGCTTTCAATGAGCAATGGATCTGGCATTCACACACTGCATTGTGCTGCCAGTCCTTTTTTATATACCAACTCGTGTGCTTCCTACTGCCTTATGAGCTGGGGCTGTCTGTGCCATCATGTCGCTATTGTGACAATGATATCGCCAGTTGCCGGCACCATCCCATCCCTCTAGATTTGGAGTTCTAAGAAACAGCAGATTGGAAAAAACAAGTAAATGTCAACTCTCTGGACTTAAAATTAGTCCTTTCTTCTGAGGACTTTGTTGCACTTTATACACTTAGGTTAATAGTCCTGGGAGTTATGGAATTAGATGTTCTCATCTCACATGTATGAAGCAACACACAATTGAGAGGCTTACCCGGGAGAATACCTGAAAAACGTTACCTCCAAGAAGAGACTTATCTCTCCTTATTCCCATACTGTATGCTAGCCAAATAGCTGTTCTTGGCCAGCAGTACTCTGAGCTGAGGGCTGATGCATCCAAATCATGAGTAAAAGTTCAGTAAAATAACATTCATTGTTGCAGGATAGCTTTTTGGGGGAAAGAAGCTGCCTTTAATAGGTGTGAGACTTATGATTAGAAGCTCAGGACCTCTGAAAATCAGAACTGCTAATATATAGCATCCTGTGCTCAAATACTGACTACAGTGGCTTGGGATGCCCTACTCAGCTGTGGAATAATTCTTGTGTGCTATCATCTGTCTGCTCTAACAGGGAGAAAGAAAAATATGTTTACTACATATTCTTTGCTATTGAATTTCTGCACCTTGGCAGCTCATTCCACTCTTTGGTTCCTCATAGGCCCAACTATTCCATGAGGCCAGCTCTTTCTTCTGTTATTTGTAGACTTTGTTCTTCCATCAGATGCTTACCCACAGTTACATCTGATCTACCTGTCAGGCTTTGGTTTTCTGTTTTCCTCTTCTCTGATAATTCCTCTTTCTCTCTGAACAATTTCTTTGTCTCCTCCTTCCTTTGCTTTTGTATCTTTCCACCTCTTCTTTGTGCTACGCACCTCTCCAGTTCTTCCTGCCTTCACCCTGAATATCTCCTGGACATTCTGTGCCTTCAACCTGTCTCCAGAATGATGGGACATCCCTTATAGCATCTTACAGTTACTCAGATGTCTGTCAGAGTCCCTGCAAGTGTCCCTGGGAAAGCTGATGAAGTTACTGGAGAAGGGGAGATCTTTATGAGCATATTTGGAGGTTAACATCTGTATTCACGTATAACACAGTGCTACAAGCATTGTATCTTGTGGGAATGCTCACTGAACCCCAGCTAAACTATTTTGTATTGCATACTTCCAATGTGCAGCGGCTGAGAAAGTGGGTTACACAGAGTATTTTGCAAAATGCTCCAAATAAATGAACTTGTATAATGAACAAATAAACTTTTCCACCAACTTTCCAATAATCCACTTCATTTCCTTGCAGTGGTTTCTGAGGTCAGCTGCAAACGTAGTCATTACGCTTGAACTAGCCTCTGATAAGCTCTTTTTTCTGATTAATAATGTGGTCTGTCTACTCACTTCTGTTGTTCTCACCTTTTCCTCTGTCTTTTCTCTGGTCCCTGTTAATTGTCTTTTCTCACTACAGTCTGTTGGCTCAGATGTTATTTGCAGGACTGCATGAAAACACCCGAATTAGCCTGTTAGCTCAGGTAGTGGAAGCAGTTTTTACAGATCACTGTGCTACTTTTCCTGGGATAACTAATTCTCTCTCTTTTTTTTTTTTTCATTCAGAAGGTCTGTTAACCTGGGAGACTGTTTCTTGTTCCCGTACTTGAACACTGAGAGTTATTTTACATATTTCTCTTTACAGAACTTCTGTGCCTCATTCTTGTCTCCACATCCATCTCTGAAGCTTCTTTCAGGCTCTTCCAATGGCTGGCTTCCTATTTCTCTTCCTTCAACACTCTTCTGAGAATTCACTTCGAAGACTCTTATAAATGATGGCTTCAGTGACTGGTAAAGTAAAAGTAAAAAAGTAAAAAAGTATAAAAGTACTTTTTATAAAAGTAATTTATAAAAAAACCAAAACATGTTTTGTATTCTGGAAACAGGCCCATAATCAGACTAACCATTTGCTGATTTTCTTCCTGTATTTCTATGTTGTCCATTCTTGTCTCATCTAATCTACATCATGCCTGAATCCATGCTTATTTCTCTGTATTTTTGTGTATTATTAATGGACATGGGAGTCCTGATAATATAGTTTGCATATGTGATTTGGAGAATATATGCATGTGAATATTACTTTCCAGTTGAACTATATCCAGAGAGAGAGACTGGAAGGCTGATCTTCTGCTCCCACAGCTAATGTGTATATGCAAAGCACCAGACTGAAGGAGCATCTATATTACTGCTTGCTCAAAGCAGCAGAGACTATGTCATACATAATACAGAGACATCATTACTAATATAAAACACTGCTGGGGAGAAGGGACACATGGGCGGGCCAAGATGGCAGATGGCTTTTAGTGGCATGCTGCTTTCTGTTCTTCTACCTTTGTAATTTGTGCAATTTAAAGCCTTTGGTTACTGTTTTTACTTTGCTGTCCATTGGCCCTGGTGAGAGTTTTTGTTGTTGTGTGAGAATGCGGTGTATTTTTAGTGAGGGCCACAGCCAATAGTATGTGCTGTGTTCTCCTGGTGACTGGTGTTACAAGAGCAGGCTAGTCAAGAATAGCTTTTATGATCAGCTGGTTTGCTGAAGAATTGATGAAAATAGCAGTTGTCTTGGCCATATAACCTCTGCTCTGTTGTACTGCAGGATTTTGTGGTTGCTCAGTAAGGCACTACTACCGAGGTGGAAAGCTCTCTGGCAGCTAAAGAGGAAGGGTGGAAATAAAATATACCTCAAAGAGAGGCGGTTTTTAAGTGGGGATAGGGACATATGAAAGTATCTTCCCTGATTCTCATAGTGATGGAAAAATTCTTTGAAGGAGCCAAGGGGCCCTTCCTGTGCTTTAGGAATGGTGTTCAGGAAATTTGAGGCTCTTGCTGGCCCTGTTGTGTGGGCCAAAGTCATTCAGGTTCCTTTAGCCTCAACCTCACATTGGTAAAATGAAAATAACATCTTGTCATTTGAAAAGGCATTGAGTCATTTTTCATCCCTTCATTCTCTAGGAACTCTAATGGTCTCTGAGACCCATTGATGGATGATGCTGAAGGAGTGCAAGGTGCTGGTAGGGTTGATGCCAGACTCTGACTGGTCAGTGCTTAGCTGTGGAAAGTTTCCCATTCCACAGGGACAAACGTGGTCATAAATTCTGCCCTTCAGGGCAGTGCCTGTAGACAGCCGCAGCAAAGGAAGATCAGCTAATTTTCTATCCCCAACCTCCTTTTTGGTTCACTTCAGACCCATAAAATTTAACATCCACTGCATCTTATGTGGGGCAGGCTGCTCACCTCTATCTACTAGAATAGATCTAATTTTTTTTGATGGCTGAACCACCACTTGGGTTTGGCCCAAAAGTTGAAGCACAGAACTGCTTTGAAGGAACCCATTACGGAAGGGAGAAGCAGGAAATGGTGCAAGTTTTGTGATGCTTCTGAACTAGAAAGAAGCGCAAGGGGCAAAGCCTGAAATTTGGATCTCTCTTTGTCTTTCCTTCTCTTTTTTATAACTCTTCTGAATTTCCTGATACTTGGCTTTCCTTTCTGATTTTTATTTTTGATTTTCATGAGGCTCTCTCTAATTAGATCAGGCAAAATCAGCTCAGGTCAGCATAAGCTTTTTCGTACTGCAATATGGTTTTCACCTTTACACAGTATGGATTTTCATGGCAGTTTTAGCACTAAACCATATTTGCAGAGGTACAAATTTATATTCATATTACCAAGTGTGGGAATTCTTATACTGAAAAGCCAATGCACAAGCAAGCGATCTTGCCAAGGACTTTTGTCACATATCTTGCTGAGTGGGGTTAAACTATGACAAATAACAAGAACTTTTGTTCAGACTCACAGCTCAGAGAAATTTTTTAAATACTCTTGCATATATACATCTCTCAGCTCAGATAATTATTCATCCTGGAGCCTAAGTAACATATGCATTCCTGAAATTAGTTTAGGAATTTTCTAGGCATGATTTTGGATTGATATTTAGATTCCAGCTTCCTATATTTTTATCCATTTCCCTAGGTTCACATTATAAGTGGATTTCTTTATCAGAATTTGAGTGAATATGAAACTGGAATGTAATAGCCTACTTTCAACTCTATTTTCAGGAGTTGTTATAATTCACAATGCATACGGTAGCTATAAAAAGACACATTATATTTTCAAGGTCTGTCACATTATTTACAATGTGAGAACATAAAAACTCTCTGATGTTTCCTGATAAACAGTCAGACCCAGCAGCACCGCTGAACAACGGGTTAGGTACATCAGGTGCATAATCAGCTTCAGGTGGAGTAAAGAAGCCAAGGGTATAGAAACATACTCTCTCTAGAGGACAGGAGTGTACTCCAATATCTGCAGTTTCAAGTGCTGGAGTATGTGGGTTAACAGAAACATTTCTAGTATTTTGTGGCCTAGCACTGCTACCTTCCAGGCAGTCAGTCATCTAAGCAAAATTTCCACATGAATGGCTGCTGAAAAACACAATGCCCCTTACCCTAGGGTGAATCCTAGTTTTGTTAAAGTCAATGACAAAACTGCCTTTGCCTTCAATGGGGTCAGGACTGATGATGTCTGATTTCCATTTGAGTTTGGAGGGTTGGAGATATCTTGCAGGAAAACAACTCAGTCTTCTGCTCAGGGGATGGTAGAGTTCCATGGATTTGCAGATTTTTCACCTTTGTCATCAAAAAAGGTTTCCATTATCTTCTGAATCTAGATGTGCCCATAAAAGATATCACTGCCCTCCTTTTCAGAGGTTACTGCTTCCTCACTCTTTAAATTGTTGAAGGGAAAATTAGCCAGGTTAGTTTGTACAACTGAAAATTGTGGTTCCAGCTGGGATATTTGACCTGCAGCGAATTGGGGAGTGCTTAAGACAAAGTGAAAAACCAGGAGAGTTGACCGTAAGTGTTAAACTCAGGGCCAGGAAAAGGACACGTGCCCATAGTTTAGGTATTTAGAAAAGTGCCACCACCTTGTGGCTCCTGGGTGTGCTGAAGGTCACAAATTAGCAGTGCACAGGGAGGTACTATGGTTGAATTACTCTCAGGAAGAACCTTGGCAAGCACAGAAGGCTGTATGGGGTTTGATATCTTGCCTAAACCAAATCTTTTTCTTAAGGCTTAGTGACAGCGTTGACCTTGAGATCTTACACTCAGGTTGGAAATGCTTTTCCTTGTGCTCCTTCTTCGTTGGTTCTGGCATTCCCACAGAGTTGCTGCCACAGGCTGTGTCTGCTGGTGGGATGGGTTCTCCTGTGCTGTGTTCTCAGTGCACCTTCAGAGGGTGCGAGGTACCTCACAGCAGCTGTGTTGCAACAACCACATGTGTCTTTCTCTGCCTTAGTGTGGCTTTTGTTGTCTTCTTGGTTTCGGTAGTGCTCCAAAATGACATTTCAAACAGCAAACTTCCCAACTTCTGGTGCAGCCTTTCTGCACTTACATTTAAGAGCCGCCCTCGGGCCTAATAAGTGCTTGCAGAAAAGAAAATGTGATTACATACACAGAAAGAAAACAGAACCAGCACTTACAATGAAATATTTTCCACATGTATGTGCAAGGCCCTGATGAGCACACCTATGTTCAGGTGCTGGTGAGTGCTCTGGTGTATGGAATCAAACTGATGGGTTGGTATGTGCTCTCTGTCACTTTAATGCCCCTGCAGTATTTTATTTATCTCTAAAATGGATGCTGCTGGGCTAAATTGTTGGAGAATGGTATAAATCAGACCAAACCAAAAGCAACAGAAAATACAAAGAAATTGCTGGAACAATACAAAAGGACTCCTTCAGCAGGAATCACAGCTTTAATTCATCTCACAAGAAAATGACTGACTCCTTTGAGCAATACCCACTCTAATCTCTTACATGTGCAAATGGCTGACAAAGGCAAGTGTCTAAATTTGCAAATGACAGAAATAGTTTTGTTATGCAGTATGAGTTGCAGGACTTTGGGCTCAGTTATTATATTATGTTAAAAGAGTAGGTTTACCCTAATTTTTATTATTTAGTTCTTCAACATTAGAACGTCCTCTTTTTGTTCTGTGCTGCATACCTGTGTACAAAGTAAACAGTCCTGATGGCTGACCATAAACAACATTTGGTACCTCTGATCTATATCTCCCCCCCTGTGAAAGAAATCTAATCTTATTTACATGAACATTTATGTATCATACAATTTACTTTCAAAATGATTCCATAACTCCATAATTCACAAGACTGCACCACTTTGGTGCCAGCATTTCTTTGCATCTTGTTTGTTTGAAAGAAGATTCTTCTGGCATATTTTCAATTATAAGTTGGCAAACAAGAATTTTTTTCCTCTTGACTTCAAAGTAAACACAACAGTAAAGACTTAACAGTTAGATCCTTGTGGGAAGCCTGCTGACATCTTATTTAATGTGTGATTTTAAATTATGAGAAGAAGAGTGAACTTGTTCAATGTACTTTGTGCCATTCAAATTCTGACTGCAAAGCACCATATCCTCTCAGAGCAATGAAACTGTGGACCTTGTGCAATGTGAGGCAGCTGGGATCTTAAGGCTGGGATTGTAGCAAGTGTGCCACAGATGTACAGTGTGAAGCTGCTGACCCCTGTTCACCCAGGGAGGTCTTAGGGCTTTGATGGAGCAGTTTACTGAGAGCAAAAGATGGCAGAGAATGCAGAAGCAATGCTATGCTTCATTTTGTGGGAGCTTTTGTACTGAGCGAGTAGAGCATGCAGGCTTATTTCCAGGACAAACAATTGAAACAGCAAACTCACAAAGGATGTTTTGGACTCTTCTATGAAGGTTTTAAAGTCCAAATTCAACAGCTACCCATCATGCAAGGTCTAGGTGTAGTGCAAGAAGCTGGGCCAACAGATCTCTTGAGGTTCATTTTGCTTGTAAACTGATTTTATTGCTGTAATGATGAGATGTAGGGCAAGAACAACTGAAAGTGAGACAAGAAATTCTACTAGCTGGGCAATAACAGAAAAGGGAAATGCTTACATTTTTCCTTTTTCTGTCAGGTGATCACCCTTAAAATGAGAAGTTACTCTAATATTGTCATATTTCCCATTATCATTTCCTTTGTGACTTATTGGTGTTGGGTCAAAAGATCACCCAAAAGGCTAGTGAAAATCAGTGATTTACGGTTGGCTTCACTGGAATTCAGCTTCTCAACCTCACAAGATTCATGGGGGATTTGTATGACCTATTATATTTGCAGCTGTGATCAAACTGCAGTCAAGGGCTTGACAGCACATCCTTGAAGTGATGAGCTTTTGGACTGTTCTATACTATTATACTAGGTTGCTGCATATTTTTGGTAGAGAAAGTTGTGTTGCTGTCCCTTTCCTGCCCAGTTCTGCATTTGATTGTCAGGTGCAGGTCAAGGCAGTTGAATTGCATTGAAGGTTGTGGGTGGAGATGCTACAGGTGAAATGTCAGGATCCTGCCTCTTTGTTGGTGCAGAGGGTCAGAACCTAACAGGGGAGGTGGACTGGAAGGCTGCAACACCTTGTTGCTAGTATGGTGAGCTAAACTTTGCCTGGGGAGTGCTCATGAACTCTCAAGGTGCTCTCAAGGCACAAGACACACCAGCACCCCACCTGTCTAGGACAAATGCTTCATACAGAAGCTACTATTAGAAAAAACCCTATTATTAGAAGGAGGTGTTTCCATGCTCATATGGACACAAGGTCATCCTGACCTATTATCTCTATCTGTCTGAGGTGAACAAAATCACTTATCACCAAATGGCAGCATCCACACAGGTGATCAATATGGGGACCTCTGCAGCTTGTTCATTTCATGAATGTAATAGTCTCTTCTGTTTTCTTTCCTTTGATATTTTCATCAGAATAATTCAGTCTGACAATGTTTTTAAGTTAGTGAGAACAACCAAGGGATAAAGAGTTCAGTCACCTTGGCCTCTTTCTTCTCCTAGTATTAAAAGTGAGGCTAACTGTTATTATGATATAGTATTTTACTCATTGACTTTCTTTTGAAAGTTCATAACATGGAAGCTGTTTAAAAAATTGAATTTGCATAAATGCTTTTTAATAATAAAAAAAAGTGTTTATTCTTCCTTGACTTATTAATCCTTTTTTGCATAGCAATTAGATACAAAAACTTGTATGTATGTGCAGATATATACATATATATTCGTGTACACACAGGCATATATATGCACAAAACTTGTCTCCTGAACTGGAAAGGGTTCAACTGAGAAAAATAGTGTGCCCACCAAAACAATTGTAATTTTTCAACAAGATCCCAGTGTTTTCTTTGTAAAAAACCAGGATTGGAAAAACATGAGGTTTTCCTGCCAGATTCCATTCATTTTCAGCAGGAACAATCTGCTCCTCTCAGCTGAACGTTTTACAGCAAGAATGGCTGGAACTGAGGAACCAGCTCCTGTTTGGAAATAGTAATTGTTTTTAATGAAAATGCCTGCCTACCATTTGGAGCTAATACTAGAACCACGATTCCACTAGGACAAAGCATCAGCTGGACAAAAACATACAGTGCAAGAGGGCAAGATGTCACATTACCAGGAAAGCAAAGGAGAAGGTCTTTCTTTTTTCCTGCTTTTTCTTTTTCTCTCCTTTTCTATTGGTTTCATCTGTGGTTCCCTAAGAGATACCAGATAATAAAAAGGGCAAGGGCCAAAAATCACCTGGTGGTGACTGGAGTCATGCCAAACCATTGTATGTTTGAAAACAAAACTGATGGTAAAGGAACAGTGTGGTAGACCTCCTTGATAGGGTTTGCTTGGAAAAAAAAAAAACACCAGCTTGGCAGAAATAATCTGATGTACGAGAAGATGGACGTGACTGAGAGAACCTTGGAGTTCTGCCTTGTACAGCCCTGTCCACTCATTGCAGAAACCAATATCTTAAGATACAGGGAAGTCTTTTAAGCAGAGGTAGAGATTCAATGACTTCTTCAATATCTTTATTTAGAGCCAGGTTTTGCTGCAGTTCTTATGATTGTGTGCAGATTGGGAAATCAGAGAAGCAGAATATGCCTGGCTACATTTAAAGCCAGATGAATATTTAGAAGAACAATGACTCCCAAAATCGAAAATCTATGGTGGTGCAATGGAAATATAGGGCTCTTACAAAGCACACTTCCCTTGTCTATTGCAGCTTCCTGTCCTCTAAAGGGATGGACTCTGGAAGGTGTCTAATACACTGCATCTCTACCTATCGTTTTAATAGTGTGAGTCACCATTGCTAATATTAAAGACATCTCCCAATTAACACCAGAAAGTAAAAGCTGACCCTGTCACCCACCCTTGCTGTTTATAATATTCTCAGCATTTACTGGTTTTGCTGGCTCAAGCTTGGTTGTGAACTCTAGATTGCTTTCTTTTACTCTGTCATAACTTTTCTGCAATTCATTTTGTACCAAATTGTTAACAAACTCAGAATGTGCTCTATTAGCACACTGGTAGCTTATTTGCTATTACTCATTCAGGTTTTATTTGAAATGGGAGGAATATATTAGTTAAAAAGACATGAAGTATAGAATTATATCTGTGAGATAGTTTGAGGATATTAGAGAGAAGCAAAATATTTCAAGGGACAGGTCTTTCATTTATTAGGTGAGCAGGTATAATAGAAAATAAATTATAATAGATACTGTTATATATATAATAGTATTATAATAGTTATATAAATAATTATATATAAAATAATATCATAGAATGTTATTATGGAAATGTGATATAACAGAAAATAATTAAGGTTTCAGACACATCAAACTTGCTATTTTACAAATCAGTGAAATGGACTGTCTAGAAGTTAGGTATTGATTCCATGTATTAGGGAAAATATCTGTTTAGATACACCTTAATGATGCCTGATACAATGATGTCACTACCTATTTTCATAGCAGATGCAGGATGGCTTTTGATATCAATGACCATTGGAAACAAAGGCAAAAAGAAATGTGAACTCACTCTCACCACACTAATTCCACTGTGATAACACAGGTTGATTCTGAAAAATAGTTC
This sequence comes from Campylorhamphus procurvoides, assembly GCA_013396655.1. Classification (NCBI taxonomy): domain Eukaryota; kingdom Metazoa; phylum Chordata; class Aves; order Passeriformes; family Dendrocolaptidae; genus Campylorhamphus; species Campylorhamphus procurvoides. Next base: position 853,147 of record WBMV01003664.1, on the reverse strand, counting down.
AGGCCTATTCACTGTGTGAATCTACCAGACCACAGCAGGTTCTTTACAGGCATTTCAGTTTTTCATACTGTAATTTAAGAAGTCAAAAAAATGCCTCTCATTCTGTAGCTGTGGCAGAAAGCTCTCTTAGTGGCAAACTGGAGTTTAACCTACAAATATTTGAGTTGCCTTCCTGTATCTTCAGTGTATCTTGGAATAGCAGAGGAGGAAGCAAAGGTCATAGCCAGTTCTGAAAATGCCCAAATTTGATAGTACAATTGGCAGTGTGGTCGTGTGGTGGAACTCTGCATACTCTTGGAATGTTCCACGGGCCACAGAATAGCCAGCTTGGATGATTCCACCCCAGGCTTCAGCATCTTTCATGGAGGTCTAATGGCTACATGTGCTGAAATGTTAGAAATACATTCTAGGTTGTCCAGTTTGCTTAGCAACCGACCATCTTTTAGCCATTGCAATTTTGGCAAAATAGTTACTAATACCTATTTTTTAAAGGTTACTGCTTGGTAATAAAGCCTTACTGACACTCAGAGGGGAATTCTGAAACTAGTAAGACAAACTAATGACTTGATAGTGTAGAAATAAGACAGAAATTGTTTTAAGAATCATATTCTCTTTTTCTGACTTTTCTAGCAGCACAGAAGAGAACTGTGAGGTAACAATAGATACCTTGAATTTGTGACTGCTTTTTCACAGGGACTTACAGAGCAAACTGCACTACATTTTGGTGCTTGACATTTGCTTACAAATATGATCTATTGATTTGGAATCCAGATTTTCCAATTTAATCCCAAGGCCACAGAAAGCTGCTCCCACAAACCTTTAGTTAAATGTACTGATGGGCCAGACATGCTGACTAGGCAGGGGGGGCTCAGATGAACAGCACACTGTCTTGGATTGAACTACTATGTCTTAGATTCAGAAAGAAGACTTTTTAGCCTAGATTGCATCTGCAGCCCAGTACCTAAGGCAGCTGGTGATTATTTTTTGCTATAAAACCGAGGTTCAGTGTTCAAATAGGATCTGGCATTATGGAGTATGCATTTTGGTTCAGATGTTTGAGGTAGATCCCTGAGTTTGAGTATCTGAACACCATAAGACTGCAAACTTGCAGCTCATTTTGTGGGCAAGCCGTAGATAATAATTTTCTTTTTGTTTTGATGAATGCTGTTCATTTGGGAAGAAGATGTTCTGCTGCTCATGCTTGAGTCAGCCATTAAAGGAGAATGAAGAACATGAAATACGGCTTTTCAAACATTATCCTGTATGTTTTCTTAATAAATCCTAGTTTATTAGTCATTTCCTGTTTTGCTCTAGAAAAAGCCAAAAGGATCTATTAAAAGCCACTCCATTGATTTCTAAGTGGGAATTAGAAAACATGGTAAACTATGCGATTGCTTCTTTGAGTTGAAGGAATTAGATCTGACACTATTTTCTTGTTTGTGGGGCTTGATGAAAGTGGGTATTTCTGCAGAGTGCTTAGCTATCTGACATAGCTGAGCATGTTCAGATCCATTAATAATAATAACTTTGAGTATGGAGCAGTTTTATTATGTTAAATGGAGTAATCTTATGTTTTGAAAGCTTGCAGTAGATTTTGAGAGAAATAATGGTGCAAAATGACATGGATAATTTCCATGCATGTTCTTTGAGTTTCACTTGCTTCTGACACTTTCACACCAGTTCTGAGCACTTACTGCTGCATGGGTTAGGTCTAGTTGGATTCTTCTCTTCCGTGAACCCTCTGCAAGATCCAAGCAGCAGAGCTCTAATTAGGGCAGCCCAAGAAGACTTTCCAGGTCCCAGCCATTTCTTTCTCCTATACAAGGGAGTTAATTATTGAGGAATAACATATGATGCTGTATTGTAGGACGTAGTATGGTAGCCAAGTTTTCTCTTACTGGGCCAGGGGTTACTTCCCTCATGATGTAAGGCTTTGACTACATCCAGATTCCACCTTAGCTCCGGAGTTTGGGACACTACATCTCCCTCCCTGCCCTGGTTTCCATGCATAGAGAAGCAGAGTGTGTAGCTCATGGGGGTGTACACCACTAACCCTCCCAGCAGGCTCACTGGGACCGACATCTGCCTGTGCTTCAGCAGATACATGTTGTTGCATCCCTGGAGAAAGGTAAAATTTTCAGATTGAATACAGCTCTCTGGTTTGGTTAATGAAGTTAACCAAACTGTGCATAGAATGGCTTTTCAAGAGTTTGGCTTAGATAAAATACTTCTTTGCTCTCTGTCCCCTGCACAGCTCTGTCTGTACTGTCTGTATTGTTTTACACATTATGTTCTCTAGACATTGTGCTAACAGGTTTGTTTCTATCTTGGGCAATGACAGAGTGTGTTTTGGTGATTCATGTTTCACTGTAACAGTGGGACCCAACAGCATACTTAGAGCTTATGCAGACAGTTCCTCCACCTCCTGTCTGCAGCAATGTCCTGAACCTCACTTGTTGTCTTGGGCATTCTGAGGTCAGTGAAGGTCTACTTATTTCCTCTTTCTTCTCTGACAGTAGAATTCATTCTGTCTCTCATGGCTTATATTCCCCTGTTCAGATCTGGTTGAGGTTTTATTTAAGCAGAGTATTGCAAAGAGATAAAACGAATTAACACATTGAAGTAATCCTTGTCTAATGATAAATTAGACTAGACCAAAATAGTTCCATGTTAGGTCATTTTACATGAAAGAGATCACATGGACTTTGTATGAGATAATAGGAGGGGAAAATACAGGTGTGAATCAGGGAGCGCAAAATGCTATTCTCTAAACGTGAACTCTCTGGTATCAATCTTACCCATATGGGCTGATAGCTATTAGGTGTCACCTATTGCACAGCATGTATTGGAACCATTCTTTCAGGTCTAGACAACCTAGTAAGATTTGTGGAAGGAAAGGCTTTTGTATGACTTCAAAAATCAGATGCCAATGTTGTTACTGTTGTCTGACTTTTGCTTTGTTGCATAGTTTTAATGAATTTTTGCTTTCTTCCTGGCTACAGCTTTTGTGATCATCCATTATTCTTCCTCTGTTTAACGCAGATGAAAATTCAGTCGTTTCACTGGTTTTTTATTGATACTTACAGATTTTTGAGTGTAAGATCAGTTGTTCTGATTGTTTCATGTGATAATTAGGACTTAATTGTATTTCAATTTATTCCTTGAAGGTCTTCTGTGTTACTTTAATCATAATACAAAGTTCCATATATATATAATGTATATATATGAAGAACAAAATTTTTCATAGGAACACGTCTGTAATTAATTACTAATCAGTATTAATAGTGATTTTCCTTTGAATTAATTGGAATTGACATTTTAGTTTCAATTTAAAAGTTACATTTTTCTTAGTTTGTCATTTTCTTTTTGATTTTTTTTTAAAATTTTAAAATACAGTTTAAAAATGGCAAAAGGAACGGCAGAATCAAAGTCTTTAAAAAAATTAGAGGTAATTGTGGAACACTGGAGTTCACTCCTTTGAATGGCCTTCTGGGAGAGCCTGTTTCACCTCTCTCTATTGGTTATATAGGGTCTTAGTGTGGCACCCAAAGTTAGACTTTTAAGTTAGTGTAAATTCATCACATACTCTTTCACATTTTTGATGAATTCATTTATGGATCAAAGTTTATGACCACGGCCCTTAGACAACTTTAAAAAAGTTTCTGTAGAATTGCAGGCAAAAGAGAGGATATTGTAGTTTTAGAAACGTGGTTGTGAAGTCTCAGACACCATGGGAAGGCTAAAATAGAAAATCCTGCATACAGTCTATTAGGCTGCCTTTAAATTTTGAGACCATTTTCTCAGGTTGAAGTTCATATGGATAGTTCTACATTTTTGCATTAGGCATTATGAGCCCAATGCTCTTCTCTAGGCTGCTTTCCCTACTGAATTTGCTGTATGTGGACTAAATCTGGGTTCATGTTGAGTGTTAGGATGATGAAGTCCTTTGTTTTCCAAATGGCTGTTTGTGGACAGTACAACTGTTTTGCAGTTTGCCTTTTGTATTGTAACTGAGTCTTCTTACTGGCACTGTCTCTGTACTTAGTCACTATGGGTCAAGATATGCTTCTGAAGTTTACTTAATAAAAAAATGTACACAGCCAAGAAACAAGGAGATAAGTAGACAAGTCTTCATGTGCCTTTAGGATTATGATAAAGCAATATACTGAAACAGAACTATAAAGCATTTGGAAGAACATGGAATATAGTCTGTTATTCAGCTGTTCAGCTGAACAGGAGTATTATTCTTCAAATCAGCTGAAACTGCTGAAATCCTCAGTACTATCATGATAAATGTCCTATAAAAGGGCACATGTACATGAGTGCTCTTTACCATACATTGTATGTCCTGCAGCTTTCTTACCCCCAGTAAGAAAGTCAGTCAACCCTCCTTTGAAGTGTTTGGCCCTGGGCAAGTAGAAAGTTGCATGGCAGGTGAGGGGTTAATGACATGTATGCAGCTGCTAATACTTAACTTCTGAGGCTATATGGTCTTTAGGGGTAATTTCTAGGCAGGCTCTGACATGAGATGTGACATTTACCATCAAACACAGCTAGGGCCGTTGCACATTTTCTCAGGGCTATCAAGAGCTCCTGTTGGCCTTCTTTTTTGCCTGCTGATAGATTTTCATTAACCAGTTGGAGTCTCTCTTTTTCTATATCTACTTCTGCTAAGTGTCTGTATAAATACTAGTGACTCCAAGTTTCCCTGTCTGACTAGAGAAGGCTGTTGTTACTTGCTTATCAAAGAATATTGTCCTATTTCCACAAAATGAAGCAGGTCGAGAGAAGTCATTGTGAGAGAAGACGTCAGCAAACATATGTAAAGGCTAGAAAACACTAATTGTAAGGGGAGCTCAGAAGATATTTTAAGGTTTAAATACATGCCTGAAAAAATATATATTAGAAAATTTTTGAAGTGAATTAGAAGGTATAAAGGGATATCGGCTGTAAGTGGTAAAACCAAGACTCAAGGACAGGGGGATATAAACACTTAGGTCTGACACAGATTTGTCCAGATCTCCGGATCCATTGGTCAGCTGTAAGACATGCCTACCACACTTGTCAGTATATGCAACTACAACTCTTTCACGAAGAGGAAAGCAGGAAGGTTCTGCAGTCACACCCCTGACCACAATGAGTATATCTTTCCTTCTGCCACTATCTACTCTATCAGTTCTGCACTCCCTTACTATGAGTATAAATCCACAAGCACTCTGATGTTCAGTTTGTCACACAGATGAAGAATTAAAAAAATAAGATGAATTGGAATACAGAGAAGCAAGGTAATTACACTCATCTTCACAACATTCAATTCAGTTCCATCCAGATCTCTAATTTAAGGTCAGTCCAATAATTCAGTGAACAAAATAGAAGTGGATGCCATTAAAAACTGAATATTTACCAGGCTTCAGTGCTCACTGAACATAGCTGTTCTTTACCTTGGTAATTTAATTTTTCATTTACAGAGCTTAAAACTCAAAAAGTCTCCCCAATACTATACAAAATATAACTACAATCTTGATTTCAATGGCACCTGTGTTATTTTTTGTTGATTTTCAGGCAGAAATTTATGATTTTGGCTTAATTCTAAAGGAAAATATTCACACCTCCGCAAAGAATTTTCTCAGAACCTGGGTAGTTAGGGATGGATTATGGAACCATAGGTGGTTTAGCCTTCTTCTGAGCCTGAAATTTGTTACAGTGTGTGAAGGCTAGTCGTTGAGGCAAGTGAATGAATGGGCAGTCTCTGTTCAATTTTTAATTTGCACATTGCTTTAGCTGCTGTCTTTGATGATCTCAATAGAGAGGCCAGGGGCTAAGCAGGTATTAGAGCAGAGGAGAACTTTTCTCCATTAACATTTCCGGCTGTTACTAAATAGATCCAAGCACAGGTCCTAGAAGTAAAAGTGATGAATAAGCAAAGCAATGTCATCCAACCTGGAAAACAGAAAGACTAGAAGACGTAAAGATGTTGGCAGGGATGAATGTCTTATCTACACTAGAATTTCCATCAACAGTAACAGCAATGGGAAATGTTTAGAAAAATCTCAGTGATATGGAGGCATTAAAGTCCTGTATCTCAGAACCACAGTGTTTCTGTAGGGCAATTTCAGACCACAGTGTTTTGTTTCTGGATAATTTAGATTTTGATTTTCTTTGGTCTGAGTGCATTTAAGTATTTATCTATAAATTAATCACAGCCTTAATCTGTAAAGAGTATAAAGCTGTTTATTAACTGTTGCAGGCTCCCTCTTCCTACTGATGTGTCAATGAACTTGTGTTGCTACCTGGCTGTGATGTTTCAGATGTCTCTTTGCCAACAGACTGTATTGTGACACGGGCAGAGCTCTGGCTTTCGCTGAGAGATGTAAATGAGGGAGTGGGAGGCTGATGGGAAGACAGAACATTCTCAGGTATTAGCAACATCAACAATTAACAGACAGTAAAGAGAAAACAATATAAAATAGTGGACTGTATGTGAGATCTTTTATTTCAGAGCTCTCTCTCTTTCAGGACTTGTTGCAATGTGAAAGCCAAGTCTTCAAAAGCTCTGGCCCAGGAATCTTCCAGCTAAAAAGATGGTGTGTAAGATAAACAGGACATAGGAGGCTGGCTATTCTCAGGTGTTGCTGAGCAAATGATGCATGCAGGTTTGGGAAATTCAGTCAAAGGGAAACAAAAAATTCTTTCCCATTGTGGTAAATTCATGGCATTCTAAGCCTGAGTGAATGGTGCCTACTTACTCCCTCCTGAAAACCAGAAACACACTCCTCTTCTGCTTATCAGGGCTAAACACAGGCGAGGAGTGGGTTTTGCGGGATGGAAGGCTGGGAAGAATTCTCTTCCATATAGGGACATGTCTTCGTATGTATGTAACAGAAACAGGGCATTTCTGCTCGTTCCTGAACCTTACGAGGCTGTAGAAGACCTTAGGATACCTCTTATCTGTCTCGAGATCTGCAACACTAGACACTGGAATAGTTAAAATGGTTTGAAACTAAAAACATGTCTACAAACCCACTGAATTACGTAAATTATTCCAAATTTTCTGGGATTGACACTTCCTGATGTTTTTATTTCATTAACATCAGACAAAGCTATAGCAATATTGTAAATAGACAACTGAGTGTTTCTTAGCCATACTTGCAGATGAGACTTCTGCATTTATCTCTCTCTCTCTCTTTCAAAATGCTGAGACTTTGTTCAGTAGTTGCTATTAATGTGGGTGAAGCTGGCCATATGGCAAGCAGAAAAAAGTGCTGGAAGAACTTTCACACATAGCTATTGCAGTGCTTTCTTTGTTAGATTTTCTTCCTTAAGTCCAGATTTCACATTCAGACCTCTGGGGTAATGCATTAAACTACAAACAAGACTGAAGTGTTTGCACCAGCCTGTTTTAATGCCTAGGAGAAATCCACCTTCTTCCTCTCTCCTATGCTTTGGGGCTGTTTTGTTGAAACCTCTCTGTTTCAATTGGTACAGAAGCTGGCGAAGGAAATACTCTGTTAGATTTGCTGTTAATTCTACAGCAGGTTCATCAACAACTTTGCTGATAGTATCTTGTCTTAGCAATGTCCCTGAGGAGTTTCTCAGTTTTGCTTGCAAAAGTGCATTATGCACTAATCTAAGTTTTAGATTAATTTTTCCGTTTCTCAGATCTACAATGTGTTCCTCTAAATCACCTATTTCAGCCAAAGCACCTGCTCGAGTGTGATTGTGTATACATGTTTTTCCTTGTATGACTTAGCTTGTCATATTTATTTCAATTTCTCTGTGATTTGTATCCATCCATATGTCAAGCTGCAAACTAATATTGATTTCAGAGGCCATGTGCTATCCTGATGTCTACAAGCACTTCTCCTGGTAGTATCAATGGGCATTGTCCCTCTGGAGACTCAAGGCTTTCCAAGCTTGGGCAATACTCTTGGTACTTCTTGTGTTGGCTTATCAACCTTTCTTCATGATAGACAGAAATCTATGAGCAACTCAAAATAAAACTTACTTGGTCAAATAACCAGTAATATGTTGTGAATTACAGTTCTCTTCTAAACAAAATTTAACTGCAAACTTTATGAACAAAATGTTGTGCTATGAATATGGCCTTCCTTCATTATCAATCAGTCATAAATAGGAACTAACTGTCTTGAAGCTCGCAAATTAATCAGACTTCCTTATGTAGCACCCTCCCCGGTTAAAGACTATATTAGTGTGCCATCATCCACTGTGAGTGCCTTTGTGCTAAAAGTTGAGTGGTACCCTTCTTGTCCTGTTCTCTCCAGCAACCTCTTTTTCTGGTTGTTTGTTTGTGGGTTGTTTTTCTTTTTCCCCACATGAAATGCTGTGGTCTTCAGCTTGCACTTCTACAGCAAGTACCTAATTTTAATGTGTTTTTATCCAATAAGTGTCAAGAAATTTAGAAAAACAGGTATTTGTCCTGTCATAGGCCTTTAATGCCCCATGTTTTAGAGGCAGGTCTCTCTCATAAGAGGTTCTGGAGCCCAGGCAAAAGTATATCACCTGAACGGCAAGTGCTGGATGGAGGATGGCAGGCCATATCATAGAACCAGAACATCTCAAGGTGGAAGTGACTGCTAAGGATCATATTTTCAATAACCAGCATAGACACGTGCAAGCATAAACACAAGACCCCAGTGAAAAACATTATGGGAAAGAATAATGCTTCCCTTAGCCCAGAAGAGGAAAATGTTGGGAGAAATATGTAGATTCTACCTTATCTTTTCAACAAGGCAGAAAACCTGGTGGTGAATTGTTGTACATATCCAGCTCATGGTCATACCTAGCCCTTGGTCATAGCTACTGTGGTGGACTTTGCAGTTGTAAAAAATGCCCATGGCTAGAAACACCGGAACGAATATATCTTTAGTCATGAACATTTGTTCAGTCTTGATCTATTGGATTGTTGGACAAAATTCTTCCCAGACTGTTGGCAGGAAATGAAACTGATACTTCATAGTGCACAAATGGGCTTCTCTAGGTATTAACTTCAGGTGGTGCATAGGCCTGTATACAGAAAACTTCACAACCTTAAAGAGTCCCAGAGAGACCAAATGCTTCAATATTGCCATATGTGTAAGTTGTCCTGTGCAACTTTCTTCAGCCATGAAACTAGTGACCTTTCTATAATATCATCCATTCTAAATTTACAAATATATCATATCCTTCAGGAAGTGATGGCCTTTTACCAAGAGGGCAGACATGTTTTTACAAGTGTCATTACAGAGAGGTTTTTCTCTGTATAAATTAAGCCTGTCAAGAAAATGAAGCCTTCTTCTGCACAGCATTTGAGATGTTTTTTAAAAATTTGTATTATGTTGCTGTTATTTCACAGCAAATGAAAAGCAGTTTTACCTGTAAAATGGAAATTTCAAAGAGAGGAAATCCTAAAATGTTTTTTTCTGGGTTTCTTCAGCGAGTCAGCCATAAGCTGCTAAATCTTGTAGTCTTTTGTTTATTGCATTTATACTCTTCACATTTCTGTGGTAGCCAACTACTCTGTACAATAATAATATTATATGGGAGTTAGTGAGGAGCACATGCAGTCTGCTTAGTTTATTTTAAAGCATCTCTCAGGTTTACCCACTGTATCTGCAGCCATGAAATGAAACTAGGATGAAACAAAATCACTGTAGAAGGTAACACAGGTTCTGGTTGCCTCTGAGTGAAATATGATGAAAATACTGTCCTGCTTTTGCTTATCTTTGCTTATGTTTTCATTTCTTTATCTAGTTAAAGGAAGAGAGCTGGTGATGGAGGAGAATGGGATGGGTCTGGGAGGTAGGGAGCAGGGAGCAGACCTGCTGAATAACATGCTCAAGAGCTCTCCTGCACAATGAGATTAGCACGATGTGATCATTTTGGTGCCAAGGTGCTAACACAATAATACAAGCGAGTTTGCCAACTTTTCAAATTGAATGTATTTGATTATTTGCTTTTAATTAGTGTGAGTTTTGGAGTATGTACAGGATTGTTAGAGATACATGAAAAGCCTCCTATGGCAGGAGAGTGTATTCTCAGTAAAGACGGTACAGCATTGTTCTTTTTAGCTGTGGAGAATGAGATTTAACAGCTATGTTAAATGTTTTAGCCTGTTTCTATTGTGCCTCTGTTTCAACTTATTGGCAAGCCCCAGTGATTTGAGAAAATAAACCTCTCATTTGATCTGAACGTTGAGCACTTTGCTATAAGAAGAATTTCCAGCCTAACTTCAGGATACAGAAAATATCACTGATTTATTTACAGGAGGCTATTACTCTGTTTTTCTTCCTTAACAAGGTCTTGAGTAAACTCATGCTGTCATTCTTTTCCCATGCAATCCTCTCCTTTATGTTCATTTATCTTGAATGCTGTTGTCAAGACTGTAGGTTTTTAAAAATCCTTTTAAATGTCAGAAACACATTGCAGCTCTGGAGGAAATATAACAAGGCAAACTGTTTATTTTGACCTCTCTCTTTTTTATTCTGAAGAAATGAGGCAGACCAGCGGTGTCTTGGAGATTGTTTGGATGATTTACTACTGGCTCACTTCATGACTTACCAGTCACTGTGAGTAACTCACCTCCCTGGACTGGAAGATGTGTCAGCAAAAGAAAAAGTAACTCTCCTTGTATGGCACAGATTGTAGGTCAATGTACACCTCTCAGTTTTCAGCATTACCTACCTTCCCTGAGTTCAGACTCTTGGATTTCCACCATCCGAAGAATAGGAATAAGAAAGGCTCAACGCATTTTGTGTGTAGTAACACAGCCTTCTACCTATGTACTGTTCTTCAGCCATTTAAACACGGTTATATATGCACACACATATATATATTTTAAATACTCTCCCCTTAAACAATGGAGAAAAACAAATGGTTGACAATAACAATGGCAGCAGCTCTCCAACAAAAGCATGCAATTATTACAATTATACTATCCTTGATTAGGCTCCCATGCATTGCATTTCAATGTAATTGATGTTGTAGGTTGACACATTGGACACCAAATATTCTCGCCTGTCCCTTCACTCTTTTGTTTCAGAGCCTGATTTGCATTTTCTATGCTTTTAGTAATGAAGACTTAGCACTTTTCCTCCATTAGAAAAAAAAAGAGAGACACAATAATCTGCAACTCGGCACTTGTTTAAGGATTCTGACCCTCAAAAATACCACTTTGCTTCACACATTAGCTGCTTACAAAGAAGGAAGCTAATGTATCATCTAATTGGGCAAACCACTGCATCTGATTTCTCTCAATCAGACTATTAGCTTCGTAATTACCCATCTGCCTCATGTGGAAAAACGGCAAGGCGAACACCCAGCTAATAACATTCTCAAGAGCTCTCTACCACAATGAGATGAGCATGATGTTGTGGGATATAGTCCCTAACCATTTAAATGCCAAGGTGGTCTCACAATACAGTGGGAGTCTGCCAACCTTCACAGTATGAATGTGCTTAATTATTTGTCTTTAATTAGTCTGAGTTTTGGGGTCTGTTCAGGATTGGTGATGAAAAACGAACGTCAGGAAATAAAGCCTCTTGAGCTCTCTGGCAGTCTGGTTTACATCCTCTTGTCTGCTAAAATAGTGGTATGGATAGTAGGATTTATCTCCTGAGCAACTCAGTTTCCCCTCACTTTTTTTTATGGATTAGAAAAAGTTTTCTGGGTACCTAATCTGGGGAGCTTTGTCAGAATTCAGACAGAGGATGCTCAAACAAACTTCAGCCTTGAATCTTTTATTTTCTGCAGTTTTACACTCTTAACCTTTATGGACTTATTGTCAAAATACAGTAATTTAAGTGAGGAGATGCTCAAATCTAAGATTTCCTCTTCAGCAAAGAGAGGTGCCATTCTCTACTTTCAGCCCTGGTTCTGCCCCTCCTGGATAGTTCAGAGTATCTATGAGCATGTCTCCCACTCGGTCAACTTGCAGATTGCAAAAGGCTGAAATGCCCTTGCTACCTGACTCCAAGGTTGAAACCATATGGTCAAGTTGCAGGTGATTCTCGGAGAAGGGCCCTTGGCTCTGTTTTCACTCCCACATGTGGTTTAGTAAAGCCCACATCTGGTTGCAGGTAGAGCACAGAGCAAGATACATCTGCCTAATCTGTGTTCTTTTCATTGATTTGGAAGCATAGTAGAGACTCATTAAGGATAAATCAAATATTGATCCATATTGACTAATTTCAAATAATTGATTTTCCTTCATGTATCCTACCAAAGAACATACAGAATTCTTCATTTTATTGTAATTAATATTTTTGTCCTGGTACCTAGAATGCTGGTTATGGGCTTGATCACACAACTACTGATGATCCACAGCAAGGGAATTAAGAACTCTTAAAGACAATCTCAGAGGAAAAGAAAAACACCCACCCATAAAACAATGTTTAAAATTTCTTGTAACAAAACCGCCACATGTACCAAATTATTTTGCATATTGACATATTTCCAGTCAGAAATTTTAATGCTTTGGCCTTCCTCAAAAACAGTATCCAAAATGCGGCCACAACTATTGATATCAATAATGGCATATAAGACATAAATGCAACTATTCATTAGTAACTCGGTACTCCAACAACCCTCTCTGTCTTTCTAGCTGCAGGACTAACAAGATGTGTACACAGCAAATGGAAACAACCAGATGGTCTTGCAGTTATGACCCTCACTCTCTTCTCTCCCATTGTTTACTGCTATCGTTCATTGTACTACGTCCAGATCCCTTTACAGGTCTGCCAGCATGGATTGCTGGATAGAGGCCCTAAACTGCAAACTCTTCACATTCCTATTTCCAATACCACATAAACACTGTTTAGGCCATCACAGATGATCCACGAAAGGTTAGTCCAGGTAGTAGTTCTTTGTCGCACGAGTCACAGTATTTACTGTCATGGTTGGGTCATGTGAGTAACTTTGTTCACATAAGAAATTATCACATGCAAGTTTGGTTCAAGACTTCTCAGCAGAGTAGGCACCACTAAATTTGAATGCCCCTAGTGTGACAGCCAGGAGAGGCCACCTCTGCTCCCAGATGGAAAGAGACAGGAGAAATGGCCACCCAGGGTTGATTCCAGTGATAGGACCCTTTACAGAGGATTGGGAAAAGTGGTGGCTCTTCCTGAGGGGAGAACTCTCCTCTCCTCAGCAGTGGAAAATGCCCTAGGCACTGAGATATTTACCTTGGAGACACAAAAAGCTGGTCTGGTTTTCTGGACCACTGATGTAGCTAAGTCCTTGTTTGCCTGTTTCTCTGACCCCAGCAATTTGTTACCACAGACAATTGCCTTCACTGCCTTTCATGGAAACAGCTCTCATAACTTCGTGAGGTCCTGTGTTTTTTTGCTGCTTGATAATTGTGTCAAATAATATTTTGCACCTGAAAGGCATCCAGCGTTTTAGCCTCTCAAAATCTTCACCAAATACTCTCAAGGGATTTCCAATTGCATCTCAGTGAAATAGTTATCCCTGCTTTGTTTACTGCAAAACTGATGTGAGGCCTTGGGCAATGTTGTGTAGTCATGTAGTACTGTGAACTGCCAGTGTGTTTACCTGTTCATCAAAATGAATACAGGGCCTTAAAAAACTTCAGCTCTCTTATGCATGACCTTGCTCAGGTGGCTCCTAAGGGTATGGTTTGCTTGAATAGGGACTGTGAGACTGGTATTTCAAATGCCAGTGGTCCCTGTGATTTGTGTTCACTTTCTCTCTAGAGATGTCTTTGGGGGAAAAGCTTTCTGCAATCTTTGGTGAGACACATCACTTTAGAGAAGGCATTGACACACTTGCGGCTTCAGATTAAACTGGTATGACTGAAGTGTTGCTGCCCAGCCACCTGTCCTCTGTGCTTCCTTCTCCTGCAACTGGTGGCTCCAGCAGCTCTTGAACCATTACCATTTATCATCCATTGTACTACAATAAACTGACATTGGCTCTAGTTTTCTTTCATATATTGGCCTGCAAATTGCAGCAGTTCAAGAGCTGATTTCTGCTCTGAGGTTATTAACCTCAGCCAAAAGTGTCAGGCAAGGTGTTCACGGGCAGGGATCACTGGACTGTCCCAGCTGAATGTGCCAGGAAATGCAATTCAAGACTTGCTCTGTTTGTTGCTGCATGGATGTGTTCCTCCCAGTGGCAGTGGTTATTTTTGCTGGGTATGCATGGGTCTGTTGTTTAGAAATATTAATACTGAGTTGAGAATGACACCATAGGTGGCAAAACCATCCTGCTGGACCAACAAAAGTTTCTTCTGAGTCACTCTCTGCATATTGCTGCTGAATGTGACCCCCCTTTTTAGACACATTAACTGGCACTAATTCAGTGGGAAAGCTGATGACAGTATCTGTCTGGAGTGTCTTGAACTGTGAGAATGGTCTGTGTTGTGGCTGAGCAGATACCCTACTTTATATCTGTGTACTGACAAGAAAGTGAGCTTTGTACATGAATGAGTAGTGGACATTTCAGGAGTGTCTCATAACTCACAGAAACATATGTCCATCCTTCATCTGCTATATTGACCATATTAGCACCTATTTCCACTACAGGTACCACACCAAATTTCAGCAGCTAAGGGGTGGCACTCATCTTGTTGAACACCTCCTTTGAGATCAGTAACTTTGGTAGGGGAAGTCAGTCGGGGAGAAGGACATTTTTTGCAGTTCTGTAAGAGGAGAATCATTGATGAGGTAGAAAGGAAAATATTCTAGCGACTTAATCTTAAAAAAGATTATTGAAAGACCCCAGGCACACATATTTTTTTAAGCAGGAAGAATTTTAAGCTTCTTAGAAAAAATCACTCAGAAGTTAAGATTTTCAGTTTCGTGTTTAAATGTTTTTCTTGGACATATGTGTGCTAGCAGAGGAACTTTCTTGCTGGAATAGGACTGAATTCCTTACACGCTGTCTAGATATTCATTGCACTCTTATGCAAGAGTTTACCATTCCCTAAAAAATAATTTTTTTTCTCCTGCTTTCCCATCCCCAGGAAATAAATTTTGCTCTCCTTTTATGAATAAATGAGGGATGGGCTGGCCTTTACAATTGTTTCTTAGGAAGACAAGACAGTACTCAGTCATTAGCTCTCTGGTGCTGACTTCCCTATTAGTTTTGCTCTCTGCTGGCCATCAGTATTTCAGCTAGGTATGACCTATTCCTTAAATCTCTGCAAAGTTTTACCATTGGTGTTATGGTTCAGTTCCCTGCTTGACCGTAGTGTTTTGGTGTTGTCTTGGGGTCTCCACTGAACTCTTGGTGCATCATAATAAAGCTTGTACTTTATTGGGATGGTACGTGTTTCATGCAGCTGTGATATTTTTAGGTGCTGAGGTCAGAGGGATCTTGGATATACCTGGAACAGGTAAAAATGGTCTGCCTCAATAGGTAATAAATGTTAGGGACATAATCTGAAAGGGATTCTGTCATGTGTGTTCTTGGAGCTCCTTGTGTCTGCTTCATTCTCTGAGGTTCAGCTGAATTTCAGCATGTTTTGTAAATATAGACCATTGCTTTAGTCCAGCTCAGATGATCGTGCACTCTTATTTGCTCCAAATTTTCAGGGAACAACCCATCAACAGATTCACTGATGTTCTTGATTAATTCAACTCACACAACACACAAGTGCAATAAGGAACTCAGTCAAATGAAAGTCTTTTTCATTATTCCTTTTCCCTCTTGCAACCAGGCTGGCAGGGCAACTGCCCAGCACACGTGAATCAGTGTATTCATAGTTATGGGAAGTGATGTGTTTCTTTTATTATTTTTATCATTAGAAACTGCTGGTTAATTAGGATGAAATACAGAATGGACAAAGGAACCAGAAGGGTGTGTTGTGACTTTAGGCAGAGCAATCTGGGTGCTGTTCCCAGGGAAAGATTAGAAGCTCTCTTGCTGAGAGATGCTGGTGCACAGCCAGCTCTGAAGCAGAGAGAAAATGAATTTAGGAGAGGAGGCCAGTACAAGTTTCTGTTTTTATAAGTCACATGAGCTGTAATGCCAGACACTATTTATTTTTGGTGCCTTATATAGTTCAAGAAACTACAGAAAAAACCCCCTTAAACAACAAACCTTTGCTAAGATTTTAGCCTTAATAAAAGTATTTGAAATATCAGACTAAACCACAGAAGAACTCTTCTCTGCATCATTTGACAGAACTTCTGTTTATGATTTAGTTTTCTGAAAACTAAATTTTCTAATAACCAACCAGTTCTGTTTGTATACACAGGATCCAGTTTATTCCACTGAATTTGTGTTCAGTGCCTGGATACAAGGTCAATTCATAAAAATAGGGCACTGTCTCTATCATAACCTAGACCTATTTGCAATTCACCCCTTTCACCTTGGCTGCAAAGCTGTTTGTTCTCGTCAGAACATAAGCTGAATATTTATAATAATAAGCCTTTATTGAATGGCAGTGTTCAAACTCATGGTATTACTTGCAGCAACACTTGGGGTAATGAAGAGTTCAATATTATCAGTCACAGACTTGGTTTTGATAGCAGTGTACTGACTTCTGCTATGTGGAGAGACTAATGTAGCTGGACTGAAAAGGACTTTATAAACAGCAGTTTTGCTTAGGGCATCAGCTGTCAATCATTTATTGTAAGAGCTTGCAAATGAGGTTAGTGTGTTGGATATGCATGTTATCTGTTGTTTATTCAAGTCCTTGATGCAATCTTCATGGTCCTTCTAGATTTCTGGAGGAGAGTCTGGACAGGGATCTAAAAAAATTGTCAAGTAGTGCACCTGGAATGACAAAGAATGACAGAAAACTCTAGTCAGATGACATCCTTAGAGAGGTTAGCAAGTTTGACTTGGTGACAGATGAACTGGAGTGTGATGTCGGATTTCAAAGAGGTGACTTTTACATTTTTTGTCTCACAAAATGAAGCTGGGTGGACTGGAATTTATGAAAGATAATACTTCTAAAATAATTTTAATCTGTAATGAACTTTCCCATTCCATTAAGTAATATTTAAAAGTTTACTCTGCAAATGAGCTGCTATTCAAACTGCACTTCTAGGTCATTATTTAAAGTGTAACAACTTTTTTTGTGTCTAAGTTAAAGAGACCTATGCCATCCGTATCACAGTGGCAGCTACTCTGTTCTGGGCCACTAGATCAACTGATCATTTTATGATACAATCCCATGTTTTGTATCAGCTTGCTCAAACCTGTCCATCTCCTGGTGAGAGGAGATAGACTTGCTCTTTTACTAACAAATAAGGCAGCTGCTGTGGTACTGAAAACCAAGGAAGCACACAAGAAATTTTCCAGTTAGGTCTTTTGAGGAGGCAAAGAGCCCAGCAGGAAAGTTTCATTTTCCCTCTATTAAATGAAAACGGCTGAAGCCTTCCCTTTTTATCTCCTTCTGCCCTGGTACAAGTTCTTGATAGGATTTGATTTGATTTGGTTGCACTGGCCTTTTGATCCTCAGTCAGACCCCAGGACCTTAAAGAATAAGAATTACTTCTTTAAAATGAAGTCTATAGCACAAGACTGCTATTTTAAATAAGAAAGGATGACCTGTTGGGAAAGGAAAATGCACTTGGTCCCATTTGGGCAACAACTTGGAGTTGCTACATGCCTGGTGCAAGGGGAGTAAGCAGGAGCAGTAACCCTTGCAATGGCTGCACAGTCGCTGGCTCTGGGGAATTGGTGGGTTTCTGCCCAGTTTCAGTGGACAGGTGTCATTTCCACACAGTGAAAATAACCGATCCTCCTAAGTAGGCACTAATTGGCCCCCTTGTTGGCAATCTCAGCAGAGATGCCAGAGTGAATGGGCATGAAATCCCACTCAAACCCTTCGTGGTTTTCTCCTCAGGTCAAGGTTGAGGTGCTTTGGCAGAGAAGTGTGGGGAAAGCTGACACTGCTGCTGTCAGTCTCCAGGTCTGTCAAGCTGCCACCTTTTTAAAGCACTGGAACACGGGGGTTTGGGTTTTTAAGATGTGTTTTTATTACTGTGTTAAACTTTGTGCTTTTGGAAGTGTTGTCCTTTGGGGAGGTTGTAAATGTCAATGAACAAGGGAAATTTCTTACCTGCTCCTAAGGCACTTTATACAGCAATTTATTACTTACCTGGTGGCTGTCTTTCCGAACATTTCAAATATGCACTATCATAGCCTGCCATCATCTTTTATACAGAATAAGGGAGACCCTACTCCTTTATACACAATCTGTGTGACCCAGAACAGTTCAGGCCTAGAAGTTATGCTTTTTTTATAGATGCTGCATAGGACCCAAAATTTTATCTTCTAAATAGAACTTTCATCACATACATTACTTTGGTGTCAAATATATTGAGTGTAGAAGCTTTTAAAGGCAGTATAATGATTTTAGGAAGCAGTATTCAAGTTACTCTACAGTATACAGCATACAAGGACATTTATGTAAAAAAGACTCTTTAATACACAAAAATGGTTTGGGAGGCATGTAGATTTTTAAAACTCCTCCAGAAGATTGTGTTGCAGCATCCCCTGGCACTGCATGAAGGCTTTGGCTCAGGTCTGCAGTTATGCACAAGCTAACAAGGGAGTCTGTGGGGACAGCATGCAGAGCAGTCAGCAAGACCTATGACACCAGCTTTTGCAGGGCTTGGATTCATCCCTGCAAGTTATTTCTTAGAGAAGACAAACAATCCATTAAAAATTGTAAGCATCTTGACTACTTTTCTGTTTTCTGAAACCTTCTTAGGGAGGCTTATAGTCACTGCTAAAGCTGTTTTAGTATGAATTTCTGGCCCAGACCCTGAGGGCTCTTTACTTCCTGCTGGATTTTTTTAAATTTCTTTTTTTATTTTTTTCACTAATGCTTTGCAAAACCACAGAGGGTATTAGCCCATCTGAGTGCAGGTAATGTTGCAGAGGGAACCGTTTACAGTGTCATTTTACTCCTTAATGTTCTTTAAAGCTTTTGTGCTGCAACTAGCTCAAATAAGCACTCTGCTCTAGAATTTGTGGCAGATAACAGGTTTTCCCAAATGTAGTGCTCTCCTTGCAAGAGCTGTACATTATCTCTATTGAACATTTTCCTGCAGATTTTGATTGTGTGTTTTTTATACTCCTAATCTAAGAGAAAATTAAGGTGGAAGCCTACCCAGGGAGATGCTGCATATACTCAGATTTTGGTGCTTCCAGGTCTGCTGTGGCTTCTTCTACAGTAGCATTAATGATACAAGTGAAATAAGCCTCAAAGTTGCAGAGACCTCTTAGAGGTGCAGCTGTGCAGGGCTGAATTCAGGGCAGCAGTGGAAACAAACACAAGTGCACAGACTTGTCTTTCTCACAGGCTTTCCTTTCTATTTCTTTTTACCTGGTTCTTCAAGCAGCCAAATCACATTGTATGATAACGGGAATTTACTGAAGCTTCAACAGAGAAATTCTGGATTACAGGTACACAAATAGCTGAATGCGGCCAGAAGAACAAATTCCTTGACTTGGAGAAAGGAAAAAAACCTTGAGGAGAAGCAGCTGCTACTGTGTCTGCTCTAAGGGGCCATGTTTCATAAGGAAGTTAAAATGGCTAAAGTTCAGGGAAGAGTGACAGAAAGAATTACCTGAACGGAAACCTGGTTTGGAATGAGGGAGTGAAGGATTTTAATATATTTTATTAATCAAAGAGAAAGTTACACAGTGATAAATGTATCTATGGACAGGGGCTGGCGGGGGAGGAAATACACGCACTAACGCGATCAAAAAGTTGTAAAAGAGTCCAGGGTTGGAAGGTGAGGCATGACTAATTCAGGTTACGTACAAGGCACATTTCTATCATGAAGGATAATTAACTGTTGGAACAACTTAAGGGCTGAAGTGGCTTCTCTGTCACTGGAAAATATTGCATGTTGTGCTGTAAGATGTGCTGTGGTTAATCACGGCTTTTGGATTCAAAATGGGAGATAATAGAGATGTAGTCAGTATGGAGAGGTGAAAATAAGCAATAACATTGGTGCTAGTCTACTGTTTATGAAGTTTATCAAGTCTGATTTACACAATATGTATTTTTGTCATGCAGAATTATTGTCAGAAGAAAAAATTTCCTTTTTTTAAAATAGCTTTACATTTTTTATTTTGTACTATGACAAATATGACATTTATCCTAATCTGTAAAAAAAAAAAACCTTTTTGAAAAAGAACTAGAAAAGAACTAACTTATTGTAGTGTCAAACAGTTTTAAGGCATCCAAACTAGAGAGAAGAAGATTCTGTTGCAGGACGTTTAAGTATCAACTATGTCAATTGTTTTTATAGGGAACTACAAAAATGTAGTTTTTGTAGTATATCAAGTATATTACTGTATTTTTGCATATAATGCACTGTAAATATTGACATGTTACAGAAAATGCCAATACAGTTCTGCAATTAAACTCTTTTGAATTGTAAAGTATGCCAAATTCTATTTTTTTTTAAATGAAGCTTGCAACAACATACACTTTTTTTTTCCTATTTGCATCAGAGTGGGTATGTCTGTAGGAGGGTCTATGTAACAGTATAATTTGGAATAGCTGTAAGTATGACTTTTTTGAATTTGTAAGGGTGAAATATGCATTCCAAGGATTCAAATGTCTTTGTTTCCCACTTGAAATCACTTGTACTGTACATATAATCTCAACTATATTCTTGCTTAGGTTTGTTAATTGCTAAATCAAATTAACAGCAGTTTTGAAATAGAGGGAGAGAGAAGTGAAAAGATGAAATACTAGAGGAAACAAGACAAAGGCTGGAAACAATGAATGTAAGGCTCTAACAGGTAGATTTAAATAAAGGCCAATTAGGCAGCCCCAGAGGAGAGGTTTAAGGGAATTGCTCTGATCCTGTTTGGTCAGAAGATAAGCAATAGATAGTTTAAGTGCTCCAGGCTCTGAATTCATTAAGTGAATGCCCTTGTAGTGGTATAACTGCCAATACACATCCTCAAAGTAGTATTTCCTCTGAACTTCATCTTTTAAGTATTTATGTAACTTACAGGGTGGGGACTGTCATACTTTTTGTATGTAAGGTCTTTCTCTGTTCTTTTCTTTAGATTCAGATGTATCGTCAATTTGCCATGTATTAGACGGGCTGGGTCATGACCTTCACTTTGGTTTGAGTTGATCTGATTTTACTTTATTTCCCATGGCAGAGGTACCTATCTTGTCAGGTACCAAACGGTAGCAGCACTAAGGCTCATTTACTCCTGTTCTAAGCTGAGCAGCAGAGTGGGGTGTTGTAAAATTTCTGTAGTCTGTGCTTTGGTCAGAAGCATATGAGGATGTTGTCTTAAAGGTCAGTGAATGTGATTTAAAAGTAGGTGTGACTGACAGTTACTTGAACTGTGAAACAGGGAGAGTACCTCTTTGTATTAGCTTTATAAAACAAATAATTCAGGTTAAAAAAAGAAGAAAGCAAAGGTTTTACTGGTGATCAGTAAGCATTTAAATAAAATTAAATTTCTATTGATTTAAACAGATTTAAACATAGGAATGATATGAATTACGTAAGGAAGTATAATAGGAATTACACAGCTGCATTAATTTTATGTACTGGTAAATGTATGAAATATAATTTTATTATACAATGCTGCTGGGTATAGCACCATGAATAAACTCTTCTGCTGCAATGCCTAAAAGATTATGGCAGTTTATATATATTTTGAGTTTGTTTGCTTGCCTTCTATTGTCACCTCATTCTCTCGTCTTTCACCTCCCCTTATGTTTGTTTTGCCTCTGTTGAATCTGATTTGAACCTGGTTTATGAATTGTCTGAGGCAAGAGGCCATCCATTTAGTAAGTGTGTGTGTACTGGCTAATGCAGTGGAGTACCACAATAATAATACTTCAGTCTGAGGGGAGTGGTGTGCTGGAAGAGGTTGCCCAGAGAAATTGTGGATGTGTTCCTGGATGTGTTCAAGGCCAGATTGGGCAGGGCTGTGAGTAACCTGGTCTAGTGGAACCTGTCCCTGTCCATGGCAGGAGGGCTGGAACTGGGTGGTCTTTAAGATCTCTTCCAACCCAAACCATTTGACAGTTTTATGAATAATTATGTTGGTTTGCTGGAGTCCTAGTAACTACTAGAGAAGCTCTGCCCAGGGAGTAAGGTTTGTAGGATTGGGTTGTTAGTATCTAGCAGAATTCATGGCATTTGGGCAGGAGGAGCAGATACACGGCAAATATTACCTGGCACATACAGCTTTGGCTGTAAAGGTCAAGGTGGAACAAGGTAACCAAGCAGGGCTACTTGTAAATCTCATGTTGCAATCCCGTTTGGGGAAGGACATGCTTTCCCTTGAGGCAGAGGATAGACGACTTGTAGCAAAGAATAAGATGAGGTGTGCTTCTAAGTCTATACTATGGAAGTCAGTCATTTACCTCTAGTGTTCACAGGACGTTATGAATCAGGTCCCACAGAAGGAGTGCCACTCACTGCTTCTCACTGTCTGGCTGGCTCCTGACAGGTAGTCCAAGATCCTGCACATGTAGATCACATGGCATTGTTCCTTTAGACAGCAAAAGGGTCAGAGAGGTAGCCTTGAAGGGTGGCATATAACTGAACTGCTGCAAAACTGTGAATTAAGTTGGGAGCTTGGAATTTTCCTTGTTTAAGAAACCTTGAGAGACACAGGGCAGGGACTGAGAAAAGTCACTGGTCTAAATGTTGAGAGAGAGAACTTCTGAGGCAGAGGAAAATCAGAAGATAAAAATATCCTTGCACATAAAGCACAGGGTGGGGCAAGAAAATAAACATGGAGGAAGTTTCTCAATAAAACAACCTTTAAAAGTACTACAGTTTTTTATGTGATAAACATCATTCAAAGCAAACAGAACAGCTGCAAAATATGATAAAAATCACTTGAAAGTTCATTGATTTTGCAGTAAAACTGTAAGTACTTCACTTTATAGTAATTGTTCCTCTCATGCTTTCAAATCTTGTACTTGAGCTACAAGAGTATTCAGGTCAGGGCTGCGTTCAGAAAATAGGCACAAAAAGACAATGAAACCCAACGAGAGAGATACTTTAATCATGAGCTAATTTACAAACCAAAGCAAAACAAAATCATTTTTGTCTAAGATTATTAGAAGATGCTAATTTTCTGCCTAAAATTATCTTTTTTTCCTGTAACCTAAAAAAAAAAAATTAAAACCCAACTCTTATCTTCCTAATTAAATTTCGTGACTTGGCTTACACGGTTGGTTAGAATTTTTTTTTCTTGTCTAAGGACAATATGCATGTATTATTCAAATATGAGCTCCTCTGTAGTATAAACTCATATAAACACTCTCCTGATGGTGCTAAATTAAAGATAGTGCTTTATCTAATAATTTTCTCTTGGCTTGTAGTTATATTTAAAATAAGTAAGCAGCTTTTATGGAAGAGACACACATGTGAAGATGGAGCTCTGCTAAGCATATGCAGCCTTGTAAAATTTGTAAGAGACTTAAAAAACCCCAAAACAAACCCAGCAAACACACCTCCCCCCAACCTAGCAATTTAAAGCAATGTTGGGTAGCAAGAACATTTCTGTGATCATATGATAAGGACATGCAGCATCAGAGCTAGGCAAGAATAGACAATATTAATTTGAATTAAAAGTGTGAACATATACTTTCTTATCTGTAACAAGTTTTATTTTCTGGAAACACTTATGAGACCATTTTTCCTTTATTTTTTAATTTTTTAAAAACAATTATGGTGAATCTGTGTATGTGCACACACAAAAAAATTACTCACGGTTGCAATCTTTCTATATGAATTAAAGTACTTTGATGTACATTTGTAATGTACATGATGTACATTTTTTTCAGATTATCATTGCACATCCACCTTAAAGTCTCTTTAGAGCCTTTATGCGCATGTTGTAGCCTATTAGTTAGCTCAAGGGGCTATTCATTTATTTAGATTAGACATGGGCTTGAGAACCTGACTGAATTTGTTCTTGTGTTGTTGGACATCATCCAATCTGGGACAGTAATGACATCATCTACTTTAGGAGACCCTTATGCACTATGAGCAATGGGGTATGGAAAGTTAGTAGATTAGTAGAATGCACTGTGTATGGGAAGAATATTTTACATGAACTATTAACCAAATCTGCAACACTTCAGCCTTCCACCCTTCATGAACACCTGGATGTGCTGGCAAGCAGAGGAGAACATGGGTGAAATGACTGCCTGAAGCAATTTGCTTTCTGAGTGCTTTCAAGTTTTTTAAATCATACAACCCAATAGCCATATGGGCTTTTTTTATGTTTTAAAATGCTTGATGGCATTCAGTGCTGTCCTAAGTATGTAGCTATGCAAAGCAATAATATACATTGCAAGTCTTTCATATTAGCAAAGTTCAAATGTTAATAATATAAACCTTCATTTCAAAAGACTATGCTTGCATAAAGGCAAATATCAGCAAAGGTAAAGACCATTGTTTTTCTTTTTTTGGATACCTCGTGGCATCTTTCAAAAGGTAACTCATCTTGTTTTGCTCTCCTCTTTGTTTACAGGCTATGTAGTCTGTGCCTGCTGCAGCTGTGGTTCTTGGTGTGATATAACCTTCTTCCCATCACACAGGACAAAGATGGACCTAGACCTTGTACCAGCTGCCTGAGCTGCAGATCCTGGGGAGTCCTCTGGCTTTGTCTTGTCTGATGTGTTCTGACTGCTGTGCTGCCAGCCAAGCCTGTGGGTGCACTGAACTGGTGCCCCACCTTGAAGACTTTTGCCCTTCAGTTTGTTTGTTCTATAGGGTTCTCTGGATGCTCTTGTTTAAACAAGCACTCTCTACATCACTGATTGTTTCCTCTTTCCACATTTCTGGTCAGTTCTTCTAACTGTGTGAATCTGATCAACCTGGTGTACTCAGTAAAATACATCTCTCATTGCTGCTGTCAGCAGCCTGTGATCCTATCATTGTTGATTTGTCAGATTTCCCAGAAGCCAATAATTTTTTAATGCTGTTATGTGCCCATCAGACAAAGAAACAGTGCAAGTGTACCAAGTGTTGGAGCATTATTATTGACTGCTGGACTGTTGGTTCTGCTCCTTGCCACTTTGACCTTGTGGTGATGCACTGTGCACCAAGTTTCACAAGGGAAAGGTTGCAATAGAACCTCTGCAAAAATGTGTTTAATATAATACTGTTAAATCTGTGTGAGCCTATGTTTTTAGGCAGAGAAACCATTATATGAAGGCATGTTTATATGTCCTTTTTTTCAAGGTCTATCTGCAAACATTTGAAGGCAAGTTTAAATGATGCTGTGGAGCCAAAACTCTCATCTCTTTTATGAAGCAAGGGGTTTGGCTGCTCTCAACTAACATAAAATAACTCTGCATTGGGAACAACCGAATACTGCCTGGTCTGCAATGAAATCAGAGCAGCAGATTTTTGAACAAAAGTGTGCTATTTACTCTGGAAACTCTCTAATTTCTCCTCCCTCTTATCCACGTAGTTGAGTCCTTCTCAATATAAACATTTGTACTCCAAGTGGGGTTTTTTGTATTTTGTGGGGGGTTTTATTTTATTTTTTCTCATTTAATTTGATCTTAGAATGTACAATACTGAGGAATGCCAGTGGAAGAGTGTTGCTCAATACACTTCTCTTTTTTCTGACAGCCAGTGCATCCTGCAGATGACACAGCTAACTATACCACATTGTGTTCTTCCAGTAGACAGATGGCCTATGCTCACTATGCTCCTGAGCTTTGTCCTATCACTAAAGAAATTACTTGTACCTATCTCCAGTGTTGTGTTCACCTTGTCCTTGTAGACTTCCAGCTGCAAGAGGAAGATGGGATTTGTAAGCAATACCAAGGCCTGGGCTGATTTTGTGATAATGTCCCTCACAAGGCAGATGAAACATGGAGGAGTTTTTAGAACCTTCTCCTGACAAGGATGGTGTTCTTAGATGCCTCTAAAGGCACATGACCAACCCAGAAAATTTTTCAGCTGTTCCAGTGCAGCTGTGAAAGAACCAGCTCCAGATTAACAGGCTGGACAGCAAGTAAATTTGGTGTCAAAGAATTGAAAAACACAAGTAGCCACTAAGTCCTCACATTGTAATGACTTAGCAGGACACCAAGACAATTGATGAAGAAACTAAAACATCTCCAACATGTGTAATTTCTGTGTTAGTCTCATGCTGTTCTTGCAATATTGTTCCATGAAGTGTATGTACTAGTCTGTGTAGATGGGTCTGTACCGAAGCTGTAGAGTTACCTCTCACTTCAGGGCTGAGATGTGGTTACAGTTGGCTCAGCATTTGTGTTGTAAGGATTTCCATGAGACTGCCAATGGAATTACTCCTCTTCAATCTGAGCAAATGTTGGGTCTGCTTTTTCTTAATTTTAAGAGATTACACGGCTGCTTATTCTGTCTTCTGGAACACATTCAGTCTTCCAAGGTTTGAGAAAACTTGATGAAGCTAACACATGAAATCAAAAGCTATGCATCAGCTATCTCTCATGAGAAGTTATTAAGAGTCTGTTAATAATTTTGTAACTTTTTGACTTAACTCTCAATGGACTGTTTTCTACGGGATTTATTTTTGGATCCCTTGTAATATACAACTGGGTAGGGTTTAGTTCATTAAATTGCAAAAGTTTTCAAGCCAATGCTTACATTGTCCATCAATATCTTGGCAGAATTATCCATGATTCTTCTTAATTGAGGGAAGCGGTGAGAATGGACATCCAATTAGCGCATTCATTGTCTCAAACATCCATTCCTGTTTACGCTTCTTGGAAGCTTTCTCAATGTGCTGTGTTGTACTGGCCTGAGAATCACACTGGTTCTGACCTACTTGGCCTGTTAATCTCGCTCATCCTCTGTCTGTCCCTTTGTCTGACTTTTGTAGTCTGTGATTCTGGGACAAAATACGTAGATGTCTTTGTCCTTTGGATATTCCTTGAAATGCCAAGCTTCTGTGCGCTCTAAAACCAGTGAGCTTAATATGTGAGTGAAAAATTGAACCTCTTAATTACTTCTCATGAGAGAAAATTCTCCTGATATTTCTCTCCAGATATTTCTGGAGCACACTGATGACATGACCCAAAGCACAATGCAGTACACTGTAGAGATCATCTTACTGTGTGCAGTGCAGAGGCCAGTTTACCATTTTTTCTCTCTAAATGTTGAATTACACCTCAGATAGGATGGCTGTGCACTGAGCTGCACGTGACAGTGTTGCTGTGCATTGCAAGCATCCCCAGCGACCCTTAGGAATTGTTGATCACTCACAGCAGACAAACAGGCTGGTGGCCAGAACAGCATCTTGCACCACAAGTTCACCAGCATGTAGGGATGGACATGTGACAGTCCATCCCAAGGAGGGGCTGTGGTTGGCTAGGGCAGTCCCATCCCAAGGAGTGATCTTTTCCATACTGGAATTAACATATTGGCTCTGGTATGTCCACTTTTAAAATGTGCATTGCTGCCATGGTATCCTGGCTCCTGCAATGATGGGGCTGGGAAGCTCCTTCTGCATTAGCCACATTTGCCATTGTTAAAAAGAGCATTATGTCCTTTACCACACTGCATCTCTGGTCTGCTTATTTATTGAGATTCACAGGTTAACAAGATTCAAGACTATTTATTACTTTAATAATAATAATAATGACTCCCCGATGCTAATTTCTGGGCACCTAATGAAATCAGAGCAGCCTGGTGTTGTAGGGGTGAGGAGCACTGTTAAACTATGCTCACTCAAGGCCCCTTATTGCAGACAGCCTCAAAGACTGTGGTAGAAACACTGCCTAGGCGGAGCCCTAGGGCAGATCACCAATTGAAAACGTAGGTTTGACACTACCTTTGCTCTGGGTCCTGTCATTTTGGGGTGTTTTGTTGGTGTGAAACAGCCAGCATACACTCAGACCAGATCCTAGCTCTTTGCATGTGAAGCCAGATTTGGTCTAATGTTGAAAACCCAACTACTTGCTCATAACTTTGTGTTTGAAAATGTGACTTCAGCACTGATGTGTGTAGCTATGTAAGTGTATATCAAAAATACAAAAATTTGAAATGTCCTTCTTAAGTGCATTGAGAGTCCTATAGTTAAGGGATCTTGGTTTAGAGGAGGAAGGTTGATTAGAAATAATAATAAATTCTGTAGAGTATGTGCCCATGCCACATTCAATCTGGTAAACCTCTTATGTTTCACAACCCGATCACGAATTTTCTGTGTCAGTGGGTGTGTAATCACTCTTAATACAATGATTTGCAGTTTGTGTGCAGACAACAGATAGATACACTCAAATTAGGAAGAAATATTTAAAAAAATGTTGTATTTGTAATTAAATAATGTTCCAACACTTTATGTGCAGTGAGACTAAAATCTGTTAGAAATCGGGAAAATGTAGCAGTAATTTTCATCTGAAAATCTGTATCATTAAGGAATTGTCCAAGATTAGACCCCTACAAGCATTAGCTTGTGAACACTGGGGAAAAAAAAAAAGAGCAACAGCTTTAAGCATTAATGTGGTTAATCCCACAGCGTAGCACTTGGTTAGAGTCAGGATTTGGAATTATAGCTCAAATGGTGATATTTCAAGGGGAAGGTCAGTTTGAATCAGTGATAATACTTTGCGTTTTTGCAGTGCCTTCCGAATAAGAACCTCAGAGGGGTTTATAGACATTAGTGAATTAAGGTTCTCAGATCTCTGCCAAGACTGGAGTTTTATCCCCCTTGTATAGGGGGGAAAAGCAAGTCATGAAGAATTTAAGTGGCCCTGCTGAAACAGCAAAGAGTGGTGCTGTGCAGGGTGCTCCTGGACCAGTACAGCTCTGTAGGGAAGCATGGGCACGACTGTGGGGAGCAGGATGTGCCCCTGGCTGCAGCAGGGATATGGTGAAGGGGATCCTCAGGAAGATGAGTTTGGCACTGGTGTTTTGTGCATACGAGTTAGCAGTTTCCTTCATCTTGTTATCCTGAGATGTATTTTGCAGTAGCTCCTCAACATGGACTTACGGGGCTGAGCTGTTCTGTCCTGCTTTTTGTCCTGGAGGACCCCTCCTATCTTCTCAGCAATTCTTTTTCAGAAAGATCTTTACTGGAATTTGATGGAAGACAGGTTCCCCCCCCTTTTTTTTTCTACAAATGGAATTCTGTGCCAGGCAGGTGTTCTGTTCCTACACAGCAGGAAGCAGAGATAGAAATTGAGGACACCAACAAGCATCCTGCATCAGAATTCCATATTTCATTTTGGTTAGTGTTTCCAGAATGTGACTTACAACACTACGTATTGTTCAAATCAGGACTCAACTGAAAACAATTGCTAAATAAATTTATGTCTACACTAATCAATCACAACTCTTCAGATAATGTGTATATGAATAATTTCCATTAAGTTGAACATAATTATTAAATTCCATATTTAATGAATTATATTGTTTGATAAGGCCAGCAGGACTAGGGCAGTGATGGTCTGTCTGTACTCGGCACTGGTGATGTCATACCTTGAATACTGTGCTCAGTTCTGGGCCCTTCATTATGGACTTTGATGTGTCTTGTTCCACTCTGAGTAATGTAACCCCTGGCACTGAACAACTAAAAGACATGTGGTAACTACAAAGGTATTTCTAAAAGAAAATCTTTATGTTCTGGGAAAAAAACAAAATCGCAACAAGAAAAAGTGATGAAGAAAACAAAGTAAAACCACCGACCTTTGCAACTTATGAAACTAGGAGTTCCTTTACCTTGATCCACTTGATCAACTTAAATTATCCCTCTGTGATATGCCCCAGTTTCCATCTTGCACACTGGATTCCAGTGTGAAAGTTTATCTGCTGGGACCTCCCTTTCTCAAAATTTAGAGGTTTTCCATCAAATGCTATTGTTGTTCCTCTTATTTTAAATAACAACAAGGCAGGGCAGGATTATAACCACAGGCCCATTTTTATAGCTGGAGTAGCAAAGTGTTAAGGGATTTGTCAAGTGTAATAGAAATTTAACTGAGAAGTAAATAACTCAGGATGGCTTCAGTGGTTTTCTTTACAGAATCTCAAAAAATTAGGATGAAAACAAGAGATATGCTTATTTATTTCTAGATTCTTTTTGCTAGCCCAGATGTATGTGAGCAGTAATATTTTGTAGTTGTTATATTCTCTAACAGCAAGTAATAAGGCCACAAGAAAACGATTTACTAAGTAGGAGGAGGAAAGGCCAAACTTGTTAAGGAAATAATGTTACTTTCAAGATTCTCAGGGGATATTAGAAACAATAGAGAGTAAAACAAATATTAGAATTGCATATAAATAGTACTTGACATAGAAAATATCTAATGGTCCAAACCACATTTGTGCAAAATGCTGTGATGTTATTCTATTGGCAAGAGTAAGGACGGGAGCAGGACTAGAAATGCCAGCTATTAATTTTATTAAGAACTCAAATAACAGAAAAATGAATAAGTAAATTAAACTGTAATAAGAACTGAAGAAATGGCAATGCATTTAGTTATTAAAGCCCATTTAATAGGAGAACTTTCATAATTAAAGTGACTCACCCTGCATCTAACAAGAGCGCGAATGCAGTGCCACTGAACGTAGTTTGTGTAAACATATGGACATGCCATACTCTTTACTCAGACTTGTCCACATAGAGGATGGAAGCTTCCTCCTTGTATCTGTTAACAAAGTGTCTACTTTTCTCCTGTTTTTGCAGTTTCTCTACTTTTGTGTCAGAGCTGCTGATTTAGCTCAATAATGCCTCAGCCATGAGCTTCTACAAGGTCTGCTTCATGTGAGCAAACATGCTTTAAAACTGATTCTGGTAATGGGTGGGAACAGAGAGCAAAGTGGTGGTGTCCTTTCATTGAAGAGTTTGAACCATGAATGTGAAAATAAGGATTCAGATATGTGTACTAATGGAAACAACTGTGCTTCCTTAAGGAATATTGTCCCACCCTCTGACAAAACAGAGAATTTCACCCCATCCTGCTCTATTTACAAACTAACTCTCGTGTCTTAATAGCAAGTCTGCCTTTGTATGTAGTTTCAGGCCTTAGAGTAAAGTGAGCAGGCAATAGTGATGAGACTGTGCATGATAGGGTTGGTTTAGTTTTTTGGATGTTTTTGGTTTGTTGTTTGTTTTGTGGGACTATTTCATGTTTTTGGTCTTTTCTGACCTATAGTTATCAGCACCTTTGCTTTGGAGTCCAGGGCTAGTAAGTGAAGTGTCAGTTAATTCCTTTGGTCAGGCTCAGGTTGATGCAGATACCATCTTTTTGGTGTGAAGAGCAAGGGTTTAGCCCAGAGCTATCAAGGTACGAGTAAGACAGAAGTGGGTAGAACATAGCACGCAAGCTGCCCTCATCCCCATACACCTTCCATTGGCCAGAGATGTCAAGCTGTGTGCATGGCAGGGGTGACTGAATGCAGTTGAGATAACTTCCCAAAGTCAGGGAGTGCAGGGCAGAAAGCTGACTTGCTGAGTTGCAATCTGCTTTTGGCAGAGAAGAGATACACAGCACCCCTTGCTCAGAGCAGACTGTACAGTTACCTTTTAGCCCTTTTCTAGTTGTTGACAGAGTTTGTTCTGTTCACGCTCCAATACGGGGACATTAGTTCACAACTTCCTTTAATGTTAAATCCAGAAGTTTAAAAATAGAAGGCAGATGCAAGGATTCTATAAATATGTTACTATTAATTATATCAAATATATCTATTACATAACACCTTATGAAAGGATTATTATAATACAGATATCTGTCTCTATAGTCATAGAGACTTCCATTCCCATCTTGTCTACAGGGGATGGCCTGACCTTCAATCATTAATGCTAAGTTTTAGCATAGATATGGAGAAATGATAGAATATAGAATGGCCTGGGTGGATGGAGGAGGCTTTGAAGATCATCTAATTCCAGCTCCTCTCCCATGTGTGGGAACACCTTTCACTAGATCATGTTACTGAGAGCTCCATTTAGCTTGGCCTTGAACGCTTCCAGGGATGGGGTGTTCCCAAATTCTCTGGGTAACCCCTTCCAATGTTGCAGCACCCTGACAGTAAGGAATTTTTTTCTACTCTCTAATCCGAAACTGCTCTCTTTCAGTTTGAAACCATCTCTCCTTGTACTGTCACTACGAGCTCTTGCAATGAAGGAATAATACATATTTGAGCCCACAGCAAAGCTGTTTATTTAACATAGATAGTCCTGCAGGTTCTTTCTTTGAAGTTTGTTTCTCTTTTAATTTGAATTGTTTTGTTGTTGTTAACTGCTAGCCTCTATTTATTAATATATAAGCTGCTCTGTTGATTTACTTGCAAACTGCTTAGTAATTTATTTTGGATGTAGTATATTTTTGCATTGCAAGTTGGACCAAATATTGCTTGATGATGAACTGCTTACATTGTTTGAATGAAGCTGACTACCCCAGCTGCAGGGTTGTTTGGGGTTATTTCTTTTATTTTTTTTTCTGACCAGTGCCTATCAAGGAGAAGCAATGGCAATGCTGCGCTTGAGTTCATCAGATTTTGGCCCACAGTCCTTTTCAGTCTGTAACAGAGGAAGAGTTACAGAGGAAATAAAAATGTAAATATAGTTATGTTTTTCAAAACTGAATGCTTTTCTTATATTTCTTACTCTGTTTTTTACTATCATCTGAAAGGAGAGATTGAATGTTATTTGGTGTGCATTAAATCAACATCTCGTGCTATTAAGCAGCTATAGTGTTGCTTCAAAATTGAAAACTGATGCTGTTTTTAAACTGAGATGTTACATTCTGAGGAAAAAAATAGAACATCCATTTAATGAAGTTCTTTCCATTCTCTTTCTCCTTGGACTTCAATTTGTGTTCAACTTGTATTCACTTATGGCTGTGTGATGGAAGAGGAAGGCATGTCCATAAATGCTTTTGGTAGCTGGGCCAAAGGGTTGCAGGGGTGGAAAGATGGAAAGATCTTCCTGGAGCAAAGACAACATATGCAAACTTAGAGCCTGCAGTGTCACCCATATCTGATGTGATAATTATAAGTCTGGTTCTGTTGTGAAGATTGTCTAACCTCTGGGATTATCTACATTTGGGAATATCTACATTTCTGTATGGAAAAGGAAGAAAAAAATTGTATGCATGTGTGACAAGTTAATAAAGTTGATGATGTCACTTTCTATGCACTTCTGGCTGGACCTTAGAAAGGCTCATATTCTTGTTGCAGTTAGATCTCTACATTTCTGTGGCCTTGAGTCAGGCCTTATTCACTCCATCTCAGTATATCACCAGCAGACCTGATCTTAATTTAATATATCAACAAATATTTAAAAAATATTTGGAAAAAATCCAACTCTGCCTAGGCACTAGTTACTAATCTTATACTGTTTGGAAAGTGTTGGGGTAGAAGATAAATATTTGTTTCACCCTGAAGGTCTATGGCATATTTGGAAGGCTTTAGACACAAGGAGCTGACACCTTTGCTGGTGTGCCTGCATCCTGCGCTTTCAGGAAGGAACTGCAGCACAGCATTACCAAATCAAGGGCATGCTCTACTTGAACTGTGGTGTGTCTCCCCACATGCTGTGGATTTATAATCTGTGGTTTAACCAAGACCCTATCTGTCAGCCAGTTTCCTGCTGCTCTGGGCCAAGACTGAAAAAGGAGAATTCTTTGGCCTCTGTGTTGGCAAATGGGTGCTGGTGTGCTGCCCCCCAAATCTCAACACCTCTGAAGCTCGCATGTGTGTGGAGCTGCCTCTAAGCCTGGCCATGAGCTAAGCCATACACCCAGCTGCTTCCTCTAGCTTGTGATAATGAGTTTTCATCATGGTGGAATTTAGAAAGGAATTGCTCCAATTCTAAAGCTCATTGGTTGCTACCAATAATAACAATAAAAAGAGCCATTTCTTAAGGACTAAAAACTAATCAGCGAATGTGTAGTTTCTGTGTCTCCTGCAGGTTCTTGTCTTGTGGGGCTGCCAGACCGCCCGAGTCACATGACAGGCTGTCTGATTTCCGACTCAAGCTTTTCATTTCCTAAATGATAACGGATAAAAGATAAAATCTGGCACACACAGGTAATCTTTGCCATCTTAATATTTGTTAAGCTTTTTGATTTACTGAGAAGTTAAAGTCACTGCAGGTCACAAAACCTGCACATTAGATCTGCTTCATAAAACACTGTGAGTGAATGCTTTAGTCATTCATTTCACCATCTTTAAACCAATGTAGCTGAAGAATTGTACCTCCAATTTATAAATCTTTCAATTTATTTCTGATTCCAGTTTATAGGATAGGACTATATGCAGCTTTCCCCAGCCATTTGTGCATAGCTAGAGACGAAACCTAACATATTTCTTGCATAATGGAGACTTGATCCAGCTTACATTTGTTAAATCATCCAAAAGGAAATATTCTCACTAGGAAACTTTTGCACACAGTTAACGTATCCAATCTGACCTGTGTTTTAAATTTCTGCTGTTCTTCTGCACATAATTTCTCTCTTCCTCCCCACTCTAATACATACTCTCACCCCTTCATTCTGTGAAAGAAAAAAAATGATTATCATAGTATCTCTGTTTCTGATTTACGCATCTGCTCCCCACCCTTTTTCTGAAGAGGACATGTGATCTACAGAGAAATTAGAGATGATCTGAACCATTTTGGATACCTACTGCAACGGGATGTGTGGAGGCCCATGGGTAGCTCAGGTTTCACATCTGCCAGCTTTTCAGAGGATGTGATCAAGGACAGAAACAAGCGGATGATGATGATGATGATGCCATGGAAACTGGCATGAAGGAAATGGGATGCCTCCTCCCGGAAATATGTGCCCCCTAGCCCAAGTCAAGATCATTTGATTGTAGCAGTAAGGCTAACACAAAGGAAAGTGTAATTTAAACAATGCATTATTTTTAAAAGGGAGCCTATGTCTTTAAAATACAGCATCAGAGTTACAATCTGCTTTAGATTTGGGCACAGTCTTTGACCTTGGAACGCTGACAGAGCAAAAAGGAGTGAAATGGGTCAAAGAGTCTGTCAGACAAGGTGAGAGATACTGAGCTTGCCTCTGATCTCACACCAACATGCGGTGGTGTAACTCCATTGCCCTCTGTAGATTTATGCAAACATATGGAGAGAAAAACCTGCCCCAGAATGATTCAGTACCAAAATAGACCCTTCTTTTCTATGGTAATATAAAAGCCTTACAGGAGGAACATACAGGGTTCCAAGGGCAAAATTTTGGCTTGGATTAATACTGCTTCCAGCCACCCCAGTGCAGAAACTTCTCTCCAATTAGCTGACCTTGATGGATAAATTCCTCCTTTTTATCTTCCTCCAACCTTTCCCATATTCCATCTCTTCTTCTCCTTGATCCTTCTGATAAAGTCAGGCTGTCCTTCCAACTGTGATCAGCAGAGCCTTTAGCCAGCGCACAGCTCACTCTCCAAGGACTCCTGATGCCAGGGGCTCCTTTCATTTTCTCTGCAAATACTTTTCAACGAATTCTGAAGGCCTTATTGGGAAAGGAACAAAATACATTTGTGTGTAGTGATGTATCTGCTAAACGGTGTATGCTTTTCCTCATGCAGTTCTCAAGGGACTTTTAGGCACGTTCTGTGGGCAGACCACATGGAATTGCTCAGATATATTGTTTGCATAGTGCAATTCTTTTCTGAGTATCAGATCCTAAGAGAGAATTAGGAACATACATAGTTTTGGGAGACTTCCTGGGCTGAGTAGGCTAGCTTCACAGCACCCTGTTCAGAGCCTGACTTTGCCCTTGCAGTACAAGGCAGGTAAGTGTCTGGCCCTCACAAAGAGGTTCGGAGCACTTCAGCAAAGTGGCTGGGCTCCCTCCATTGTTAGTTCAGCCAGGAGAGAGCAATTCATCATGTGGCATCAGTCAGACACTTTGGGTAGTTGGTTTTGGGATGAGGCATTCGGCCCAAAGTTCTTCACGTGCCTGACTTGTCTGATCAGCCAACCTTCTTTGGATACTGTGCAAACAGCAGCAAATGATAGGTTTCAAGCACAAACTAGAAAAACACTGCTTGAACTGTGAGAGTTTCAGCAGCTCACAACTCAGTCCTGTTGTGAGAAGGAGGATGTTAGTGGAAAACAAAGAGCTGGTGGTAGAGATATGCACAGGTATCAGAGGGTCTCTGGTTTTCAGACCAGGATCTTTGTGTCAAAAAATGAAATTTCATCTCTTTGGATAAAAAGAAGGGAGTCCAACAGAAACTTCAAGAAATCTTGTGATGAAATAAAGAAGTATACATATGTTTGCCCTGGGCCATATGCCAGGCAGGTATTAGATATGCCAATACCAAGTGCTTTACCCTGCTGAATTGTCTGCTTGTGCTATAAAACCATTTGCTGTTTTCCTTTGTCCCTCCAACATCCAACAAAGCAACATTTTGTTTGAACCTCCAGATTTACCTCTGAGTGATTTAGCTAAGAAAAAAAACCCCAAGAGATGTGACTGCACATGCAGGCAATGACAAGAAAGCAGGAAATGTACCAGCTGCTGGGGAAAAAAAGAGAAGAGTGCTTGCAGTCCAGGAAGGACTCTCAGTATTTCTTTTCCATGTATTTATTAGTTCACTGCTCTTTGACATCTTTCTCCCAGACACTGTTTCCACTAGATTTTCTACTGGTTGAACAACAATTACCCTTTCTGTGGCTTTGAAGCTGTTGTTCCTCATATACCCCTGTTTTGGGTTCACAAAAACATCTACTTTATTTTTTATTAGTCTTTGGTCTCCTGAGTTCTCCCATAAGTTTTTATATTCTTCACATTTCAGATAACACAGGCCAAATTTGTATGATCCTGGCCTCAGTTTCTAATAAAATATTTTCCCCCAAGGTGCTGGGTCATACCTGGGGTGGAATCCTATGAAATGAATTCATTTTTTGCATGTCTTCAACCTTAGATCAGGCACCATTGTTTCATGATGAATTTTGTTCTGTTTCTTCCTGAAGCCAGAAGTTGCCTACTATCCTATCTTGAGAAAGCTAAATTCAGCCCTGACATTTGATTACTGAAATTCAGCCCTGCTTTCATGGAAAAGTTCATAAATATGACCTGGCTTCTCATTGTGTAACACACCTCCAACTTGGAACCTGTTTTAGGTTTGTTGCAAACCCTCCTCACAGGTTTCAGTGATGCAGGTGTTTTGCTGAGCATGGGATCACTGTTCATCCTCTTTCTTCCTTCTCTTGGTCTCTAACTAGACAGTGGGTAGGTGATTCTGTGATGGACCACTGTGGGGTGGGTGCCAGGGGTGCCATGGCCCCCTCTGTGCCTGGGTTTCCTCCCACTGTGGGGACAGGGAGAACTGCTATGTTCCCTGAAGGAAAAGTGCTCTTCACCTGACCTGCACGCACCAGTTGGAGAGGGAAATTATCGTTGGTCCCATCAAGCTAGATCATATGTTGAGGCTGAAGACTTGGCATGTCTGTCCCTCTTCCAGGCTTGGCTTTGCCAATGACATGGTGAGGGCTGATGTGGGAAGCTGGAATGTTCTTGTATGACTTTTGTGAAATACGTGTGGCATCCCTGAGGTGAGGATCTTTCTGATTTTACCATCAGTTATCACCAAAGTATTCTGTCTTAATATACATGACTTTTTGCTAGTATTTCTCAAACTGCTGCAAATAATTCTTGGCCTTCATAAACCAAGACCGATACTGATTTTTTCCCCCAGCTATTATTCAGTTCTATTCTTTCAAAGAATATAAACATATGAACCAAAGGAAAATTAAACAGGTAGAAACAGTGTTATTCTGGCTTTCTTAATGAATTTAGGACGGAGTACTGGAGGCAGACAGGGAGATTTAACTTAGATTTTCACACCTTAAGGAATAAATCTTCAAGATGGAAAATATTTTGGAAAGTCCTGTGGCTGCATTTTAGTCCTGTGACAGACATTCGTCCGTTCTATTTCAGACAGCACAACTTTTTATGTTGAACCAGTTTTTCTGAGCTCATGGTGACTTTCACTGTTAAACGATTTCTGTACTCTACCATCTCAAGGTTTTCTTTCTGCTAAAGCATTTTCAGGGACTCCAGTCATCAGTAAAATTACCCTCTTAACTTCTTCACATAAATGAATGTTCCTGGCCCCAAAAAAAAAAAGGCTCTGCATTCATGCAAGACCTTTCCAGGTAGCTTTCAAGTCCTTTGTTTTCTGCTTGGTCTTGAGTTGTCAATGTTACTGTTCATTTGCATTTCACATCTCTGAGTAAGACAATGTCCTCAGGGTTCTGACTTGTTATTGGATGCCAGAGCTAAAAACTGAGCCATACCTTCATGTTCTATTGTATTTGATGGGGGATTCTCAGCAGTGCTGTGTCTCTTCCTGTTTGGAGGATATCTCCTTTGCTGACAAAGTTTGATACCTGCTGGTGATCAAGGTGTATCACAGAGTTAACCCTGTTCCTGCCAAGCAGAACGCTATTATACTGTTCAGTTCATTTATATGGGACGGGCCAGCACGTTTTAAGGAAAACGTGGGGAATGGATACCTGTCCTGCAGCGAGTTGTAGCTGAGGGATTGTAACAGTTTGTTCAGGACTTCCTTTCACTGGCAGGTTTACACAGGAAAGATTTTATTAGTCACTGATCTATAGCAGTTTGGAAGGCAGACTTTGCTATACTGATGCAAAGTCCCTCCCTACTTTGGTGCTGGTGCTCAGATGACCAGTTTTGTTAAAATGCAGTTTCTGCCTCTTCATACCCAAGGGTGGAAAACAGCTATTGCACTGAGGGATATAATAACAGAACACATCCTAAAAGTCTCATGAGGAATTGTTAAAATCAATATAATTTTGTTTTAGGCTTACAGGTCTGAAAGACCTCTGTTAGAATACCAATTTACTGAATCTAAGGAATCCTGTGAAAAACCAGAAAAATCACTGCAACAGGAAGGCAGTGGAAGGTTTTTGCAAGCTTTGTTGTCTCTGTCTATGTTGAGATGTTATGGTTGGTGGGCTTTTGAATCTCAGTCAATAAAGAACTCATTTACAGAAATTTCAAGTTAGTAATAGACTTCCTCTTCATTTCTCTAATAGACATTTCTTCACTTAGTCTGCTATATATTCCTCAGAATATTTCTTAGCTTTCATAAACCAAGATTCATAATGAATTGTTTCAGATATTTAGTTCTGCCATAAAAAAGAAGAACATTACCCAATAGAAAACTAGATAAGCAGAAGCAATATTGCTCCATCTTTCTGCCTTATTAAGGTGAATATTTAGTTCCACCCAACTTTTACATGCATGATATAATTTAATTGTTTTGTTACTAGAAGAGCACAGGGGAGAATGTATCTTGTTTATCTGCTTACAGAATCGCTGCGATTTCCTCAGTTTCTATAATTATTTAATAATAGACAGTTAATTCTCAGTTCCAATGAGCTGCCAGCTCACTTGCTCTACCTCTAGGACAGCTTCCACTGTGAAAAGCTGCTGAAAGAGTGGCTAAGTTTACTGATTCCTTCCTGACTATCTTAAGGAATCAAGTCACTGTCCATAGGATAAGCCATTTCTCCTGATAGTCTTTTAGAATAGAATATAGTTGCAGAAAAAGCCTTTGGTTTCCAAACACACAGAAATTATCTGTGGAAGTGTAAAATGGAAATCTAATTGCAAGACTAGCATGGACTTTTCCCAGCAGCTGTCCTGGTCTGACATGAAGCTCATGGTTTCTGTCCTCTGTGCAGCAGGCATGTGTCTCATTGGAGAAGGGATAGTATTTCATATACTGTAGTAAATCCATTATTAAGGAAAGAAAAGGATGAAAGAGAGTCCTTTTGAGGTGTCTGTAGGATACTTTCTGTTCAGGTATCCCAAGAGATAAAGATATTTCTTAAACATCCTGTGATGTAAAAAACTAAACTAACCAAAAAACCCCCCAAAAAACCCCCAAAAACCCCCAAGACTAAGAACTTTTTTTTATTGAGATGAATCTGATTAAAAAAAGCCCTATTCAGAACTCCCAAATGACCACTCTACCATGTTTCATTTGATTAATTTTTAAAATGGAAGGTACTGTGGCATTTCTGTGTCTCTTCCATCAACTAATTATTCTACTGTGGATGTGGAAAACCTTGCACAGTAAGTTTTTTTTGAAAATGGTACATTTCTCACGGAAATGTAACAGTTCAATTTTCCCAACAACAGCAGTTCCTCATTTGATTGGAGAACTCAGGTACCCCAGGGTGAACGCTATGGAGAACCTTGGGATGGCCCTGCACAAGGTTATGCATGTGCTGTGCTTCACTATAAATTAATAATGTCAGGTGTGTTGCCCTTGAGAAGTGGCTATACATGTGAACAGAGGTAGGTTTAAGAACATGCTTCTAGTTGCATTTTCTTACTTTATTAATAAATTCGCACATTCTGTGAGTGTTTTGGGTTTTTTCCCCAATATTGTCCTATCATTCCCCAAATTATGATCATGTTGAATTGTAATACAGTTGCAATTCTAACAAGATTTTGTTTCTGTAAGGGTAAGCAAAAACTTGTTTTTGTAGTATAGTAGAAGTAGTCGTGTTGCTGACAGTATGGGTTGTGTGCATGTTTTCCGGGATAACAAAGTTTTTAAAACTGTAACATGATTTGCAGGTATTTACCTGATCTTTGAAAAACAATTAAAAATTTAAAAGTACTGAATATACAGTCCACATTAAACATTTTCATTATTAATTTATTGTTTGTAATAAGTTTAACCCTAATCCAATGTTTATTAAAACTGGACAGGATTTATTAAATTGGTTCAAGATTATCAAATATGTGCAGATCTTTACATATATTACATTAATTCTCTTTCTAAATATTTGCAAAATTTATTAAGTCTTTGTAAGACTTCTAAAATGTTACATGATGCACAGATTGGCCATATTCATAAAACTGTCAGAATTCACTGATTATAAATATATCTGAAAACAGCACCTGAAAAATGAAGCAGCACAGCATGGTGATTCCAAAACCATTTTGAGATATTATATTTTAAAAATGCGCTTTTGTAAGAAAAAACTCTGTTAGACATTTCACTTTCTTTTGCAAGAAAGTGCAACATCTCCTTCACAGATGGGGTGTGTACGTGTGTACTCTGCTTTTTACCCTCCCTGGTGTAACTGGGAACTTTGCCAATTGCAGGGTGCAATTTAGTCAGCACTGCAGCCCCAGTGAGCCTTTCTGGGCAGCATCCATACCAATGTGCTTAGTGAGGGCACTGGATTCAAGTTCAGGAGATTTGGATTCAGAATTTTTATGGAAATTCGAATTAGTAATATTTAGGTGTATTACACTGCATATTCAAACTCCAAGATAGTACAAATCACCAGGAATTTTTGAAAACCTTACTGTTAATCTTCCTGTTTCTCAAGTTGTTTTTTGCAAGTTAAAGGAGAAGACAAGATCCTGTGAGTTAGGGTGGGTGGTGTGGAGATGAGCTGAACATTTTTGGATACTGTAGTCACCACAATCATATAAGTACCTCTTAAGTAAAGCAGGTTTGGGGGTTTTTTTTGTGGTTTTTTTTTGTTTGTTTGTTTGTTTTTTGTTTTTTTTTTGCCACTAACAAGACATTTTCAGTGTAGGAAATATTTTGCTTCAAAACAATATTCACCTGAAAGTTTCATTTTATGGAAGAGTTCTTGATGTTTACCGAAGTGTAAATACTTGGTTTAGGGTTTTGTTTTTTCCCTTGCCCACATTCCAGAGCAACATATCTTTTTTTTGCTGATAGCTACAATACAATCAGTAATGTCCAAGTTGTGTTTTCTGTTCAAAAAAGTGAGGATATTTAGCAGCAAAACCAGCAAAAAATAAAAAAGATAGAAACATAGAAACTGCACATGCAGAGTGTCAACACTTCAAAAGCTGCATTTCCTGTTAATAACTTTCAGTAATATGCAAGAGATTTATTTTTATTTAACATTAATGTGAAATGAATATAGACATTTTCTTATTACTTGATGAATATATTTGTTCTGGCAGTTCACTCATGTTTTCAGTTTACTTTCACTTCACCCCTGAAACTGATACGCCCCTTGTGCAACTCGATTAGGAATGTGAAGGTACAAAAACAC
Organism: Campylorhamphus procurvoides; assembly: GCA_013396655.1. NCBI lineage: Eukaryota > Metazoa > Chordata > Aves > Passeriformes > Dendrocolaptidae > Campylorhamphus > Campylorhamphus procurvoides. The sequence goes on along the minus strand of WBMV01003664.1, from coordinate 811,171 downwards.
TAATAATGATCCCTTGGAAGCCTGAAAATCTGCCAAGTGAGCAAGCTCACTCTTCAGCTTACCCAGACAAGCCTTAGTCCTGGCCTTTGATGGCGCAGAGCCATGGTCTAGCATTGATGGTGGTTTGTGCTGTGACCTGTGCCAAAGGTCCAGCCTAGGCAGGCCTCGTGCAGCTGCAGTGGTGGGCACTCAGTGCTGCACAGCCTTCTCTGGGCAGAGCTGCGTGTGCTGCCTGTGCTTGTGAAAACACCTGGGGGGTTATTAATCTTCCAGGTCAATTTTTCAACTCAGACTTCCCCTGGTGTTATAAATAAGAGGAAACCACAACAGGAATCCTGAGAATCAACTTCTAGAAAGTAAGTTCTGGCTTAATAATTGTTGGGAATAGTAGCATTCCACTTTTATTTTCCCAACAGATTACCAGAAACATTATCCCAGAGACTGCCAGAATGCAGAACTGATTTACTGATTTTCTTTTTTTTTTGTAATATTTTTTTTAGACCTCTCCATTTAAATACACAAACATTTGTCTGAAGTACACAGGGAAATTAGATATGGACAAGATCATTGTCTGATGCAAAGTAGAACAGGATTATGGAGTTTCATTGGAACCACTGTAATTAACACGACTATGGGTCTAAATGTGAATGCTCTAATTTTAGTCTGTTTTCTGTTGTATTTAACCTTTGAGTAGGCTTATTACTGTAGGCATTGTTATATATCTTTTTCTGAGTTATTCAAACAGCCTTCCACAGAGTATGTGTGCATTTTGCTTTGGGCAAAGAAATCGCACACTTAACATTTCCATTCTGAGCTGTATCTTAAATACACCCTTTTGTAGTTATAAAATATGTAAGTAAAGCTGTAACCCAGTGAAGCACTTAAATGTATTCTTAAGAGTCTGTACAGTCTTATGGACTTTCTGTGACTCTTTACTAAGAATATATTACTCCTGCCTACATTTTGTTTTCAGGCAGCTGGTACCATGGCACAACAATTCCCTTGCAAGGGTGTATTTTATCCAGCTGTGGGAAATTCTCACGTTTTATTTGAGTCTATGGAGAATTCCTATCAGACAAACTGATGATGGTTGGATAACAGGATGTTTGTGAGGTTTTTTGTGTTGGTCATAAAAATGGATAATTTGGAATGCATTTCTGCCTATGAAACAACTGGAGTCTTCATTGAAGACCTACAGCTCTATCTCCAGAAAGGTGTGGAGTTCATCAGACATCTCTGTGCAGCCTCAAAGAGTAAAGTGGTCAGTCCCAGGAGTGACAGCAGAGACAAGGTCAGTATGAAGGTTCCAAACGCAGTATAGGAAGGAAAGTTAGGGTTCTAGATGGGGAACCACCTGCAAAATAACTTCTGAGACACTCCCACCAGCTGCTAGGAATTGCAGGCAAAGTGATGTGTCTGGAACTATGATCTATGGTAACAAATTCAAAACCACAAGCAGGTACCTGTGTAAATGAGGAATTCAGAGTCTTTCTACAGATAGAGTTCTCTTAGAGAGGAGGAGAGGAAACATCACTTTCTCACAAAAATCCAATGACTGTACTCTTGCACATGGAGAGGAAGGATGGGTTCTAGTTAATTCATGCACAGTAGCATTTGGGATCATACTTTTTTACATCCCAGGAATATGTACAAAGCAGCAAGTAGTGAGATTTTCAGGGGAAAAAACCTAACACTTTTCATCTCTCTTGCTGGAGAGAGGCTGTCTGTCAGTTGAGAACTGAAGATGCATAGAGTCGGATGTTGTGGTGCACAAAGTCTCTTCTGTGGGAGTGAGAAAAATCAGTGAGACTGCAATTTATGGTAGCTAATTATTTACTTATATCTAGAAACTATTCAGAAGGAAAGCATGAGAGCCCTAAGCCTTTCCTCTCCTAGCTGAGTAGCTTACCCACAAGATGAGGATCAGATATTTCTGACCCCATGATTTCTCCATTCCTGACTACACAACAATTTCAAAGTCTTCTATAGCTTCATGGCCTGTGCACTTCACTGGATTTGACTTTCAAAGTCTCAGGCTAAAGTGAGGCCCAGTATTTTGACTACATACTTAGACACATGCTATAAGTGTCAGACTATTGGGGAAGAAAAAGGCACCATCACTAGTGCGAGTGAGTAATGAGTGTTTGGAATACACCTAGCTTCTCCAGGGACTTACATGCTGGGTTTTGTTTTTCCTAAATCCCAAACAGCTTTAAGCAGAGAAGCCCAGGTGGCCAGCTCAAAAAAAGATAGATATCCTTTGGGGCATCCTCTCTTGTGCAAATATAGCCACAGTTCTGTGAGTAAATTCCTGAACACTTTGTTGAATGCTGACCTAAAATAGTTCATTGTAATATCAGAGGAAGCCATTTAATTTCATCCAGTCACTTTATGTAGCTATACAAATTGTTGTTTGGCTAGAACGTATCAGCCAGAAAGGCAGCTTGTTTTCATTTGAAGGATTTAAAAGATGAATCCACCATTTCATCCAGTTATTTACGCTCATGTTAAATCATACGCCTTATTTCCCAGTCGAATTTGCCTGGCTTTCATTTTCAGATGACAGGGGCACGGTCTCATGGAATAGCTGCAGTTGCTTTGTACCAGTTGTGCGGGAATAGTTTTTCAATGCAAGCATTTCTTAAAGACTGCAAATCTCTTTTCTTTGGCTTCTCTGGAGGTCTATAGCTTTGCATGTACAAGTTGTTTACTAGAGCATTCATTTGAGCCAAATAGCACATAAACAGTACGTGTGAGTTAAACAGCTACTGGTGGAGTGGGAAGTTATTGTTTATTAATCGTTCTCCTGGGTTTGTTAACATTTGATCTTCTGTAACACAATATAGAGATACATTTTTGGTGGCACAGCTTGCCCCAATTTAGATAGATCAATCTGGTATATATGAAAGAGAGCTTCATTTAGTGTCCTTGACATAACTAACCATACATTAACGGGAACACTTCTTCCTAGCTAGACTTACTATTTATTCACAATCTTAATAGATGGGCTTTGTGCTTAGAAATTTGTAATGCTGCTTACCATATATTTTAAGTCAAAGTTGATCTTTCTGTTGAGAATTTTCCATCTTCTATTTTTTAAATTTTTTTTACAAAAGAGGTGGTTTCATTCACCTTTTGTGACTTACAAGCTATTGAGTAGCACTTGTTGTGTTTGAATGTCACATTATATGTATCACAGCTGATAAAGAAATGTAATTTTCCCTTTATTGCTAATATACCTTAAGACACTTAAAACGAGATGTTTTGACTCAAACTGTTTGTCCAGCGAAGTATATTTAAAATAACATCATGAATTTATTGGAGAAGATCAAATGGTTCTTTTTTCCTACTCATTCAGTGTGATGATTCCCTCTAAATCAGTAAACATCTGAGGACTGAGCATTAAGAAACATAGCTAGGCTGGTACTAAAATGCAGTAAGGATTATACTGAGTTGGGTTGCCGATGCCATTAGGCCAGTGCTTTGACTCACACAAGGAGCCAGCAACGCCAGTGTAGTGTATGCTTCACTGTGTGTGCAAGGCATGTAGGTTGGGGAGGCTTTCACCTTGCAAGATTTTCTATAGGCACATGTATGTATATCTACACACAGCAACCATTTCCAGAGCTGGAAATTGCATCCAAGCTATCTATTTTATAGCCCACCCTGCCTCCAGTAGTCCTGACATTAGCACCTTGGAGTTTATCTAGTCTCTTCTGGCACTTTTTATGCTTTTGCCCCGCTGCAGAACTCCCCCAGCTTCATGGTTGGTTAGATGAAGAGTTTGTTTTCCTTTGGTTCTAAACAGCTAGAGGAGGTGAAGCAACTAACTTTGCACACTTAGAGTGGTCAAACAAGCAAACAGGATGCCTTCTATCATTTACAGATTGGATAGGTCCATGGCCCAAAATCAGAGTCTGTTTTCTGGGATTAGACTTCTCATTGCTGCAAAGAGATTTTCTCTGAAATTCTGCTATTCATCATATGAAGGTGAATTTTAATATCCTGTTTCTTAGTGTTTCAGAAAACCACTGAAATAGGCCTCTTTCTCTATGGATATTAGAATGAATCAGCACAGTTTCCTTCATGTCCCAGGGCCTTATTTTCCCCGTGCCCCTAGGTCTAGGAACATAGAGGATTTCTGACAGTGGGAGGAATGGAAGGGACTGGCCTGGTAACCCTAGGCACTCAAAGAGCAAAATCCTAAACAGGGCTAGTGAGGAGGGACCTGTTCTCTTTGGTCCAGGACAGCTGGATTTATGTCCACTCCTGCCTCATCCTTTCCTATTCAGGAACTTGTGTCTTCCTGTAAGGAGTGGGTAGTGCAGAGTGAGTCATCCTGGCACTCAGCCACCTGGCAATGCTCCTTTTTTTGAGGAAAATCCCCCAGCTTTTGTAGGGCACTCCTGAGACCTAGCACAAAGGGCCCAGAATCTGGCCCAGGAACCATAACACATGCAGCTTACTGAAACTGCTTAACTCTATCCCACAGCTACAACACACCATTGTCTGCCCATCATATCTTGTGGAAGCTCATGGTGATTTTCTCCATGCATCTTATCCAACTGTATGTTGTTATCAAGTGCAGCTTCTGTTTGTTAGTTCCTTAGATAAAGGCCTCCCTAAGTCCGATCCGCACTCTGTTATTGTGCCTCTTCCTATATCACTGTATGTGGTGCGTTCCTTCTTTTATGTCTCTTCCAAGAGTATCTCAGAGCATCCATCCGTCATCTGGTGATAGGACTTGCTCATTGTGATTATTCCTTTTTTCCAGAAATAAAAATGTATGTCATACATAGTATTTAGCAACATTGTACAGAACTCTGCTCTGTATCATAAAGAGATTAGGGTCTCTTAATGGAATACCATTTCCAGCTGCAGCCGTAGACTGTGTTTTTATTAACTGAAAGGTATGTGTAGACGTGTCCTTTTGTCTTCTGTGTTTTACATCTGGATTCTACTCTTTTTCAAGCTTATCCATAGCAGGTTTGCTGGACCATATGTGTGTATTTGTACATACCTTGGCGTAGCTAACAGACTGTTTCCAGGGAAGGCCTGATCACATCCTCAGACATACTGTACACATGAGAGACCCCGAAGTGAGCAACCGAGTGGGTTCTTATACATAGGGCAGAATGTTCCTTGGTGGGTTTAATAGTTTTTGTGGTGTATTTGTTGGTCCTGTATATTTTTGCTCTATAGCAACAGACATTCAGCCATAGACTTATCAATATCATTAAAGACTTTCCATCACTTTAAGTTTCAGGATTTATTGTGAAATACCTTTCATGCTCTGTTTTCCATCTCTTCAAAATTCTAATACCATGAAACTGACATAGGTAGGGATATGGTCTTATTGGGCTTGACCAGGAAGATTGCAGCTTTTTTGAGCTTTCTGTGAGTTCATAAGAGGTACAAGTGGGGTTATCTAGCAATGAAGTCACATGCCCTGAACAAGCTCTAACTGGAATGAAAGGAGGCAGCACCTGTTTAGCAACACAGGCCTAGATGAACACACAAGCATGGTGTGAGCTTTCTGTCCTGGTTTTTCAGTCACTAATCAGTTAAAATCAATGGGGAACTGGTAAGGAAAATAATGGGTCATTTTTGAAAACTTTGACTCTGAAAATCCACTGTCCTAAGAACACTGGAAAAAAATAAAAATACAAACACAGAAATAGTAATAATAAAAAAAGTAATTTTAGACATGGAAAATCTCATGCTGATTTTCTAAATTTTTGTAATGTTGCTATGAGTACAAAGTAAACAAATCTTCAGTTGAAGTGACAGACATCTTTCCTAAAACCTGACACAAGTTGTCTTGTCTACCATATTTATGTATCCTAAACATAATCAAGTCCTGCAGGCAGTGACTTGAATCTCTCCATATTCCTGTATGTACCTGTGAAGAATGAAGGACCTGAAAACAGAGGCTACTCTAAGGTGTTTCTTTTGAGGTTTTTCTCGATTGGAGCCTGAGTTGATGCTATTCTTGAAAGCCTTTGACTTAGGGGTCAGCCAGCTGGAACTGCCAGGACTTGGTATGTAAAAGAAGCCAGTCATGGTATCTGTAATCTTGTTGTACAGACCGGGGCATTTGAATAAAGTATGACACAAAGTCAGAGAACTGAACCTAAATGAATGTGTGGAAATTGTCCCCACCTACATGCTTGTCCATGAATTAATTGTAGTTCAAAACTGGGGTAAGAAATCAGAAACAGTATGAAAAATGAAAGCTAGACTTCCTTGGATTATCAGATGTTTGGGAACTAAACAAGTCTGATGACAATCTACTGCCACATCTTTAGGCTTCTTAGCTGGTAGATTCTGCATTGAGAAGTATTTGCAGAGGTATTTTTAAGAAAAAAACACAGTACAGAGTGGGGTTGCCTCAGCTTCATTTTGGATGTTCATTTTAGAAAACAGGCCCAAACAGTTATTTCTGAGGAATTCAAATTCTGGTGTAGAGCAGAAGGGAGGAGATGTGAGTAGCACCTCAAATCTTAAAGCATTTTTGTGGTTCCTTTGCTGTCCATGGTCTGCCACATGACTGAAGGAGGACTGCCTTCTCTCTATATCTGTTTTGTCCCTGATTTAGTGAGCAATTTCATTGCTGGGTTCCTGCCCTTCGTGGGCTTTATAAACTTTGTAATCACTGCAGTTCACACTTGGGAAATATAAGCACAAGGTAAGGACCTGACCAACAAATAATGAATCTAAAGACAAGTAGCATGAGGTCACCAGCACAAGCCTTTTGGAAGTTTTATGGTGTGTTCTTTGTCCTGTCTGTCTGTGTAGGCACACAAATGCATGATAGATTAATTGAGTTAAATATATCCCGAAGTTTTTTGAAACAATGCCTATTTAATTTTTCAAGAGGCTGCACAGAAGTATAGCATTGTACCACAAATAAAAGTGTTGCCACAATGCCTGTAAATCAGAGCTTTAAACTATGTTTCAATTATCCTTCTATTATCCAGCTGGTGTTTAAACATGTTTATTATTCAAATCAGTAGAGAATGTGCTGCTGTTGTGTAAACAACTGTCAATTGCTGAAACAATGATTACAAGGCACCATCTCTTTCAGGTGTACTTAGAGGTACTTATACCTCAACCACTTGTATTTAAATAACATGCAAACACAATGCTTGAGTGACTACTTTCACTCCTGTTTCCAATACCCTGTGCCAATTCTATTACATTAAGAGGGAAATCTATTACATTTTTCATTTATACACATCTGTACTCTGTTTTTAACCATTGTATCATTAAGGCTTGAGTTAATATAATAGATATGCCAAGAGATGCAGTACATATTGAGAAATCCTGTTCAAAATAAAAGCCAATTTCTCTGTATTATTTTAGGACATTTGAAAGCTTTTATGAAAACAATACTAAGAAAATTATTTTCTGAAGAGGAAGCCTGAGAAATAAAAGATTTAGTCGTGGAACTCCAACCTCTTATTTGTTTTGATGTAAACTGAGTACATTACAATTTGGTTGCTTTTTTTTTTTTTGACCTTTTTCTTTTTTCTCAGGGAGGCATTAACAAAATTTAATATTGATGGCATTGAACTGTCTTTTCTGTGCATGTGATAGTCTCTTTCCACACACTTACTGCTGGGCAAATGTAGTTTAACAAGCAGTGTTTGCCAGGTGAGATTTTGAGGCAAAAGAGTAACTGAAGGAAAGATTTTATGTTAATTTCAACGTTCTCACGAAGCAAAGATGTTACCACAGTCTTTGTCTGTCTTCCGTCTTCTTAGAGGAGAAAATCTAGAAAATAAAAGCAGACACTTAAGAAAAGTAAAAGAGTGAACATTCTGGCTAGTGATGTAGCCATTTCTTCACAACCCCACTTCCCACTCTTCCTGTCGTTTAAACTAAATGCTTAAATATAGAGCTAAAGGAAGAAACAAACAGTACAACACTACCATAAGCATAAGCTGTTGTAGTGTGCTGATAAAATATGACATTCTTTTTCAGAACTTAATAGAGATGCTTTGACTGTTGTTCTGCAGTCAACAAGGCTGGTCTAATTGGTGGCCATGGCAACAAAATCAGGTCATACGGAGGTTCATACCGAGATCAAGCATATGTAGATCTTCTTGTTCAAATATACATAAAGATAAGAACCTTTAGTGAGAGTCCACAGTGAAAGGCTGAAGATGGATGTTCCCATGCACATCTAATATTACTTAGAAATATTTACCTGTTTGTAACATAATGATGTTTTGCAGAACAGAAATAGAAAAATCCTTCATACCCATTGGAAAACAATAATTTTTTAAAGTCAAGGTAGGGTGTATGCATGCACATTGCTTCATAGCTGTTTGTAATTTACTCCCTGGGGTTTTAAGTGAATCTGACTTATATTTTTGATGTAATTAAGTAATCAGTGGTGTACACTGTAAAATGAATGTTTAGGCTGCTTAAGGTTGAATTTTCACAGCCATAGCAGCTGCGCAGTTATGGCTCCTGCCCCCACCTCCCTTAGTACAGTCATCCATTTCCAATTATTACTTGAGTTATTTACATAGTTATGATATTTCATAGAAATGAAATAGCAGCTACCTGGTAACGTCTGGCAGCAAATATGCAGTAACTCGCATGATTGCATCTCTCTTATTTCCTACTACTTCTACTAAGGTATACAAGGCTTGGGTGGTTAGCTCCCAGGTAAGCTAAGCCTTGCTCAGGGAAACCAGAATCTGCTGGCTGTATTCCTGCAGGACAGAGACTGATGTCTTTAACAGATTTCCTCCCTCTGACCAAGTGTGTACACCACGATGGAGGCTGGATAGGTCCTCTATAGCCTTTCAGCCTCTCCATCTGTATTTACAAGTCAGGCTTGTAATAATCAGAAGTTATAATCTTATGATACTCTGCAGTCTAACAAAAGTGTATAAATAGTCTTGGACAGGTGCATCTGGGACAAAGTTCACACCCACACCTAAATCAATGTCTAACAAAAGTCCCCACTGAAAATGCTCTAGCTTGGGGTTCTGAATCCAGTTGTTACATAAATGTAGCAACACGTTGTTGGAAAGGCTCTCTCCATTCTCTCTACCTTTCATTGACACACTGAGCTGAGGGGATGCACAACCAATACATTCCCAGCTGCATTCATTCTCTTGTAAGCAAAAATTCATTCTTTGTGTACCTTTTGCAGTAAGATTTTGAGTAACTTGAATTAGGCATACTAGGATAGAAAGAGAGGAAAGCATTTTGAAGTAATTTCCATATCTTCTGGACAGTTCTTGAGAAGTTTTGCATCAGGGAAATATTTTACTGATTTCCTGCTTCCTTCTGGTCTTTGCTAAAGACACCTGTAACCCACAGATGGTGGGTTTGTATGCTAGTGATGTAGCCTCCCCTGTTCTTTACTCACCTTCTTTTGCCTATTATCAGCAAACCACAGTATCAGACCCTACCCCTACCTTCTCAGCAAAACTGTTTTCTTAGCTACAAGTATATGCAAAAAATCGCATTTTAGTTATCTGTTCTTCTAAAGACAAGGATTAAGACTAAGGTTTAAACTTGTTGATTTTTTTTTTCCTCTAGAGGAAAATGCTCCAGTCTAGTCCCTGCACATTCTCGGGTCTTTCCATGCTTCCCAAGGAATCCTGTATTTTCGCTCTAGCTAGTGTGTGGAATGTCTTTTCCTCTCTAAATCACTGCATTTCTGCATGCATCTAATGAAGGGATTGGAAACTCTCCCTTCCCCAAACATATGTTTTTTTAAAACATATTAAACTCACTTGTGATGTTTTACATAAGCTTAATTTTTTCACATTCTTTCCACCAGCATAGGTTGTTAGGATTTTAGAAGCTACAAGAATAAGCTTTACTCATGGAGCTGAATGATAGGTTGTTGAATCTTATTGGTAAAGAGGGACTGATCTGAAGTCTGAAAAAATAGTCTATAAGTGAGGTTTGGTGTGGTGAACCACCTGAATATGTGAATGTGGAAAGGACAAGTGGTGCTGGTATGGATCAGCAGAAAGTTGGGTGCGCGTGTAGACTACCTTGTGAAATGAATGTTAAAAAGGTAGGCCTTTGCTGGGATATGAGAAAAATACAAGGTTTGTACAGACTTCCATGGACCGTGGGAGAGAAGCAACTTGACTGCTCAGTCAGTTTTCATGTCAGTCATTTCTTCTTCCCTTCAGACATACAAATCTAGGAAAATATTAAGGTGAAAACTTTAGAAATATTCCAGGCTGTGACCCAGTGTTTGCTTAAGGTACAGGATGATGACTGAGCCAGGGGATGAATATACTTCCAGGTATGCCAATTCCTTGTGGGGAGTCAACCAAGCCTACAAACTCCCTTGTTCAAGTATTCCTTTTTTGGCACATAAGTGTCAACAGGTGTGAACAAGAGTATGGAGGTACAAAGTGCCAATGCTTCATTTCTGGCACTGAGTGTGGCCTTCATGCACAAGAGATGACAATTGCAGTGTTGTGCAGTTTGCCCATCAAAAAGCATTGTTGCCTGGCACCTATATATCATTCAACTTGTGAGCAGGCACTGTGCCATCAGAACAGATGGTAGTGAGAGAAAGCAGCCAAACTACCACATACAGTAGATGCATTAAAGTATAGGTGTGGAGAGTGATTTCCAGCCAAGAACGTCAAAACAGCTCTCTTCGTCTTGAATTTACATGCCCAGAGTTAAGGGGATGGGCAAGCATTTAACTGCTCTCCCAGCTGGATACGGTTCCATACACACACAAAAAGCTTCTACTTCAGCTCACTTCAAGTGAGATTTTGGCCTAGCTGAATTAGGCGGGGTATTGGAAATGAGAGAGAGAAGCATTTTAAAGTGATCTCCACCTTTTCTGGCTCTTCTCTGGAAGTCCCTCTCTATGGAATAGGTGAAAAGAAACTCTCATGGCCAATTGTTATTCATGGAAATTTGCAGGGTACTGTAAAGTACTCTTAGCTTTCTAGTGTAAATGTCTTTACAAAGAAGACCATAACACTTAGAAGTAATGGCATACTTAGGAAAAAAAAGAAGAAAAAGCATGCAGTGTTTAAAGAGTACTGCATTGTCCTCTGTCCTCTCCTATCTACAGGACTCATATTCAGCAAAAAAAAAAAAAAAAGCATTTTCAGATAATGACGTTATGGAAGCATATGGTATCCCAGTCTCACATATATATTGAGAATGTCCCTTCATGTTAATAAAACAAAGAAGCATTAATGATATTGTAACACAAGGAAGGAAAAAAAAGTTGTTTAATATACTTCTTCATGAGCCATTCTACTGAAAATTAGACTCTTAAAATGGCCCACAGCAGCACTCTATGTTTGTATCTTTATGTTTTCCAGAACAAATTTACTTAGTTTATGAATAAAAAGACATTGGGTTTGTGTTTTTTTCAAACCTCAGTATTTCAAAATTCTGCCTAGGAATTTAAAGCCAGCCCTCACCTACCCTCACCATAAAGAACTCAGGCTGAGTTCTGTCCCTATTTTCACTTGTGAACTATACTGTCTTTGGATTATGACCTTCCTCACACCTGTAGCCTCATTGTTTTCAAGACAAAATTTTACTTCTTTTTTGTTGTTGGCCTGGTTTTGATAGCAATGTGAAGAAGGGTGTGTTTCTCTGAAAAGCTGCAGGTGCAGTAATGCTTTCATTTAAGTCTCTAGATCTGTAATAAGCCCAGATGAAGGGAAAAGGGGATTTTTTTTTTCAAAAGAACCTTGTGGCTGTCATAAGACTGCTTAATGTCTTTCAGAATCAGACTTTAAAGCTGGCACTGGCTGCAATTTTCTTAGTTGCCAAATGGTTTGGAATTGGGTTTTAGGTTCAGTCCTATCTGTTGAACCACTGAAGTGAATCTTGGTCTAAAAAGAAGGGTGGGAGAGGGAAATAAATTTTCCTAAGGAAGAACAAGACATTACTGAAGATGAATTTCTGTGTTTTAACTAATTAGAGAAGGGTTTAAGAATTGAAACCAACTGTTATTCTTCTAAAAAAGTGGAAGTGAAGAGCCCTTATCTTCTCACGGGGAAAACCATTGGACTTTCTTACAGGAAGTTTCTTTTTGCCTGGGGTTCTTAAAGAAGGGTATAGTTTCCACTGCTACCGAAAACCTTTCTTAAAGGACACAAGGAATTTCTTGATCCAAAATAATGATACAACAATAGGTGTTTCTACAGTTCATTTATTTCCTCAATATTTGATTTGCTGTTTTTCCTTCCCAACTGTTTTCCCACAGTACCATTTCAGAAAAGCAAGACTGTATGCTAGGTCTTTTTCTTAACTTATGGGAACTTGTTAGTTTTGTACTTTAGTGGAGAAACAACTCCTAAGTCTTAGTAATGAGTGTGAACAGTACAGTTCCTTGGCCTCAGTTCCCCTTCTACAGAACACAAGCAAAGATTATCTTTCCTTGCCTAGGGAGACTGTAAATTATTCAGGATTGAAGTGTGTTTAAAGTGAGATTTTAAAATGAGTTAGTGCTGGATTGTGAACCTCCAATGCAAATTGAGGCTGAGTTGTTAACAGAAATGATGAGTGAAGTGATGTAGCGTTTGTATTCATGGTTAGAAGACGTCTTAGAAGTGCACAAAATGGGACAAAGTGATTCCTAAATGATGTATTTTTGCTGGATAGACAAGGCTTCTGGTTCCTTAAAGCACTTTATGATCATTGAAAGAAGGCTGCAATAGAAATGCAGAGAATTGGTACTATAGGTGTGTGACAATGAATTTATGGTTGTTTTCCTAGCCTATCGCAACACCTGAATCTATTTTGCATATGTTAAGTCAAATATCATAAAATCATAGTCTGGCCCAGGTTGGAAGGGACCTTAGGGCCATCTAGTTCCAACCCTTCCACTTCCCAGGTAGCTCAAAGCCCCATCCAGCCTGGCCTTGAACGCTTCCAGGGCAGTGTATATTCTCAGATAGGTGTGTCCTAACTAAGAGAAGATAATTGCATCCATTAAGGGGACTGATAGCTGATTTTCCTCCTTAGTCAGTGAAAGACAATAGTAATCTAAGGGAGCAGTTCAGATTTTGTGTAGTTTAAATTGCTTCTTAGAGGTTTCTATCTCTCCCCCTGTGAAGACTGGCAAGAGGGAGCCCAAGGTGACAGTAGCCCTCAGTGAGTGCCTCAGGTACACATGGTTCTAGACCTGTCATGAAATGTAGGCAGTTGTGGTTCAACCTGAGCCAGCAACTAAGCTCCACACAGCTGCTCACCCACTTCCTGCACAATGAATGGGAGAGACAATTGGAAAAGTATAAAAACTTGAGGGTTGAGATAAAACAGTTTAGCAGGTAAAGCAAAAGCTCTGTGCACAAGCAAAGCAAAACAAGGAATTCATTCACCACTTGCCATGGTCAGGCAAGTATTCAGATAGCTCCAGAAAAGCTGAGACCCCTCATGAGTAATAGTTACTGGAGAAAACAAGCACCATCACTCCAGATGTCTCCCTGCCTCCTTCTTCCTCCCCCAGCTTTACATGCTAAGCATGGCATCATATAGTATGGGATATCACCTCCCAGTGCCTTGTACACTCCCTGCCCACTCACTGAATGGGGTGGGGCGAGAGGCAGAAAAGTCCTTGGCTCTGTGTAAGTTCTGCTCAGCAATAATGAAAACATCCTTGTGCTATCAACACTTTTTTTCAGCATAAATACAAAACATAACTCTGTATTAGCTACTATGAAGAAAATTAACTCATCCCAGCCAAAACCAGCACAGCGATCTACCCAGCAGATTTAATACAGAAACCAGATGGGATGCAGTTGCTTTCTCTTTAGGTAACTACTGATGTTGCCATGATGAAGGAAATGAAGCCATGAGGTTTGTTTCCTGAATGGTGGGAAATGGAAAAGGCCTTATTGTAGCTGGGATGTAGGCTGCTGTGCCTTAGTGCTGAGTTTGGGTTGACATGGATGTGTGGCTTCAAGTCTGTGTTCCTCTTCTGTCCTTTGTATACATGACTGCATCAGCTGTGTGTAGGAGATTATGTCTGTCCAGTAAGGGTTATTTTGTTGGGACTAGTAAAGTAAAGGCAAACAGACCACTTAAGAAGAGGGTTTATTTTCTACTTAAATACAAGACCTGATACTGGGTTCTCTTTGGAGACAATCCTCTGGTTTAGGTAGTTTATATAATTGAAAAAGTTGTTGACTTTCTTTGCTTCTCCTAGTTTTTTGACAAAGAAGATTCAAAGTGGTGTAATTCAGCACCTCCATAATGTTAGCATACCTGCCAGACTCTGGTTTTCTCTGGTTTGTGTTCAGTCGTTCCTTCCTGCCCCTTAGAGGGTGGAGGAAATGTTAGGCACATGTGAGAGTTGTGAGTGTCCAGTTTCTCATGCTGTGATGAATTCAGCTTGTGTCTCAGTTGAACTCCTTTTCCAAATCACTGTGACTCCCTTTTGAGATCTTAGGCACATCCCAGTCTGGATGCAGCTGGGACAAATGCGGCTTAAGAATCTGAGGGAGGTTGTGGTTTTGCTGATTGAGTTTCCCTGGTTTAGCAACTGTTGGTTGAGCAGGAATCTGACAAGCATGCCCCTTTAGAGGAAACCATGGAGATACTCATGGCCCTCTCTTGCTCAGTGATTTCAAAGACATTTTTAGGTAGATGGAGGTGATAAGAAGAGCAAGATCTCAGGGCAGTATCTGAGTGCATGTGTGTCTATGTATGTGTATATGCATTGTGCATGTGACAAGAGCAGTACTGGAGCAGTGTGAGCTGAAAAAGACCAGTACACTAAATAGCTTTTGTTGAGATTTTAACCTTCAAATGCAAATAGGAGGGAGCTATAGTGGGAAGGAAAAAAGACGTGATTGAACAGTAAACGTGAGTGATGGTTGCAGGATAAATAATATTATTAACTTACATTTTATTACTGTGGCTGCTGTGATAGCAGAGGGCACTTTTTAGAGACACGCAAATAATAATAGTCCAGAGAAAAGCACATGGTCCATCAAACCCTTGCCTCTGGCAGCAGAAAATACAAATCACCAGGTATGGTAGCTCACCATCTTATGCACAATTATCTCTCTTATGACTGCATGGCTACATTTTCTCCCTGCTCCAAATGTATTCAGCTCCCCCTTGAACCGATTCACTGTTTACATCTATTACTGATTTCAGCAAAGATCATTTTATTCTGTGCAGTGATAGTCCTTTGCAGAAGGATATTCTCTCTGAATTTTTCATAGTGCTTTTTGCAGTCTTTCCATTGTCAGTGTCGGTCTTTGTGACCTCTTGTTTCCAATGATAAATTTTCAGAAATCTTATTTGGCAGTAATCCATTCTTCTCCTTACAAGATCCTCTACATTTCAAAAGAGCTTCTCTTCTGATTCTTCCCTTTCTAAGCCACTATATGTTGACGGTCTTCACGTACAGTTTCTCTACGAAACCATAGATTAGAAAAAGCTTTAAAAATGAGGGATAAAATAGATCATTGCTCCAAACCCATCTGACTGGCTGAATGGTATTCTTCTCATTTAGCATGGATATTATTGAAAGGAAAATGTGCATTTAATATAAAAAGGTGTTCTAATCACTCTGTCCAATTACAGCAAAGCATGAATGATGGTAACATTTTTCAAGCTTCCAAGTAAAATGAGAAACATTAAGCTGAATGGGATGTTGCTATTCTATTGCAAAGGCCTTTGAAATTCTTCCTTCAGTAGCCCTTCCTTCTGCTCTTATTTCCCAAGCGGAATGCTGCACCTGCGGATATACAGGTGTTAACTTGGTGTACTACCTCAGTTGATGGAGGGGTTTTTTGCTAGCCTAATACTAATAACACAAGGCTGGTCATCTGTATAAGTAGTTCTAAAGAGCATACTGGAAAGGTGTACTCAACCCACCCCAAATTCACTGGTGCTGTTGTCTCTGTTTTTGGTTCACTGCAGTATTCTGATGACAAATGCTTTACAGGCTACTCTGATTGCTTTCTGGTGTGTTCACCAGATAAATATTACTACTATTACTGCAAATATTTAATACCATTAGTACCCCGTTCTAATACTAGGCACCAGAAATACTAAATTCTGAGTACTAATGCTACCCACTAATACTAGTCAATAGTATTACTAAATATACCATGTAGTATATTCGTGCTATTTAAAGTTAAAACAAATTCTTTGGATAAAGACATTTTGTGTTAGAGACTCTTCAATGACTATCACATTTTCCCTTTTCTATGCATAAATCTAGGATGATCCCGTAAATTCTCACATGTGATTCAAGAGAGATGTTACAGTAAGTTTCCTCAAGTATTTTTGATTTGACTCAATCATATTGCAGTCTTTGACTTTCTGATGGACTTCATGACTGTAAGTTTCATAGTCAAAACAGTACCTGAACACTATAGTGCCATAGCCATACTATAGGACAGCGTCTAAGATTTTGTCTGTATTTTAAAGGTAACATTTTTCTTTTCTTTTAAATTCTTACCAATTCCTCTCTTTCCTAACTTAATTAAAACCAAACATTTGCCTGTTTTTTTCTTGCAACAACAAATGATTTTATTTAATAGCTTTCATTTTCTTGTTTAGTGAAAGACCCTCAGCATAACAGGAAAGAAAATATTCCAAATAATGAAAATGTTATAAGTTCAAGGTGAGCTAATTTGACTTACTTTGTATTTGCTGAAGAGCAAGATACATACACAAAGGAGTAAGCTATTGTAAATCAGTGGCTGTGTGGTAACCAGGCTTTGAATACTCTTACCCTGTCATAAATACAAGGTAGTTTACTCTGAACTGAAAGATGAGGAAGTGCCCTCACTCTTACCGTGAGAATATACACCGGTAATTACCCCAAAGCAGCTGATATGTGGCAGCTGCTTCCCTGTGTACACTGCATCTTGTGATACACATGAGATAATTTGAGGGAGTTTATCCCTAATAGGTGACTCCAGGATTGTCACTCCTTATGGCATGAGAAAATGTTGTATTAGATTTAAGGAAATGGAGCTTGTTCTTTAGCATTTTTTTATTTACCATGGGTGCTAGATTGCTCAAATCACTGTACTGTATCATCACTTCCCTCTTGCTGGATGTCTGAATTGCAGGTGGCACAATTTCCCTTGAGAAAGTCTGCATGAAAAATATTTGTGCTGAAATCCTTGTATCTTTAGAACTTATGGTTATTTTTATGAGGGTGCAGTTCTTGTCCAGGACCTAGCTCATAATGACTCATGTGGCTTTAGGAAACCATAAAGCATCAAATGTCAAGAACATGCCACACAGGTTTTCCATGACAGATTCCAGCTACAAGACAGAAAATGACTATGTTATCAGAACCCAGTTTTCCAATGGTTTGTATGTGTTAACTTTGATTTTAATATGTTAAATGATTTATTTTCCCTCAAGTTACTGATTCATTACCTCTATGCCTTTCTGTTAAAAAGTGAAATGTTGTGTTTTCTAGCTCCTGTCTTTATTTTAACAAACAGATAATTTTAAATGTTGTGAAAGCAACTGAAATTCCTCAGAAAAATTATCAAAATCCTCCCTTTTAAAAGTTCATGTAACCTTTTAAAGTATAAGATTTAAAATGCATTTTCTAAAAATTTGCATGTGGTTGAAAACTTTTTAAATTAATGGAAATCTATCAAGAAGTTGAAAAAACAAATTGGTGAATTATCCTGTTCCTTTTTTCTAGCAGTTTGCACTCTTTATGTAGGTTACTTTATTGCTTCTTGCAAAGACTCTTCACTTGCATTCTGTTTGTCAATGCCATAAGAAATTTTTGTGTGCCTACTCAGAGAAGTTTGTCTTCCAGCTGTGGTGAAGAGAACCCTCTAAGTCTCTTATCGCTTTTAAACATTGTAAATTTTTGTAATGCACTTAGATTCTCAGGATGAGAAAAGATATTGAAGGCCAAAGCATTATTTAGTTCAAGTTCTGTGGACTATTTTATGGTTTTGTCCTTCAAAGATGTTCAGGGCTCAGTAAATGCATTATAAAGAAAGATAAAAGAATTTTGTGGTATGAAGCCTAAGGAAAGAAATGTATCTTTTATTACTTATGAAATGAACACTAAAATTATTGTCTTTAGAAATGCAGATAAACACATTACATCCCTAATAGGCTGTGTTTCATGAAAAAATATATTGCAGTTTGAGAGGTTCTCTCTTTGAAGTCATCAGATAAAGGATTTTAATTGAGATCATTTCAATATGCAAATATGGTCTGGCCATTACACATCATTAATGCTTAGTCTTAGTGTAAATATTCCAGTCTACAGGCTGGCTTTCTGCATGCTTCCAACCTACACAGAGAGAGCTTATCATAGGCAATTATCTTACCCAAATAAAAAATGAAAATGGGAAAGTTAAATAAATAAAAGAACATTCTGATGGAATCACAGTAATGTGCTTCTTGGTTAACATTAGCCCTGGCTTTTGGACAGCTAGATTTGTTAATGTGCTTGTCCTTTGCTTATGCATCAATTTCAGGGATTCTTCCTGTGTTCTACAATGATATATGCCTAGTCATATCTTTTCTGTCTAACAAATAAGCCATTGAGATAGCAAAGGCAGGATCAAAACTATAGATTATAGGAAACTATAATCTTAAGAGAACATAATTGTGGTTTTTGGTCTTGATCTGAAGTAAAATTGCAGAATAAAAAAATATAACATATAAATGTAAATAATAAATAGAAATACTATATAAATACAAATATAAACGATATATATACATAAAATAATAAACTGAACTCCCTCTGGAATAATTGATATCTTTTGGATTTTGGATATTGTATGAATTACCAGATATTTAGAAATCAAGCTCTATCTTTTCCATAAAAATACATAACTGCTTATAGGCTATTTTTTGGATGCACAAAGTACAAGAACAAAAACCCCATCCAACTCCCAGTGACAGTTGAAAGAAATGAGATGCCAAATTTTCAGTTGTACTACTGAAAATCTCCCTTCCTGTGGCAGCGTTCACATATGTAATATTGCAAATGTAACTTACGTTCTGTCCCTCAGCATGTACTTAAACTGGCTGTGATAAAAAAATCCAACTCTCAGAAACCAAAGCTATAAAAAAAGCTGTTCCAGGTTGCATATTTCATTCAGCATTAGAAATGCACAACTTCTCAAGGTCTTCTAGAGCAAGAAATTCATTCTGTTTGGAAGCTTAATATAGCACTTGTAACATTCATAACCAAATCCATCCTGTGATTTATAGGTTATGGTTACTAATTTTAATGTCGATACACTTATTCAAAGCACAGTCTAAATAAAGGTTTAGTGTCGGATCACATTTACAAACACTACAGTTGGAAATAATTAAAACAAACAGATGAAAAAAACCCCTGCTAGTTAATTCCATTTATACATGTATTTATTATTATGCAAATTAGAGGAAAACGTTTTCAGATGGTGTCATCTCATCCCTCAGCATCATTTCCAGTATCTGTGTTCAGGCTAGTACTCTCTGGCTGCCTAAGCAGTGGGCTGGAAATCCGGAGGGCCATTTCACTCCCTGATTTTGCTCACTCATCTTCAGTCAAGGCACTTGGTGCTTTTGTGTGTCTGTTTCATAAACAAATAAAATGAGAAAAAACATCTTTGTGAGACTGATGTATTTAAGACAATCACCAAACTCTTTTTGTCTGTGGAAAGTTCTGAGCTGTTTGTTTCTTCTGCCAGTGATAGGGACTACATCAAGGGAAGACAACCCTACCTTGCAGTCTCTTCAAAACATCCAGATTGAGTGAATATGATTCACACTTAATACCTGTGAGTGAAAGTCTATGAACCGCTCTTGACTCAGCAGTGGAGTTTTATCTTGTAAGTACATGAGTAGGTTTGTAGGAAAGAACTGGACACAGTCTTAGGCCTGTCCAGTTAGTAAGGACCAAATTTCTACAGCTTCTGTAATCCACATCTTTTTGTACAACTTCACCATCTGCTCTCCTGATAGTCCCTGTCATGGCTCTGTCGGCTTCCATCTCTTTTCCATTCCAATCTGTACCTTCTTTCCAGCCATTCCTCTGTGGATTCTATGAGAATTGTCTGTTGAAGTATCTCTACTTCTTTTCACTGGTCTATAAAAATTTAATCTAATTTAATTATTTTTTTTTCTAATTTAATTTTAAAGAATTAATATAATTAACCTTCATAGTACATTTTAAAATTAAAAAAAATAACAGAACCATTTACAGGTGGACTGTGGGAGAAGGAAGGGAGAATCCTGGAACAGTGAGGGGTCACTGAAAAGTGGTTTTGAGAGTCTAAGGAGCCCTGTGTTCTTTCAGTGCATATAATGAGCAGTCCTGATGGCCAGATACATGTATTTGGCTACTGGAGCAGTATTCACATTAGTCTACTCTTATCTTTTTGCCCATGTGACCTCTATAGACAGGGGAGTGATGACAGACTGCAGAAGACCAAGCCTCGGAAGCATATGCAGATGCCCCAGCCATTCTGTCCGTTGTGGTCAGTGGTCGATATGTAAATTTGTGTGGTCGTTTGCTGCTTAGGCAGGGGTGTGTGGGAACACATGTCCCTGGCTATGGAAAAGCGCATGCCATGGCTGGGCTTTTTTGGTGGGTCTTCTAGGTTCAAAGGAGTTGAAACCAAATGTTTACTTCTGCTGTCTATGTGGTGGCTCAGTCCTTTCAGTTGTCCATTAATAAGAGCCAGTGCTGAGTGTAGCATGTTGTCTCAGGTCACAGCTCCAAGTTTCACACAGGAGAGTTGCTGCTACTGGCACTACCCTTCATATCCCAGGGCTCCTGTCATGTAAGAGACAGCTCAGCTCTGGTTGTGTAGGGATATTTGCTCAGAACAGGACAGAATGTACAAGTTAACAGCTTAGCTTGTTTGCGTGCATCTCCTGCTGACTGCAAGTGCCAGCTGAAATCTGCCCCATGATGTTCAGGCTGGTTAGGGACAGTGAGAGCATAGGACACATCTATTCCTCCCCAGCAGCTCATGGCCTGTAGAAAACAACCCAATGACCCCAGCTGTTGCAGCCAAACCCATATTACCTTTAAACTGTGAAGACAAGACAGAAGTAACCTTGCTTTGGGCAAACTCTCTTCCTGTTTCCTTAGGGTCATGAGGATCATAGTTTTACCATAACTGTGGTGCTAGTAGAGGTCACACTGGGTAATTTAAAACTAGCTCGGTTATGTCTACAGAATGCCAAGGCTAAGGTGACATTTGATCCTGTTTGTCGTGATATACTGCAGAACAACAGCGTGTACCCAGGGATCATGTATATGCAAGGCATTTAAAATAACACCACCATTTCTCAAAGATCTTTAAACTGTCATGGTTTCTTTCTGACTTTTCTGAGAGCACTTTGAAATATACCTCAGAATGAGTGAAAATTCTGTGCAGGTGAAAGTCTAGGGAGGACATCCCATTTCAGTATTTAGAAAGGAAGGATGCATTTCCAATTCTACTTTGAAATACTTTTTTGTTGTTGTTATATACTTGTCTAAATGTCATGAGCCAAATATTATTTTTTTTGGTAGCATTTCAAAATTTGGATATTTTATTCTGAATCGGAACAAAGCCAATTTATGAAATCCAGAACCGGAAGTGTCCTGTCCATGAGGCTTTGCCATCTGCCAACCATTGCGGAAATCTGGGAAAAATTCATCTGACTCTCACAATTGGACCATTTTACAGGGCATGGGACGAAAACTCTTGGTCCAAGTGCTGAATCTCTGAGATTATTTATTCAAGAGGAGAACTTTTTTGTTTTGCCTTTTTCTTAAAAATTTGAATTATAAATTTTGGAAGAATATTTACCTTTTGTAATAGAAAAGAGGCTTGTGTACTGGAATAAGACAGAAAGTGAGGGCTTCTTGACTTGGCACAAATATTTGCAACAGTCCAGTTCAGGTCACAGAGGAAAGGAGAGAGAGAAAATAGGGAAGAGTCAAGACAGAAAAAGAGAATCAAAGAACTGGGACTGAGGAGGGTCTGGGATACAGAGAGAACATAAACTGGTGAGAAGCAGAGAAAGAAAGGGAAAAAGAAATAAGGGGAGAGGAGGGGCAAGACAAAGAAATGGGGGAAAATAGAAAAAGTACAGAGGGCAGAGAACAAAAAAAGAAGAACTTAGAGACAGAAGGAAAAGCTGCAGGGTAGAGGGTTTATTAGAGAAAAAAATCACAGCTTGCTGAAATAGGGTTGGCGTAGAAGATTTTTATTTCATATCCTGCTGCCTTGGCTCTGATGATTCCTAGGCTGAAGGTATATGACACCAGTGGATAACATACAGGCAGCTTCTGTGCTCTTCTGAAAAGCTTTTTGTGTCCCTGACAACTTGTTCTAATTGCACAAGTTCAAACACTTCAGATGTGCTGTGTGGCTACAAGCACTTTAGAAAAGGTTGATGTAGAAAAACCATCTCTCTGTAGTATCCATGGACTGACTTTTCTTCACAAGTGCTTATGTTGATAGTTAACTTGGAAATTTAATCCAATCAGAGAGAAGATACTGTAAATATCTTGAATTAAACCAAAATAGATTGCAAGAAATTTGTGGGGAAAATGGAATTTGCCTCTGTATTTTTGGTGAGACTGGCTGTATCTTTTCCTGAACTAAGAAATGTTTGCTCAAGCACTTCTTTCTGTCTGTCTCCAGCACACCTAGGTTCTTTATCCAAATCTAGCTCAGCCACATCAGCTGCTGACTTCACTTTTAATGAGTAATAGAAAATGCTTTGAACCTTCAAAGCCCAGAGATATACCTATAACTTATTATGATGTGATCAGGAAAAGAATAGTCTGTGTCTCAGGTGGGACCTTATTTGAGGTCCTCTTGGGAACCGATCATGGAAATGGCAGAACTGATTGGAGCTGAAAAAGCAGTCTAATGGGAGGGAAAAAAAAAGCAGTTAGCAAGAAGAGATGGAGCTTGTAGATTTTAAGGCTCTTTTCAGGGGGAAGAGTTGGTTGCATAAAGGGATTGTGGAGGTAGGAGCTCTTCGGAACAAGGAAACCAAGGTTGCAAATTCGGTTGAAATAATGCTTCAAGTGAAAGGAGATATATTTAAAGGGGAAAGATTATACGGGGCAAGAAGCAGGGGATGAAGACTTTGAGTCACTGTAACACTTGTAACTGTGTATATTGTGTCTTGTGTCTTTTTGCTGGCTTGGAGCACCTGAAGTGAAAGCCTGGAGGCACATGCTCTGCTTGCTGTGTACACAAGTGTGAGAGAAGACAACTGCAGAAAATCTCTTACACCAAATAGCTTCTATGTGTCTTTGCACTTATTTCTCTGCGCAGTCTTAAAAGGAAGACAATTCAAACAGGTTATAACGGAACAGAAATATGGGCAGTCAGGGAAATGATAGTATTTCTTTCCACTTTTTTCAACCACAACCAATTTCCAGGTTGAGTGGAAACAGAAGTATCTTAGTCAGCTGAGGTGAAGGAATTAAAACTTTCTGTGAGCTGCGAGGCTGCAGAAGCAGAACACTCAAGTTGCTCCTAATCAGTGATGTGCTTGGCTATGCAGTTGTCCAGCCCATACACCTATACCTGTAGGGTTCATCCAAGACCACTCACACGGAAGAATTGCTGTTGCAGGCACTCTTCACTGTTCCCAAGTAACTCACCATTGGGAGGACATGTAATTCATATTTGGGCTAGCCAATATATTGCTCTCTGCTTTGTCAGAGACTTGGAGTGGCATGACATAAGAACTATAGCTTAGTAAAAATGTATAGATCTCGAAAAAACAAGAAAATACTAATTTTCTTGAATTTCCTGAGTCTGTCCCCAGCATTGCGATCATGGTTGCACACAGGACGCCTATCACATTATTGGGATGTTGGTCCAAAGAGTATAGACTCATTCAAAACTGTGGAGAGGAGAGGTGGCAAAGCACATACAGGAAGACGAAGTGAGTGCTATGATTTTAGTTTCTGTGAAACAAAACACCCTCCCTCTTAAACGCCTACTAGAATGATCTTTATCTGACACACCCACATGGGTAAGTTGGCTATTCAGACATGGTTGGGGTAGTTGGAGAGGGAGATGGGCCTGTAAAAGTTAATATATAGTTTAAACAATCCCAGCTACTCATAAAATCAAAAGATGATAACAGCACGATTTTTCTTCCGTCTGTTTACATATGTTATGAAAGGCACTACAAAGGGAACATCAGTGGTATATTCTGACAGAGTGCAGGAGCTGGCAGATGTTTGTTAATTAAAAGATTTCAGGTAGTGAAACAGTACCAAGAGTTCACAAGAGGCCACACTTGCACATGCCAGTGCACGTGTACATCCTCTTTCATACACCCCTGTTCACCAAGCAGCACTTGATCACTCACTTGTTCTTAGGTCATAGTCAGCACAGAGGAAAAAAAACAGCTTTGAAATGAGTGTCCTTTGCAAAGGCACTGTAAACCTTACTTGGATTTGAACTCATGCAACAATGGCTGCTTGTCTAAGGAGTCTAGGACAACCTGGATGCCTGTGCTTCTTAAAACAGGGGCACCTCACCTGGCTCAGTGGTGTATTGCAAGGACAGGCCACGTTTGTACTGCGCTGTCAGAGCTTCAGGTGTCAGAACAGCACATAATGGCTGTGGCTCAGAGCTGGTTTAGGTGATAGCTCTTTCCCAAAGCCCTTACAGAAGAGGGCAATCAAATGTATCATGTCAACAATGGTGTGAAAAATGATACCCCTGCATACCTTTTCCTATAGACTGTTTATTAACAAAAAATTCCCTAATAAAGGAAGCCAACCAATCAAAGAAAAAGCAGCTACCCCAGGAAAACCCTCAGTATGTACAGAGCCAATGAAAGTAGTCTATGTTCAAGCTTGAGGGGGACAACGCCTGACCTAAGCAGCAGAGCCTTCAGGCTCTGCCTTCAGGTGCCACTGCTTTTTGGGACCTAGGATAACAAAACTGGCTTTTGTCAGCCAGTCAGCTTAGAAGAACTTTGGTATTTGTGGTTTAAGTAGGAATTGACTTTGCACTGATGGGAAATACTTCTTCACAGACACTGCAAAAATGCATGGGGCAAGGTTTCAGGGCGGCAATGCTGAGTGCAGGGGACACCTGGAAGTGCACAACGCAAATAGTAGGTGTGTGTCCCCTTTAGTTAAGAAATAAGAGTTATCTTATTTCCAGGTGGCTATTATTTTATTTTTTTCCAAACTAAGATATAAATTGAGGATAATCAGAAAAAACCCTCCTAATTCAATTGAGATAAACTTCCAAGTAGGGTTTCAGGGACAGACTGGCGATTGGTGAAGTTGGGCTAAATCATGTCTCTTCCATAAATCCCTTTGCAACACTGCTTGATGTGGCTGTTCTTGGATGTTCTGGTTCCTCACATGCCATATGGGTCTCATGGCTGTTTCACAGCAAGCCTCATGCAAACTGTGAGATTAGATTTATCAAATAAGTTAAGGTGCCTGGAGACTTTTGCTTAGTATATGCTGAAAAGTGCAAATTTATATTTATTTTTTCTGTTAAAAAAATTTATACACAACACCTGGTTCGTTGCATGTCTTATTTGTTAATCTGAGCATAGTTTGAAATCAGTTTTCTTTGTGTTTTCTTGACCCTTTTGCTCAGAGTTCCAGTGAAAATCCATAAATGGAGAGGTGTGTTAAAATACTTTCCCATTGCAGCCCAAGCTAAATATTTATTCTCTCGATTTTTAACTTAGTCCTAAGAGATCCATAAAGCATGTATCTGTGCAAACTCTGCTGGAAAAATGATTGTTTGTTCATCTCAAGTAATTTTGGGTGTTTGCAAATTCATCGTTCAACTAGATGTGTGCTATGTTTGCCACAAGAGCAGTGAGGACTCAAAGTGTGTTCAAATTTACTAGTTATAGTGTAGATGTAGAAGAAAATTCTAGATGTGGTTAATACTTTTTGTCTTACAGCCCCCTAAATATTCTCTTAAAAGAAGTACTTCTCAGACTCCTGCAGCATGTCTGTAGGAGTTCTATATTCTATCTCAGAACATCTGCATAGCCTAAAATTGATACCACAGAAAATCTGTTACATCAGTGAATGAAACTCAGGTCTTCCCAAATACCTGAGTTGTACTGAAGCCAAAAGAAGCATTCTGTGGAATGAGCTAGTAAATGTTGAAGAGAGTTTTGTACTAATTTTGAGGTAGCTTTCGAAAGTCCACATGAAGCCATATCCTAGTTGTCTAAGAGCCTTATGGTGGGTCTGTTCGCACTGGTCATTAAACTTCCAGTCTGTCACTGGGATTTAGAGTTACCCTAAAGCTGGATGAAATCTAAAATTCTTAATATTGTTTTATTCAATTAGTTCAATCATCCCAAGTGTGCCTGTTTCAGGACATAAAGCACAAGACAGGAGTGCATTGGAAGTGAATTTACAGCAAGCTGAAATACACAGCAACACATCTCCTTATGTCAAACTCTGGTTATGGATGGGCCATTTGATCTTATGTCCTTCCTCAGGCATATGCACTTTCAAAACCAGGCTTTTAAACATTTCTGTTGAATAAGCCCTATAACTCTGAAGACATTCTGACATTCTGAGAGTCACTGTTGATGCTGTGATGCACACAGATTTTCTCCTCCATCTATGAATGATAAGAAAGATGCTGTACTTCTCTCTTAGTACAGCAGTTGTGTCAGTCCAAAAGGCTGCACTCGCCAGGCTGACTTTAGTGGTAGTACCATTCCTTTCTGGTTTGCACCCCCAGCTTTGGCTGTGCAGTGCTGCCTGAGCTCCACACAGTAACCATATTCCACCTTGTGCCATGAGTACTGCTGGCAGATTTCTGGCAAGTCCTGGAAGTGCATCTTGAAAGGGCTGTAGGCTCTGTAGGCTGCAGTGTCTTCCTTGAAAAAGCTATAGTCTTGAGTTATACATTGTTGGGATGGTGCCTTTTGCACCTTAAAGACCTCTTTCCAAATTTACACAACTCATTATAACAAGTGCAAATGAAACATATTCATATCTGTTTATATCCATATATGCTCAGATTTCTGTGTTTGAGTTGGAATTTATCCTTGGAGCATTTACTCTTCAGTCTGTTTCAAAAATGGGAGTTCAGTACAGTGGATTGCAGTATCTCAGAAGGTCTGTGAACTGTGGATGAGTAATTGAAAATTTTTTTTCTAAGAGAAGATTCCATTTGCTCTTCTCTCTTGTCTATCTCTAATAGGCTACCTTTCAGTTGTAATGGAAAGGCTGTGCTTGTTACAACTAATGTGGAGTATTTGTGGAAACAAAGTGCTTTGTGGCAATCAGGAATGATATTCTATCTGTTCATTCACAACTGTGTTTTAAAGCTTTCCACCAAAATGCTGAAATGGTGCATGATGTGATTTCTGTGTTGTAAGGTGACTTCCACCTTCTAAGGGTGGACTTCCACCTTTCCAGGCTCAGACAAAACATACTTAACTCTTGAGTAAAACTTCACAAAATATAAGGGCTGGCCATTTGGTTCCAGAGCAGCTGTTGCAATTACATTTCCCGAGAGCTATTACACTTCCTTGTCACCTTACTGTAATTTCAATCCTTCACCAGCATGGAACATCATCAATGTAATCAGGGCTTTGTCATGTGTAGGAGGATCCATGTGGTAAATGCATTGTGGCTGAATAATGAAGAAGGTGGAGTGAAACTCAGTTGTTTCCAGTGTCCCACACTGCCCTAGAGTACTATGAACAAGCAGGCTGAGTTTTTAAAAAGTTCTTCTTAAATATTTGCAATTATGGTAATGGGATAGGTTTTCCAGTTTTCTAAAATGACTTTGACAATCTCAACAACAGGATTCATTGTGGTGGATCAAAGTTTNCTTTCCCCTTTCCTTCCTTTCTCCGTTCCTTTCCCCTTTCCCCTCTCCCTCCTCTTCCTTCGTTTCATTCTCTGCTGTTTTTTCTTTTTTTTTCAATTCAGTAACTAGCAAAATAAATGTTAAAATAGAAATGGGAATTAACAAATGGAGTAAGCTGCTGACAAAACATACATAACAGTTGTGGTGTAAACACCCTGCTCAAAAGAACAGATTTTCCATAATATCTGTTAGTTTGCAAGAAGGAAAAAAATGCTTCACAGAGCAGTATAAATAAATAACAGTGTGATGTGTAACTAATATTTTCTAATTTTCATAGGAGCCACCATCTTGGCAATATTGTGTTGCTTAGGAACTAACAAAAACATGTCTTTTTTTGTTTTGTTTTTAATGGTTCCTTTGTGCCCTGATATTTTTCCAAGTTGGCAGCTGTAAGGAAAAACAATGTGATTTGGTTAGATTCAGCCCCTCTCTCTCTCAAGTCTGGAACAGAACAGATAAGAACTTGTGTGTCAGAATACAAAGTTTACTCAGCACAAGTCAAAAGCTTTTGATG
Source organism: Campylorhamphus procurvoides (assembly GCA_013396655.1). Taxonomy (NCBI): domain Eukaryota; kingdom Metazoa; phylum Chordata; class Aves; order Passeriformes; family Dendrocolaptidae; genus Campylorhamphus; species Campylorhamphus procurvoides. The sequence goes on along the minus strand of WBMV01003664.1, from coordinate 782,833 downwards.
TTTGCTATCCAATCTGGCCCGGCATCTTTGAAGTTCAGCTACTCATACTATAGCCCCATCAGTAAGAAATAGCCATTTCCCCTATATTAGTTAAAACACTTGACAGATAGAAGCAGCCATAGCAAAAGCAGCAGGATATTGTTTTTACAGTTGAACTAGGCATTTTTATTTCTGTTCATTTGAAACAGTGAAAAATATTCAGTCAAATATAAGGAAGAAAATGGAAAGAAAATTCTACAGTGTAATGGAGTATCCTGTTCCTGAAATGTTTTTCTGTATATTGATCATCAGTTAAACACGTTAAACAATTTAGTCACTCTAAAGGCGCTAAAATACTCAGTTGAATCTTCTTTGTATTCCTGTATTTAAAGTTAGATATCGGTCTCATTTGTTAAAAAGAATGAAACTTCTTAAATGTCTTAACCAACATCAACAAGCAACTCTTCTGACACAGAAAATATATTTCCATTCCCAGTTTTTCTCTTGATCAAGAGGTGAAATTCACAGCTGCTGTAAATCAGCAGAGTGCCTTTCCAGTTGGTGGACCTCTACTGATTTACACCAAAAAGAACAGGCTCAGGAAGGCTGAAATGAAGGAAATTGCCACCAGTAACCCATCACAGAGTGGGAAGTGGAGCCCAGCCCTGAAACCTTGTCATGTTCTTTAACTACAAATTCATAATTAAAGCAGGAAAAGCAGTATGGCTTGTGATGTATCTCTTATCAGGGTCTTTTGAACTATGCAGTGAATTATTTAATTGGCATGCATAAAGTCCTTTCACTTGAACAAAATCCAGTTACGCTGTTAAATATTACGGATGTCAAATATTAAAATGATTTTCCTGTGCTACTAGTAGTGTTCTTTGAAGCAACAGAGTCTTTGTTCTAGGAAATAAAGCCATACAATCAGTATACAACTAGTGAAGTCTCACATTCTCTACCTTTTACGGAGTAAACCTTAGAGAACAAAGCAGAAATTCTCCTCTTTCATCCTTCATGGGTTCTCAAGGAGACCAGTGTTTGTGATTTTTTGAGGCTATTCTAAAGGGTCAGTTAGTTTGCATTCAGTAGCCAAGCAAAAACTGTACAGACAGAAGGAATACCACCACTTTTAATTGTAAATCTGCAGTCTCAACAAATTGTAACAAATCTAACTTCTATTTTTATTGTAAACATGCCCTGAGTTAGCTGTTGGGAAGATGAAAGACTGATAAAAAGGATACAATTGAGTTACAAAGAAAAATGCTGCACAATGGAGATATTTTTTCCCCCCAAGCTTTCCTTCTGTGTAACTCTGTCAAGTAACCATTGAGGATTCTTTTTTTTATTAGCATCTGGGTATTTAGTGTATGGTATTGAAATTCTTTTCTCTCTTCTCCCTCTTTTGTTGCCTTCTTAGCTCTATTTCAAGCTTTGCCTCTTACCACCAATCTGTTGACCTTTCTCATTAGAAGGATATGATACCTGGGAGATGGGTACCAGTTCTCAACCATGATAGAAGAGACTGCAGACTGATTGACGCATGCCCACTCCATTCAGTAGAGGAAGAAGCTGAATGATGTTACACACTCCCCCAGAGATGTATTTTGCCTTACTGAAATGTGTAGAAGCTGTTCTTAATGTGACTCAGTGTTGGAAAGAATTTGCTGGTCCTCAGTTGCTGTAACATTGTCTGGCCTGGAATGTGCTTGAAACATACCCTTTTTTGCCTTTGAGCTAGTGGAAATAACAAAAAGTTCTACCAAAAGTCAGAAACTGCTATTTCTACAGTTAAAGGAGAGACATTAACACAATAAAGTACTAGGTTATTGTTAAGTCTCCTGTTCCTCTAGGAAGGAATGAAAAACACTGCAAAAAGGTTTAACATAGACGTGGACTATGCTACTGACTGTATGGCCTCAAATCTTTCAATAGGAGGCCATGGATATCCATCCTGCCAGAGACAGAACTTGCTCTACATGACCAAAAATGCAGATATGACTCATTTCAAAATATGCAGAATAAAGTTAGGAAAGAAACAAGAAATGAAAAAGTCGTTATCCTTGACCTGTAACCAAGTCTGTTGTCCTCTGGCTAGCCCATGGCAAGAGGTCTGCACAGATACATCCTCAGTTTGTTTACAATTTTCATTTGTGCACACCTGAGACCCATTGAATTCCCCATTCTCCAGAGGCTTGATGCGGGTGAGTTTACCACTCACCCGCATCAAGGGAGAGTGGGGGATTTCCTTGTGAGAAAGGACAAATATACACACAGATACAAAAATATTTCTTTGGCAACATGTTAATTAAGAATGAGCGGAGTGCCTATATTCATCAGGGCAGCAGTTTTGCTGACAATTGATCTGTCTGTGGGCACACAGGTTTGGTGCCCTTATCAGAGTGAGAAGAGGTAACTCAAGGGATGCTGGGTTTTTTTCTTTTCTTTTTTTTAACTCCCTAGAGAAAAATACTCATCTCCCATGATAATACTAATAACAAACTTTTCCTCGTACACAAATGGCTGAAAGGTGGTCTTTGAGATATAGTCCAGCAAGGGAAAAGCAGCAGAGCTCCATAAAGCTGATTTGCTGCAGTCTTTGTTTTGATCCAATAGATTTGGTCTGTAAAATGAACATTTGCCCAACAGAGGATGTGATGTTTACGTTGAAAACGCCATGTAATCCTAGAAAGATAAACTGCTGGGAGTTTTTATTTCATGTACAAAGTGACTATTTTATGTTGCTTGGGCAGTGGAAAGAAATATTAGAATTTATTCAGTATAATTGTAAATGAGTTCTGTGGGTTTTAATTCTCATATGTGTAGAAACTCTGAAGTTAGGCATAAAGTCTCATTGTGTTCTTAATAATCCACTTCACTGCAATATAGTTGCAGGCACTGTACAGCACTGGTGATACTGTTTTTTCCACATCTATCGGCAGTGAAAGTATCTGTGTTTGGACGGTGTGAATAGGAAGCTATGTGATATATCCACATTTGTCTCTACATTCAGAGCTATACAGCAACTGCTGCTGGTGGCTTGCTGCAATGAGGCTCACAAGCACGTTGTTTTGTTTGAGGACATGCAGAGCTCATTGCATGAGAGCAGCTATCATTTCTGGTTCAGACTTAACCATGGCATTTGTGATTCGAAGGTAATACAGTGTATAGCGTTCTTTTATTTCCCAGATTCTCCTTCCAAAGAGAGGAAACTCGTAGGCTGGTGTTTTGACAGTAAAGCAAATGTCGATTGCTCTTTTATAAATTCTGACAAGCTACTGTATGTAACATTTATTTAGTGCTCTGTGTGTGTTGCCAGAAACACTAGCTGAATTTCTTCAGCAAAAATAAAAGGGTTCAATCAATCATATGATCTGGGCAACCTGTATTTATATCTCCAGTGTGTCATAACCTAGTGTTGCTTGTCATTTCTTAACTGATCTACAAATATTACAAAAGCAATTTTCTGTCAGACTAAGGTTTGATCTCAGTTGACCTCAAATGTCTAAGCATACTCGCTGGAGAACCTCCAAAGCTCCACGAATATTTACGGGTCTTGTTCCCTCTCTGCGGTACCTATCGGTATCAAAGAAAACCTACCGGATGTTTTTCATTTAGGTTTCTTCCACCTTAATACACCTTCACACACCTTCACATCACTTACCTTGTGCCAGTTTCTAAATGTTCTAGAGAAAAAAAAAAGTGTTATCTCTCTGTCTTCAGCTGGGCAGTGTACGAGCTTAGAGAGACACCCACTTTTCTTATGTTGCTCTCGCTCTCAATCCCTCTTCTCTCTCTTACTAGTTAGGTCTTTGTTATTACAAAATGTATCTTTTTTTTTTTTGTTGTTTGGAAAGTGTACAATGAAAACAGAATGCCAGCTGCATCTTTGCTGAAAGAGCAGCCTTAGCACAGTAGCTTTGGAGCACACTGGGAAACTGTTGATGCTGCAACCTCTATGACTGTGAGAATATTGCTCTGTGAGTTGTTTTTTATCAGGAACTCATAGCTGTTGGCTGGGTGTCTGTGGATTTTTCTGGATTCAAATTTATCCTCCCCCTGCTTTTCTCCCCAATACCAGATTTATCTTTGAAATGTACTCACAGATGGTATAAATCATTTCTAAATGTCCTCTGTACAATGCAGTTTCTTAGGAATTCCTCTCCTCTTGTTTTGCAAATTTTTTTTTCCTTGGCATATTGAAGTGACCTTGGTGTGTCTTACAACACTCAGTATCTGGAGGCTTTATAAAACTCATATGTCAGAAGTGTCTGACATTACATTACAAGAGGATCTGTAAACCTCCGTGAGATGACGAATGTCTTTTTTAAACAACAGACCAAGACTTCATTTAAATTAGTAACACGGAGATTAGAGGAGCTCTCACAGGCTGTGCTGCAGCCATGCCAGGACTCTAGGAATATCAGTCACATGAAAGCTGTTAAGTTTGAGATGGAAATAAATCAAGGAGCCTGTAAAAACTGTCAGCAGGTCAGGGAAGTTTATGAACTCTTGCTGTATCTAATCATAAATCATAAGAATAAGCTAAAACTGAGAAGAAAAATGTCCTCTTTTGTAATCTAATGCTGTCTGTTAAGGCAATAAAACTCAAATGAAATGCATGCATTGCAATTTTTAGTTGATACTTTACATTATTACCAAAGTGAAGGAAGAGTTTCAAAGTTATAAAAGTGAGACAAATGAGAGGTGGATCTGTACTGGTTGGTGTTTCCAGGCCTGCATCTCATCTGCCTTCCAGAAACAAGAGCAGTCATCCAGCAAAACACTTAGCAGACACTCAAGCAGACTTAATGACAATGGCACAGATTCACATGCTCGAAGTAACATGGAACCAAGGTCTTCACTGGACTGGAGCTTAAAGAACGGGTGCAGTAATCAGCATTGCAATACTGTGCAGCAGGTAAAGGATCAGATCAGGGGTGTTTGTGTGACCTCCAGTCTAAGGAGTGAAGGGAAAAACAGAGATGTATGTGTGTTTGACCATTGTGGGCAAGAATACAAATAATTTCTGGAGGAGACCAACCATTTCCGATTTCTCTCTATCACCACTTTCAAAACTCTGACAACCAGCTTGCTTGTTTTTAAAGTTCTTTAGCCCTGGGACTAAAGCTACTCTCATAGGGCAGAACTGACTTTGTCCAGTTTAACGCCTTTGTGCCTTAAACTCACTGTCTTTCTCACTACGTCACTCAGGAAACAGTCTGTATCTGTTTAGAGCCCCATTGACTTCAATAATACCTTGTATGGGGGTGAGTGTTTATTTGTGGGGAGTGGATTGCAGGGTGAGAGCCAGATATTGGAAACCTTTTTTGCCTGGCACACTGTTGAAAAGTACTATGAATGTTTCCAACACTGATATCGTTATGCTGGTGATCCATTTGAGAGTATGGTTAAGTGCTCACAGTACTTCACAGTGGTATGTCAGGCAAGGAAGATTTTACAATCTGAGGCCCTGACTTTGCAATCTGATCCTCACTGACAAATCCCTTACCCTGTGTCGAGTACCACTGAAGTAAATAGGAATAGTTAAGGAGTAAAATACTATTCAGGATGAATAAAGGAATTTGGAGGAACAGCCTAATACTACATGAACAATGGCTGAAAGTGGGAGAGGAAACATCTCATCTTGTGTTTAGCAGAATACAGAAAAGTTTGAGATTAGGTTTTCTTCCTCTGCTTCTTAGCAGGACTGTGTACACAAGCCTTGGAATCATCTGGACTGTGTTTGCTCCTAAGAAATTTGAAAAGGTTATGTGTATGCAATTATAGAATATGTACACAGATTTTACACCTGAGTGTATAAACCGAGGGTGACAGAAGTCAGTGTGAAAACATACTGCTGAGGGAAATACATCAGTGATAAGGAAATCTGGACAAGGTTGTAAAAGAAGTATGGACTGAACACTATACTACTGTAAAAATACTATGGTTGTTAAGGCCTGATACCGAATGAAGTTGAGTCACACTTGTTTAGAGAAGAACATTGTGAATGTCCTGTAGAAACAGAGCAAAAATCTTTTATGTGCTCCAAAAATACTGTGTGTAGTTTTTCTTCAGAATGCAAAACTCTGTCTCATTGCAATTTAATGAGACAGGCAGTGAACTCTGTGTTCACAAAGCCAGGGAGGGAGCTGCTCCAGCTGAGCCATGAACAGCAACTGACTACTTGTTATATATTAAGAGACAGGTGTTTTTAAAGCAAAGTCCTAGCTTCATGGATTTTGAACAAAAGTACTGAATGAATACGATGTGGCTAGTACACTTGCTTGATAAAGAAAGTTAAAGATGGTGGTGGAGTGGGGGGAATGCTCTGCAATGAGGAGAATCTGGAATCAGAGGCTAGAGTTCAAGGCTAGTAATAGGTATTGTAGGTGTTTCTGAATCAGGAGTATATTTTGTTAGTGAAGATGCCTTATTTCAGAGGATGGTGTGTTCTTAAGACCAAAGAAATTTTGGGTTCTTATAGTAGTTACTGAAATATTATGAGCCCGATGGGTTCCTAGTCCAGATTCTCTAACACTGGACAAACTCAGCAATGAACTGGACGGTTGCAGCAATATATGTTCTGCCATATACAAAGCCCTGGAGAAAATGAAAACCCCTGAGAGCCTCTGGCACTCACTTGATTTGCATAAGATATTAGAGAACTAGCTTGGGTTTACGTATGGAAGTTAAAGGAGTAAAAGAAAACTCCATATTCAGCCTTCACATGGTATCAAGGTGAGGGTACTTTTGATATTTCTGATCACAGAAGTAACAGTTCCCCATGTGGTCTGTCCCTGACATGTTACCTGGCGTGTTCTGAGCCAAGAAGTCTGACCTCGGCAGAAGCTGAAGTGTTGCCTCCCACCACGGGTGAGAGAAGGCAGCAGGCTACTGCGTCTGGGGATGGAGAAAAGTTGGTGTGGTGTGTTCTGTGGTTCTGTAAGAGAACACTTCTGTGGAGCAACGAGCCCTTTTGCACAGCTGTGCGACTGGCAGGTTAAAGGGGCTCCTCTGGCAACCATTCGCAGATCACAGAGCTGATAAAGGCAGGGGAATGGATAGAAGCAAAGGCCAAGGCAGGCTCCCTAAAAACATTCGCTGAGATCCCTTTTTTGCCAATGCACACGGGTTTCCATTTACCTCCCTCCATGCCCGTGCTGACCTCCTCATCTTGCTGAGCGCTCAGCCTGCTGTTTGTCCTCTCTGCTTTAAAGCCAGTGAGGGACCTGATTAACCTCGTGTTTGAATTGCGTGGCGACGACTAATTACTTGTACTTCCTTCTGTAGCACTGAAAAACATGTTTTATACTTGCCCTCCAGACACAGACAGGACATCAGGATTGGGAAAAGGCTATAAACCAGCTCTTCATTAGTTTCTCTTAATTGTTACTGGGACAGGACCTTATGGCTTCACTTCCTCTGAGAGGGGGTTACTGAGACAGAATAAAATGCAGGTGCCCAGGTGCCCATGACATAGTTTTCCCCTGCAACCAACCTAAATAGCTTTCTAGAGGAGAGATCAGAGACATCAGCTTTTGTATTGTCAGCATCCTTGTTAAACGTTTAGCAATCTGAATTCAGCTGCAGTAATGCCTCTAGCTTTTTTGTTCAATGGACACAAATCCTTTAAACAGACTTGTAATGATATTAAAGATGAATGAAGAACATACAATATTTAATTCCTTGTCTGTGGTCTTTAGTGCAGAGCAGTTTGATGTGAGTGTTTGCTTATTACACTGAAAGTGAAGGTTTAGTAAATAAGAAGGAAAATTCAATGGGTGGGATGGCAGGTAGAGCAGGGATGAATAGTTTGTGACAACCAGTGAAGGATGGTCTGGAAGGCTGTGACTGAAGTATAACTCTTATGTCTTAGAACCAGAGGCAATGAGAGAGTAAATTGGCAATGGGGGATTTCCTAGTGTTTTCATGATCAGAAGGATAAGGAAAAAGGTTATTACATAAATCAAAAGCTTTACTAAAAGATCAGTCAAATGCAGACTCAGGGGAAAAGCCTTGGCAGCAAACATCTTTACATTGTTAGGTCACCTCACTGAACTGGGTCAGAAGCAAGAATTTTATTAACTGAAGGCTGTTGAGAAGCAGGTGTGGAACAGATTAATGGTTTGGAGCTCAGCTGGCTGAAAATGGCCAGACACAGAAAGAGACAAAAATTAACCCCACACCATTGACCAGGGGTGATGTCAGCGTGCATTGTGGCTGGGAGAGCTATCAGGCATGCCAGGGAGTGAACGGATAGGGAAGTGTAAGCAGCCAACTTCTGTGGTGAGGACTAATGACAGTGTGTCCTGACATACTTACTCACACTGGCACTGTGCTGGGTAAGTAAAAGGTAACAGAGAGCTCATTTTCAATGTGAAAAGCAGTTATCTACTGCATGTTCTCAGGAAACAGGGCCACAAATCAACAGTTTCTTGCTTTCAAAAGTTTAAAGGAAAGAACAGTTTTGTGTTGCTACAGTCTTCTGATTATACAAGCCCACATGCAGTGGGTTGCTTTGGGTTAGGTGAGACTGAGCACCAGAGTGGCAGTGAAGGATGCTGCAAGCAAAGGCACATAAATATATATGGAAAGAACTAGCTCTTAATTAAATGTCCTGATATTATTTCCCATGCCTGCGTGAATCCCCTCTTTGCTCACCTGCACTTGGGACTACCTCTAGGTTGTGGCAGACCACTTCCCACTGGTCAGTAACTGCCCTTTGGCCATATAGGACTTTTGAGAACACATTCATGACAAAAACCAAAGATCCTATTTCATTAACCACATACTCTCTGTTCCTAAATATGCAAAGCAAATGCACTCACCTATGTGTTTTGAGCCAAGAAAGGAAAACAGCTTTGACCTACATAAAGTCAAAAGGAACCTGCTCCTCAGTGCTGGTTACTCTTCAGATAAGGCAATGGATACGATATGAAAGAGTGAAAAGAACTGCTTAATGAGAGCAAATGAAAGGATTCCACTTGTCTTCCTTAGGAAGGAGACAAATAACAGGAAAACATGTAGGAAAAAAAGCCTATAAATTGTAGGGGTCATTGCAACAGGATGTTGCTGAGAGAATTAATTCAGTGAGATTAAAGATTAGAATAGGTTCTTATTTGGCTAATGAATTTCCTAAAAATTATATAATAGCTAAGGGCAAAGATTTAAGATGAAATATGCTGTGTCTGACCTGAGATCTGCTGAACACTGATCCGCTATTAGAGATTCATTGGTTCAAGCTACTGGAAGCAGATGAGCTCCCGATCTAATCCGGTGTGGTAGATAGGGTACTTCTCTACCTCCTATATTCTAGTTTCAAACACTTTGATCATTCCCATTTCTTTGAAATGTTTTCAAGCCTTCAAAATATTACTCATTGGTGGTTGTTCCCTGCCTTTTCCCTAAAAATATTTTCCTTCCCCCCCCACTCCCCCCTCTATTTTTTCCCCCTTATTTTTAAAGGGCAAATCAGTTTAATGTTAAGTTCTTTCAACAATGGAAATCATTTGAGTTCAAGTGTCCAAAAATGCCTTCTGTTGATTTAGATGACATTTCAAGTATATTAAAACTTCAGTACTTTACACTTAAGAAAGGTACATTTGTTTATTGAGGAATGTAATCTTTGTAATTCTGGGGAAATTGATTTTTTCCCCCAGCATTAATGCTGAAAAATCTTTACAGTACAATTCATTATCCAGTAATTATCAATATAAAAATATATTCAAATTAGCTATCAGACTACAATGGAATTTTTGGATTTTTTTTTGTCTCTTGCAGTAGCTTCTCAGAAGAATGGGGTAGGTACATGGCAGAAAGGCCAGTAATTGGGATGAAAGGGAGAAGTGTTAGCAGTCATTATGCTTCAGGGCATAATCTGATCACCAGCTGTAGTCAGAAGAGATCACTGTCTCTAGTATTTAACAGGACTAAATTTGTCACGTTTTGATGAGGAGGTGAAGAGGAAGGGTATGTCTTTGACTGATCAAGTATTGAAAACAGCATTGCTAGCAAAATAGTTTTTTGATCTGAACTGAATGTGCATACGTTAAACATTAGCTACCTGCCAGCTAACCCATTCTACAACTTTGTTCAAATTCACACTTTCTGAGACTAACTGTGAAAAGACAATGTTTAATGTGAGCTCAGGCAGTGAAGCAGTCCAAGCATGATAAGAGGCCAAGCAGCTTGTCACTGTTGGTGAAACCAGTGGAAGGTCACTTTTTTGGAAGCTTTTGGAAATGCGAACAATACAGAATTTCTGCTTTGTGGTGTTTACTGAAATGATGTTTGTTGACAGAAGCTAACTTTCTTCACAGCTGTGAATTTTCTTCACAGTAAATTGCAGGCTGCTTCACTCTTCAGTTTGTAGAAGAGATTTTTCTTCTGGAAAACAACTTCAGGGAAATGTAAGTGGAGACGGGGAAGTTTATTATTTAATTTTATGTGTAAATTGGATTAGTTTTTTCTTGTAATCAATAGGAATGGTATTATCCCAGTAATTTAAAAGGGTACCATAGGAAAACCTGAACACTATTAATATTGAGATTGAAGTTCTCACCCTATTTTTTCTCTTAGTCAGCTTCTACATTTTATTTTAGTTCACTTCTCCTTGGGAAGGGTGAAAATAAGAACCAGTTGGAGGCTTTGTCCACTTTTTGAGCTGAACCTGAACTCCTTTTCAGTTTCAAATGAGAGTGGATTAGCGTCTGTGTAACTTACTTCCATGGCAGTGTTGCAATTTATAGTGGCAAGTGAGAAATCCCAACAGGGAAACCCCAGAAAAGGAAAGCATTTTGTTCCCAGTGTTGGGGTGATGGGGGTGGGTTGGGGTGGTGGGGTGAGTGACCAGTGTGGCTTAGCACTGACATGAGTACACTCCCAGGTTTCTGGTTTGGTTTGCCATGCTGGGCAGTGGATTCCCATTGCTCCACACTGGCTTCAGGGCCCGGGGAAAGGGAGGCTGATGAGGTGGGAGCGGCTAAAGTTTTGGGGAGTATGCAGCTACTGAGGATGGTACTTAAATTTCAGCCTTTAAGCCTGAAATGAAGGGCAAGGACATGTGGAGAATGGGTGAGATGAGGGAGCTTGGCTGGGCTGCATATTCCATGGGGAACAGAAGCCTGTGCGCTATTCAAATGGTGGCTCCAGGCAGACAAGGATGTGTAAAGAGTAATCCAGCATAAGGTATAAAGCACCAGGGAAAGAAGAAGACTGGCAGATTACAGAATGAAATTAAGAGTGCCAAGAAGTGATAAGGAAGGCAAATTCTGAGAATGAAAGGAAGATTGTACAGGAAGATAAGACAGATAATGAGAAATGTTCTCAGAGTGTAAAGGTCATGAGGTCAGTGAAGGAGAACATAAGGCTTCTAAGACATTGCAAAGGTAATTTATGGTCAGAAAACATTTCTAAATGTAATGTATGCTGTGGCTTGATACTCACAAAAGGAGGACAGCAGACAGATGCCACAGGCGGACATAAATTTCCCCAGAGAGGAAGAAAAAATATGGGGAAGGGGGAAGGTGTCAGGTTGACACAGGACTGCCTTGTGACCTTCGAAGACTGGCAAACAGTGTCAGGATGGGATATTAATGGAGAAAAATAATGTCTTATCATTGTGCCAGCTGAACTGAAGAGAGCTGAAAGCAAAACCACTCTGTCATTTTGTGCCACTGCTAACGCGTCTGGGTGGCTTCTGTGCAGCATCCGGTGGCCTCACAGAGAACCAATTTGTCTGGAAAGTGAACTTTATTTTTGCCAAATGTGGGTGAAAAGACTATAAAATGCTTCTGAAGTCACAGCTAGCTTTAAATTACTCAGTTTTTATATGTCTTGTTTTCCTACAGCTTTGAAATAAGGGAAATACTTAACTGTTGTGGGGAATATGTTTAAGGCAATGATGACTTCTCATGGTACTAATAACCACCAGGGCTCCAAGCCAAGATGTTTTTACCCATTGAGATAAAACTGTGACTATATGAACATGTATAGGAAACTTTAGCCCAATAGGGAAGTAAGAAATATACCTCTAAGCCTAAGTCAAATTACCTTTAAAGTATTGCATTTTCCGATTTACCTTCTACAGATGTTCCTGGATATTCATAGAACAGATCTTGGGGCTTGACTCTCAGCTGCTGTAAGTCAGTATTGCTACAATGAATGGAAAATGGAGTTTGATGCAATACTCTAAGTATGTTCATGTGTCATTTTGCTGTTCCTAAGGCCCTTATAAAATCTCCCAATGGTTTCCAGAGCTGGTTTCTTAGTCTAGACTTATGAGGTCAAATGCTTTTTTTATTCTCTTGAGTCCTTTCTCAGTTACTGTCTGACAATTTTAGTGAAGAATTTATCTGAAAATGAAGAATCTCTAAGCATGAGAGTTACTGGATCTGCCTCCTGTGCCAGGTGTTCTCTCCATTCCCTGCATAAGGCAGAAGACAGGTAGTGTCCTGGGAATAGGATAGAGCTGTGCTTTGTTCTACTCAGTTGTCAGCTGGTATGAAGGTACTCACTCCAGCAGCACACAAAATGCAAGGGAGTTGAGAGAGCCACAGATGGCTCTTCCTTTTACCTGGGGCAGTCAGATGAATGAAAAACCTAGTCTAGAGCTGATGAAGCAACTGGAAATTTTTCATGTTCTTCACTGTAGTAGGATGAGTCTCTACCACCAGATCACAATAGCCCTTACTTTGGTGAGTGCTTCTTCCCATGATTATTTGTGTTTGCTCCGGTGGGGGTAACACATGCGAGCTAGTGCGTGCTCACTCATGTGAACAAGGGTGATGTGCTCTGTCCCGTAAATAGTTGTGTGATTAGTCATTCCTGTAGTGAGGAAACATCTAAATCAATTGCTTCAGCTGAATGTAGCTCACAATATCTATTCTCAAATTCAGTTACCACTTATTTGATACAACATTTAAATTAGAAGCACATTTTCTTGGAGACCTCTATGGGCATAACCAGTCCCAGAGTGCTGAGAACACTGACAATCTCCTTTTAAAGCCCTGCTCACTGGTGATAGGGGCCAAAAGAACAACTGTTAGCTTTGCACTGCTTAATACTAGCATGTGTGAGGCCTGGGTAGTTTGCAGAGTGGCCAGTCTATCCCAATATACAGGGTGGTGCAAGGATATGGGACAAGACACTGGAACCTCCTCGTTTATATGGTTCAATTATTAGTAAAACCTTTTTTCTTTTGTAGCCTGCTACTACCCAAACAATTGTCTGGCATGGCCTGTGCTTAGCACAGCCCAGAGACTCTTCCCAGTGGGTGTTTTGGATGCAGCCACCCTGTTCTGGAGACAAGGAAAGTTAAATGGCATAGATGTGATCTGTTTCATAGCAGTTGTTCTCAATGCCCAAGAATGGTCTGAGGCACTTTTCATTACCAGTGGATGCAAAGCTTTATCTGTCAGTAAACAGCATAGCATAACTTTCAGAGGATGGTACAGAGGACCTGACTTTTATTTCATTCCAGACTTGCATTAGTGTTGCTATCAGTAAATACATTCCTGGTTTGTTCTGCTGCAAAAGAAAGAGAATGGCTGTGAAGTCATGTTTCCATAGAAAACGTACTGCAGTCTAGTGATCAAAGCATGAACACTCCCTTGGATGGACCTGTATGAGAAGGGAGAGGTCTGTATCATGGTCTGAGGTGTCTGATTCTTTGCTATGGCAAGTAGTACATTTGGGGATGTCCCATTGCAAACAGAAAGTTTTGTAGTCTGTCTTACTTACATAAACACCAGCATGAGGTGCTGTTGAATCTCACAGTCATTGGAAAGCCTTCAGCTTGCTTTTTCATTACGTGCTGCTCCAAAGCTCTGTGATGTCTAATGTTAGCCAAGGCTTATCTCTTTGCTGCTGTGGCAGGAGCCCTAGAAGGCTGAAAAATCTCACCTTGAATCTTAGGGATGTGGGGCTTCCCAACATGGCCTGTTAGGACTGGCAGAGGACTGGAGACACAGCACTCTGGAAATTATGATTGAGTTGAACTACAGAACTTGAGCTTCCAGAAATCACTCAGCTTTGAAGTGTTTAAGTCATTCTTATATAATCTTATTTTTGCAGAAATTAGGTGTTTCCTGTGGAGTGGAAGTTCCAATTTTACAGCTAAAAAGATTCTAACTGAAAGTTGAGCAGAAAACAAAAGGATAACGACCAAATTACAGCTGTTTCTAGTTGGCATACTAAGCAAGTCACTCAGCAGAGGACACGAAATAAGAAACTAGTGAACACTAGACAGTGCTTGACTGAGAAAACCTTTCTGGGAAGAGTTACGGGTGGGTGGGGGGGTGTCTGTTAATGCAACAGAGGAAGCAGAACTAGATGGGCTTCCTGACCCATGTCTGTCTTAAAATTTCCTATGTAATCTCTATAGACATCTCCTTCAGTGCAAATGTACTTTGGCCAGTAGCCTTGAGGTTTATTAACACCATGGAAAGTAATTATTGCCTTGTCCACACTCCCCATGGCGGTTATTGTTTAAGTATTTCCCTTATCCTGGATCGCAGGAAAACAATCCACTTCATAAATCTACTGACAAACAGTTATGCTGCAGCAGCTCGGGAAGTGCAATATTCTCTCTGTGCTAATTTCAGTAAAACAGCACGTTTTTGTAAATGAGCTAATCCACAGAAAGTGACAGAATGTTACATTGCAGAGGCCTGGCTGAGCTAATGGTACAAAATGAAAGAATGTTTTCACTGCCTGTCCTCTGAGTTCAGTTGGCATAATAAAATGCTGTTTTCCCCAGTAGAATATATGCCCTTCTACTTTGCTTCTCTGTCATAATAAACGACTGGCCTGGAATTAAATGGGTTGTTCCTGGACACGGGATGTTAGTGATGGAAAAGACCTGTTAGATCACGCAGGCCATCTCTTTGCCAGTACAATGCTCCTTACTTTGCGTTTTGTAATGCTCTTTCTAATTTAGTTTTAAAAGTCTCAAGCAGCCAACCTTCCAGTGCTCTCCTTACAGGTCTTTTGCTCAGCTTCAGAGTGTGAACTTGCAAGCAAAGACAGTTGGGTTACAGAGGCTTAATGAAGTAGCCCACTGTAATTATGAGAAAAAACACATTAACCTGCCCCCGTAGCAAAATACAGCACGCGAGCTTAAATTACAGCTGATGTAATTAAGAAGAAACCTTCTCAATACCATGTTTTTTCCCATGACTGGGTTGAAATAAAAAGTTTTAAATAATCTGCTCAGCTGATAACTGAGAACCAGAGTAACTTGGTCGGTTCTGCTCACAGTAATTAGAAAGTTTCCTCTCCCTGTCGGTCTTCTTCATTTCATCTTGCAACTCCTACCTATACGTCTGTGAAGCATAGGTAATCATTTGCATTCCTGTGAAGATATGTCTGGAGACTGCAAAAACAGTTTGCCCTCACAGAAGGTCCAAGATCCCTGATTTGCTGAGTTGTGGCAGCCCAGAAGTTGTCTCTAAGCGTCCTCCTTGGCAGCATATGCCTCCCTGTAGAACCTTGATTCAGGTCTCAGAAAGGATGACAAATAAGGCTACTGTCTTGACTGTGGATTACACCCTCTTAAATCAGTGTTTAACACAGGTTTAAACCGTATGATGAATAATAAAGGCAGAAACTCTCTTTCATCTGGGAATGTATGTCTTTTCATTGAATGTCTCATTTTGTGTCATGAAATGTGCCTCACTGTTAGACTCTTGGGTCTAGAGTAGTCCATTGTGTCTGGTTAAGATGAAAATTCAGAGGAATTTAGTAGAGAAACCAAATAGGGGGATTAAATCTGCATGAAGTAGGTGTGATTAAGTACATGTGTGGATTATAACTAAGCCTGAGGTAGAAATGGAAGTGGCTCAAACACAACCCCGACAAGAAGGAACCTTTGTCTGATAGTGAATCTCCAATTGGTCTAGTTCATGGAAAGCCTCTATTAGGTAGTGCTGGCAAAGAGCACACCAGTCAATATTTCATACTGTCCATCAGATCAGTGTCTGGCTGCAGCTGAAGTACTGGGACATTGCAGTTCTTCCAGAAGGCAACAAACAGCCATGCCAATCAGGGCTGCAAGGCTCCTGAAAACAGACCCCTGTCATTAAAATTTCTGTAGAAGTTTCTACTCTTTGGTGTTCCCACTGTTGTCTTTTTTTTTCTTTCTCATTAATGTCAGGTAACTTTGGAGTGACCTCAGAGAAAATGGTGGAAATCTCTCGAGACAAAACTGCTGCAAATGAGAATGCAACCTGGTCCCTATACAATTCTAGAAGGTTCTTTATTTTCTGACATTAACTTTAATTGTAAAGCAGCACATTCTGTCCAGGCTTAATGGAACTTGATAGTAATTTTTAAAGGTTTAATTATCACTATGTGCGTCACAAGCTAGCTGTCTTCAGAAGACTGGCTTTGAAAAAGATGGCATCTTTGGATGCCTTTTCAATAGGGCAACTGAGGATTTTGTCAGTCGTGGTTCTGTAGTAGAGTTGCCACCGATATATCTTGGATTTCATGTTTTTGTATGCTAGACCCTTAAAAAACTTTTTTGCCTCCTAAAAAGGTCCCTTAACTTTATGTGCCAAGCATTTTAATCAGAATGAAATTAGCGTCTGCTACTCTCATCTTCACTATGTCATTAGCTGGAGCTTTAGGTTTATGCAGACATGTCAGATAACAGGTATTGCAAAAGCTTTATTTTTGCTTTTCATCGAGTCTCCTGAGCTCAACATGAGACATTTAGAAATAACTGGCTTGATAAACTCTGATTTTAAAACTACAGCAAATTAAAGGAAAAACTCAAACACCCTGTAAACCTTAAAGGGATATGATTACTGCAGTAATTGAAGAGATTTAGTATCCACTGGGGAAGTTTCTTTCCTTAATTTAAACTTGGTGTAACCTTAGTTTTCCTGTGTTTAGAAGAGCTCCGTGGCAGCAATGAAGTTTGTGAATCACTTGTGGCAAAGCAGTGATGAGCGCATAGGAATGTCACCCTCTGCTGGGATTCAGGATCTGGCTTTTCTTCATGAAAAGTCTTAGCTGTTTCCTATAGTGAACTTGTTAACCCTGAGTATGTTTTATTACCCATGGTAAGAGTGGACTTATGGCTGACTGGGCTCTTTAAAAGATCAGAAATTGTAAACCAAGTTTCTTATGCCTACAGAAAAGAGTTTATTTAACATTAGGTTATCAGCAAAGTCAAAGGAATATGCTGAGAACTGTGAAGGGCTTTTAACCCATGCTGTCTTGTGTACTAGCTTCATGTTAGTCTTACTGGAATAAGTATTTTGCTTGGAACACCATGGTGACAGATCTAGCTTTCTTTCTGTGATCCATGTATTTTGTCATACATCTGTCAAATTGACATGGCCTGGCCTGACAGGTATGCCTGATGTAAAGAGGATTTCTCATATATTTAACGGTGCTGATTAGAAAATCTGAATATTTTTGCCCTCACCTGCAACCTGACCATTGAAAAAAAATCAGTCACATCATTCGTGACTGCAGCAAGTTCATGAATCCACTGATAATTGTTAAACAGTTGCCCCAGGCAACTACTAGTCGAATGACTGGCAGCAGTTTGGGGTTTTGTCATTGTGAGAGCTGTTATTGCAGACTCATTTTACATATATAAAAGGTTTGGGGGATAAAGAAGACTCTTCACAATTATTTTCTTAACCTTTTATTTCCTTCAAAAATCTGTATGCCATTCTATTCCTTTTTCTGTTGTTTCTGGAGGAAGTGACAGGGACATCTCAAACGTGCTCTTCATTTTGTGCAGTGAGGTTTCTATCTATTTATCAGGTAGTAGCAATGCTGTTGGAACTGGAGTGCTCTAGCATATTCTCTAGTGTTCACTTACACTCTAGTGTAACTGAAGGACCCTTAACCCCACAACTTGTTCACTTTTGTCAGTTTTATCAGCTAGTCTAATAAAAGATATTAGTTCTCCCTACAAACTCTCATTTATCTAGATATTATTGCTGTTTGTGGAAGCTCGTATGGCAGTAACACATAAGAGCAATGGAGTGTTTCTGCCATAAATATGATGGCTAAAGGGGAAAGAGAGGCATCACAAGTAAAGTGCATTCTGTAAGGACACTAACAGAGCTGAAAGTTAAACTTATGTCAGCTGAATCTTCATTGATGGCCAAGCCACAGGTACATGCTGGTTTCCAGGAACACATAGAGAATAGCAAGCTCTGTTGCTGAGCAGAGGAAATTCACTCTGAAATGCAGAATGTCTAAGGGACCAAAAATATCCATAGAAAGTTCCCTTCTCCCAGTTTTTTTTTTCTGTAAAGTTGAAGTGTTTTGCTTTTATGTATTTTAGCCAGTAAAAACCAAGCGTAGACTTCAAAGTGACATTTTAATTTTGAAATCTTCTTTTCAAGAGTATTAAACAGCTCCAAAATGAAATAGATTGTTATTTCAGATTGAGACTAATCAAATGCTTCTGGTCAGTCAAATACATACTTCTTGTTTTGTTTTGTCAGTCAAGATGGGCCTCACAATGCTTTGTTCCTGTGTCTTTTGCCACTCCCTCCTCCTGTATAATTCTGACCAGTTTGTATCACTTATATCATTACTTCACACCATTGCGGCAGATCCTTGTAGCAGGAATTGGTAGTGAGATGGAAATTTGAGGGTGTCATCATCCTGGATTGAAATGGCTCTCCTTTAATGGCCTGTATGAAATAGATGGGTGGATTCAGTTCTGTTTCTGAACGTGCCCACACTACAAACTCTTTGGCTTTGTGTTTCCCACCCTGCAGGGCAGAAGCAGTCGTGGTCTTCAGACCCAGAGCTGAGGAGGGGGATGAGGCTTGTCTGTGTCTTCTTTACACCAGGGTTTCAGGCCTGTATAGTCATGAGCCTGGTGCTCTGGGGGAGTGGTTTAAACACTGTTTCATTAGGAGGGAGCAATGTTTCACACCCTGGGCGTTGAACCAGTTTCAGGGGGAAATACAGCTGGACTCTAACACTGGACGACAGCCTGAGAAAATGAGTGCTGGGAGGAAGGGGGCACTACACAGTTCAGACTGTGGAAGTCAAGGATCCTCTTGAGCCTGGTGCCTCGTTCATAGCTATTCCTTGTTTCTCCCTCCTGCCAGAGACAGATACTCTCTCAGTAGGGCACTGCAAGATGCAGCTTAGTGGTTTTCCATTTGCTCCTGTAAACAGAGGGGACAACAGCAGACGCTTAAACACGGAAATGCTGTTTGTGTGGGTGCCTGCCTCCAAGGAACTATGGGTTATCTACTAGATGCTTATTTTGATGGATATGAGCACCTGTCAGGAATGATTCCACGTAGTATTAAGTCTCTGAACCATTTGTAGCAGGAATGAACATGTTTTTGAGACCATAAATCACACCTGCAACTTTGCTGGGTAGTAAGAGAAATCAACCTTTCGAGTGACATGTGGGCATTTTGCTAGTCGGGTCTGGTTCACATCTGTGAATTCAGACCCCCTCTGCTGCCATGTCATGTGTGAATTCCATGGCAGACACTTATATCTTGCAAGCTTAGCGCCTTTAATTTGGTGGCAGTATTTTGCATAAGCCTTCAGAGTTTGGTATCTTCATACTGTATGCTCGATAAGCCCTCATATTTGTAAGGAGGGTGTGAAAGACAAATCAAATGAATTTCAAGTAACAAGAAATCAAAAAACACGTCTTCCCTTATTTTCTTTCCTGTTTGCCTAAGGATTATTTATTGTGTTTGCCTTGATTCCAGCCACTTAATTTTTCCAAACAGATGCAGCTGATTGATTAATGGCATTTCATGTTTAAAGTCAAAAGTGTCAGCAAGACTCTTGCACGCCTGTGTCATTCTCTCCTAGAACAATAGCTTCGGCTGAGAAGCAGGGACTTGTGCCAAGTATTCTTGAGGATAGGAGGTCATGTGCCACTTTTCTGCTAGGAGACAGATATATATAAGGACAAGGGGAGGCAGGAGTTTGGGGGCTTGGAGGGCTAACTGTTCTAATAATAGGTGGATCACATGGTTGCTAAGTCACCTACAACAAGGCTTAGTTTGTGGAGGTGAATCAAAGTGCCGGGAATTAAGGACATTTCTTTGACTATCCTATGACATACAAAAATAGGCCAAGGGAAATACATATGTGATGAAGAAAGCATTGACTGTCTAGGCCAAAACTCGTCAGAGTAACAGCAGGACTTCATTTCTCTCACCTACTTTTGTGATTACTCTTCTCTTATTTTTTAATAACCCTTCATATTAAAATAGAATACAGGTGATCCAGGCTCCCACCTAATATGTAATACTATGTATTTGTGTATAGTAGGGTACAGGCCAGAGTCTCAGCTGTTGGAAACAGCTATATCTTGACTGATGCCAAGTACCCCAGTCAGGATCAGTCCTATCTGCTTAGCCTGGTGTGGGAACTGGTGAAGAGTTGCAAATGGAGAATTACGTATTCATGCACCACATTGGAAACCTATTGCGTATTCTAGTGTCAGTAATAGAAAGCATCTATATTTGTGGATCAAAATGAAACTGGCATAGGCTCCCCTTTGACAGCTGTTTCGAATACAGGGCTCATCACGTTGTAATTCTTTCCCAGTATATGCTTAGAAACGTGTAAAACACCAAGAAGCCCGGGACCCTATTGTTCTCTTCTGCACATTCTGAGTGTTCTGTGTAAATGTATAGCAGGCCTTGAAGTCCAGACTGCTAGATACTGAAGTCAGAGACCAAGCTTTGTTTTTTATTGTCAATGGCATTAATCAACAAGTGGTGACTCCTTTTTCTTTCACCCTGACCTTCTGTATGTTTTCCCAGCTTCACAGACAGGGGTTCAGAGGAAACTTCCTCTGAAACTATAAGCCACTAGAGGCCTCCTGAATACTTGAATTGATTTTGCTTCCAGGAAGACAGTCTCCTAAAAAGTACATCAGGCTTATAGAAGAAAATGATTCCCAGTTTGCCAAGCCAGACTGACACACAGTGTGGCGAGGGTGAGCAAAAGATAGCAGAACTGAAATAAAGAACAGAGATGCACTTGAAATTTAGCTCTTAAAATACAACCCATGTAATATTGAGTCACGGTGAATTACTCATTTCTATTTAGCCTTTATCTGTTGTAACCTGATTAGAGAGAGAAACTACATTCCTTTATTCAGGCATGAGGCCAATATTCATATTAGTCATTTTTGGCCAAAATAAATTTTACAAACTTTGGTCAAAATGCTTAATCCAATAATGCAAATGTAGGTACTCTTTAAATAAAACACCCCACAGCGATCTCTCTGTTTATTTTTTGTTTACATCCTCACACCTTCTTTCTCTCTTCCTGTAGCTCTTTTTTTCTGTTGCACAAGCTTCATTTGTGTTTACCTCTTTTGCATAAGCATCCATTGCAAAACCCCCCTGGATATCAGAGCTACTTCGATGACACAGTTGATGCTTCCTCTCTGAGCTATGCCAGGTTTGCCCATTGATCCAGGAGCATGTTCCTGTTCATTAATGCAAGGTCACCCCTAATTCCCTCCTTCTGCTCTTTACCTCCCAGCCCTCAGGGGGACAGATACTTGGAGGAGAAACCCGTTTGCTTTCTGTGTCAAGAAGCTGGTCGGTAGCTTGCTGCTAATTACTTTGGCTACAATAATTCTTAACCCGATTACAGTGATACAAATTAAAGCACTCTTGGCGAAGGACAGCTAAATCCACATGTCAGACACCAGAGCCTTGGTTTATTTAGGGACATCTCATTTCTTCTGATCTTGTTACCCAGTTTTCCATCTTCTTTGGGTAATCCTGAGTAAATCTTTCTGCAATGGAAATCAGCACCATACACATAGGCCCAGATTATTAGAAAGGCCTTTGAAATTGTCTCATGAGGTTTATTCTGCAACCCTTTGGGAAGGTCAGGTCTTCCCACCCCAAAGGATGAAGAAGAACAACCAGTGATTTTGAGAGCTCCCAGTGGTGCATCTTTACAGGGCCTAATTTTCAGAGATGTTGCCTCCACCACATCCTTAAAATCATTGTCTGCAATGTGTTTCAGTGTTGGTCCACCAAAGGAACTTGCTCTTGATAAAAATAGAGGTCTATGTACTTTTACAGTCTTTGGCCTATGCTTATGTTTCCAGTACCTAGTTACAAAAAGATTGTTTTGCATTCTGTATTCCTTGAAAAATATGGTATTTCCTAAGAAATGTGTGTTGAGATGCAGAAAGAATAATTATTTTCTTGATAAATTGTCACACCTTCTATAGACAAGCAACATCTTTTTTCATCTGTTGTCTTTGCTGTGGTGGGGACCCTTTTTATTCAGTTTGTTAATGAGCTCATACTGGCAGGTAGAAAGTTAGACTCCTCTTTCTCATATGTTGAGTTGGGTCAGTGAAGTTAGATTTCTTAACTGCTACAGTCATGTATTTTAAACTATGAAGTAGTTCTGCGAAAATAGTGTTCCCAGTATCCTGTGAATAACATACTGATCACTGAATTAGTTCCTTAGTGGGAAGGAAAGTAACAAGATTAAAGAGAAACCTGGGAATAGATTCAGTTCTCTTTTTCTTCTTTTGCTCTGACATTTATCAAGCTGTACTCCCCACAAGTCAGAACTATATAAATATTGAGTAAAGACTGCAGGATTTAACAGTCAGTTCATGTCACATAATTATTAGCCTCTGGCACTTCTTATTCATTTGTAAAGCCACTAACATGAATGTATTGTACCAGATAACAATATTGCCAGGTATTTTATTTAGCAGGTCTATTCTGTTGCAGTATCCTTTCAGAACTCCTCAGCTGTACTGTATGCAAAAACTAGAATATGCATTTTCTTTATTTTAAAGTACTACACTACAGTGCAGTTGATCTCAGTTTGCTTAGCCATGATATAACCTTCCCTGTTGTAGTTTCACATATCTTCTGTGAAATTGCATGCTGCTGTTCACACTATATTACATAAACATAATAATATTTTGCAAGGTGGCAAACATAATAATAAACATAATAATAATACTTTGCAACTGCCATGTAGTGTGGCCTAACCTTATACTTAGTTTTTTTCCAATTAGTTTAATACAGTTTTGGACATATTTGATTGCTTTATCTGCATTTTTAGATAGAATGCACTGTATAGCCAAGAAGGCATTGAATGCATTTTGTGAACTGGGACTTCCAGGTAAAAAAAAGCTCCCCCCCAAAAAAGGCTGAACTTGGCATGATAGGAAGGTATCTGCTGCCTTGCTGAGAGCACGTGCTTACATCTTACATGTGTCTGGGTTAGACCTTTTTAAACTTCCTGCCTTGTTTTTCACACATTTCTTTTTCCAGGTGTTAGCAGTAGAACTGAAAAGCTGAGGCCAAAATCTGTAAACTGTATTTGAAGATATGTAAGCCCATACCTAGTTGGGTTCAAGGAAAAAATCCCACTAACTCCTGTGTTTCTGTGCAGCTGCTGTGCTTTCTGAAACAAAGCTTCAGGCACCTCTGTGAACAGGTGACTTCTAGCTGCATAAGTAGCCACAGACATCAGGTTTCTAATTTTAGACATTTGAGATATTTGACTCAATGATAGACATTTGAGATATTTGACTCAATGACCCACTTGCACCAGAGCCTTCAGGACATATTCCTGTGGGCATTTGTACTCAGCTTTGGTGTGGTAGTGTTCACTTCTTCCCTCTGTTGGTTCTGCCTGACTTCTGGGTCTAGGCTTTCCTGAGATTTACAAGTGCTGATTCTGATGGTGTCAGAGATTTCTTGTGACCTTGTGAAAGCCAGCAGGCTCCTGGGCAGACCAGGATCCATCTCCCAAAGGAAAGTTGTGGGAGGACAGCTCCTGTCTCACTGAGCTCATCCATCCAACTTCTTCTTTCCTTTTTCCCCCCCCCTCCTGTCCCTTTTTGTTTGGTTTGACCTTGGTCACTGATGACAAGGCTGCTTTTCCTGCCAAACCAATCAATAAGCTAAACAGAGAGAAGATGAGTATTTAGAATATGGGAAGCCAAACTCAAACACAGATAGGTTATCAGCCTAGCCCAGAGCAGACTTCTAAGCAAATATTTCATTAACAAATTTTTCATGGCAACTTGCATGTTAAAAGAAAAAAAAAAAGGCAACAACAGGAGAGGGAACAGTAAAGGGGATAAAGCAAAAGAACTGGGCCAGAGCCATCAGGCTTAGGTTGTTGCATTGCTGTCTTTGGTTACCAGTACTTTCCACAACACACTGCTTCTCCCTAGAGAAATGGTAAGTGGGAAGGGTGAAGACTTTGCACAAATGGAGCTTTGAAAGCCTGCTCTGTGCTGCTGCAACCTGTGCTTTCCTTTCAGACAGGGAAAGGCTCAGGGTGGGTGTGTAACCAAACCATACCATGTTTACGGTGGAGCGACATTCTGGGCACACTCTGAAGTTTATAACTGTTTAATCCTCGGGCCTCTGGCAAGGACTGTATACATTTTCTATTAACAAACAGGAGCCTGAGCCAGTTATATCAATAAGGTTTTGGTTAGCCTAATGAGCTGTAGAAAATATATTTGTAATATTGCAAAACCTTGTGAAAACATATCCAAAGATCTCACTTCAGGGCCCATCACAACCCTTCCATGTGAGACTCAGCTTTTTTTTTTTAAATGCATTTTTGCCCTTCATTTAAACCAATAAACACAAATTAATGCATCTTGAGCAGATCGGGATATTTTACAGTATTCTTAACATAGATTAACAAACCCTCACTTTCATATGTCATGGGAATGAAGAACAGAACCTTAACCATTTTTTTGTCTTTACAGCTATTTTGAAAGGTTGACTGAAGGGCAGAAAAGTTGCTAAATAACTTTACATATATTGTAGAGGAGAAAAATATAGGTCACTAAGCAATAAACTCCCTACATCCTTCTGGCTAAGGAAGAGACTCTGAATCTCCATCTACCTTTTACTAAAATGAGACCAAATTTCAAATCCAACATCAAGCATTACAGCTTTAAGTACTGAAAATATTTATTATTTTTATACCAGTAATCCAATAGCATAATCTCAAGAACATCAGTGCTCCAGGAATGTCTAGGAACACAATGGATTTGCCTTTATTCCTTTATCCAGATGTTTCTATAAAATACTGTGGATACTAGGAATCTGTGGGGGAATTAAAGATTTATTTTTAATACTTGAAAAACTTGAATTTCTAATAACTATGATCCTTTAAAATGTTTTAACTGTGGATGCAACATGATTTGACTCTTTGATGAGCTTTCCTTATATCTTTTAGCTTGCTTTCCGAATAATGGACAACTGTTTTGTGCAGGCAGCTGCAAGATACAGGACACAGACACTTCAGTGATATCTGTGAATGTGAAAATTAAAATAAGTGTTGGCTTTCATTCAGAAATTTATCCTTATTCATCAAAACTGGTTAGATTTTTTCTGTACAGCACTGTGTAGTTATACCTGAGCCAGGGAAGGAATCACTAGTATGTTAAATGAATGTACATGAGGCAGTAGCCATCCCTGCTTATTGAGGACTATTGCAGGGTGGAGAGTCTTCCTATATCATGTTACAGTCTGTAATTTTGCAATTTCATCTCATTTCTCAAATAAGATTATACCTTTTTTTTTTTGTTACAGATAGGACACTATGAAAACAATTTCTGAGACTTGCCTGCTTATACACACTTTATGTTCACCTCCTGCAGTAGCCATGTAGCTCCCAGACAGGAAATGGACATCAGCACCCTTTTCAGACTTGTGTAGTAGATGTTGAAACAATGTAATTTCTGCTGTTTATGAAACACTATGGCTTTAATGACTTATTTAATAACAAGACAGGTGTAATAATCATGCAGGATTCTAGCGGCAGACAGCTCTAAAGATATTGCTTTCCAAATAGCAGGTCAGAAATTGATTCTCTGAGGAAATACAATGCAGAAATTTCAGTGTGTGTCAATATTCAGTTTCATTTTGGAGTTGTCTATCATTTGTCTGCACCTAAAAATCTTGGACAAAAGCGGAGCACCAGCTAGTATTTTATGCAACTGTTCTAAAGTACTTCTAGATTTCTAAATGTGGTGGTAAAGAGATGACTTTAATGTAAACTTAATGAAGTAGGAAATCAAATCTTCATCCCAATTTCTTCAGCTTTTTTAGTTTATGAATTTAACATCACTTTGAGTCAGTTTGGTTTACTGTTTCTTTTTAGTGGCCACTTAGAAATTTAATAGATGTGATCTAGAACTGGGATTAAAAAAAAAATCAAAAGACATGAGCAGAAAACACCCCAAAAACATACTGGTTGTCATTCTTAAAGAAGTCTTCTGGCCAAAGCTGTGGACTTGCTGCAGAAGCTGCTGACTGAAGCACTTTTATTTCCTAAAACACAGATTAGTTGTTCACAGTATTTTGGCCTTAAGAATCTGTCAATACATCAATTAGTCAGGTCATTTGCAAATGAAGAACAATTTGGTATGGAGTGTGGGTGAGGGAGAGGTGGGAGAAGAAAAGAATGTAAAGACAAGTGGTTGTAAGAACACAGATACTGACAAGAGAACATGGGCTGATTGATGCTGTTTTCGTCACCCAGTTCATGCTGCCTCACAGTTTTCCTCGATGGCTGGAAATTTTGTGCATGTCTGTTCCTCTCTTCTGAAAATGATGATAAAATGCCTACCTTAGAGAAGTGGCATGTGGATGAACTAGATCAGAGCAAGACAGAGATTCTTTTTGTTTGCAGGTCCTCCTGAGCAGTGTTGGTGACTAGACCGTTTCTGTGGCTTTCTGATCTGAGGGGTTTCTGATCAAGAGATAGGCACTGTATTTGTTGCATTACTTTTTCATTATGGAAGGCAGATGCCTTAGTGTCACCTGCAACTGCAAATATGAACGCTATGCTGCATATTTAATGTTTGACACCATTAGATGCTTAGCACAATCCAGCAAATGCTCATCACTTCAGCTACATGGTGATATTGCTTATGTTGGTCTTTTAAAGTCAATCTTCTACCACGATGCAGTCTTAAGGCATGTCTATAAGGACCAGAGGCTGAGATGACAGTAGAGGCGTGCCTTCACCTCTTCATTGCCACTTCCTCTTCTCCTGGGGCAGATCAGAAAGAAGAGGGCAGCCAACAGTAGCAAAAGCTTCTCTCAGCAGCAAGACACCAGGATTCTCAGTTTTCAGGGTGGGGGCAGCCAAAGGCAAATAACTAAATCTTCCCTCTTTTCTCTCAGCCTACAAGAAGACTATGAGGCAAATGCCCAGCTGAAGTGTTGTGAGTGCCTCCTGAATTCACTTCACAGTGCTTCTGTTCAAGATGCAGTAAATCATCAAATCCAAGCCTGCCCACAGACCACACAGTGAATTAAGAATGCTCCACATGTAATACTGACTTGATCTCATGTTACACATACCCCAAAGCAATAGCGAGGGGAAAATGCCGTGAAGCATTTTTTCCTTTGTTAGTGCCCTCAGGGCTCAATCTGAACTTTGTAAGAGACAAAAAAGAATAGCTAGGAAAAATGGTGAATTTCTGCACGCCATAAGGACTGAAGGAGCTTATGCTGTCATCTGCTTCTGCTGTGAGGGGGTGTGCAGATGTGACTGTGAGCAGGGCTTTTCTAGCCACACTCAAGTCAAACATGACCCATATTGCATCTCTTTCAACAGCCACCTTCCACTTTTGTCTTGCCATGGTCCCAGGAGGCAGGCAGATACCATCTCAGTTGGAGATTGTTTTTTTTTAATGCAATTCTTAGGCTGCTAATAAGATTCTGCACTTCCCCCTTCCCCCCACCTCGACTTGTTTATTTTCTATTATCTATTTCATTACTCAAAGCTACTCATTTCTGAATTGCCTCTCCCCACCCCCAGCTGCAAGGAGAATGAAGGCTTTAGGGTAGGGATCATGTTCCTTCTTGCATTTAGGTACAAGTGACTCTCTGTGGCTGGAGTTCCCAGGAAAGGGCTACTATAAACCACAACAATAAAATTAATCTTTGGGAATAGCCGCAGTGTAATATTTCACGTGGAAACTCTAGGAAAGAAAGGGTAGGCTGCTTTCAGAAAATTTTTCCTTATGAAAAATCTGTATTACTTGGTAGTACAGCACGCTATGAATCTGAATGAAAGCTTGTGCAAATTGTCATCTGTTTGTATGAGAGTGTTTCAAGATATTAATCACAAGGGGCAGGATTAAGTTTCAGAATTCAAAGTATTATTTGAAGTACTATTCAAAGTATTATTTGAAGCCTGAAAATTTGGTTTCCCAAATTTTTCTACTTTACATTGATTTTTCTGCAAAACAGAAAAAAAGAAGGATAGGAAGAAGGAAGGAGATAAGAATTATTCTAAAGCTGAAAATTCAGTTGATACTGTGCCATCTACTGTAAGAAATAACATAAAAATATGTATATGTGGTAAAAAAACTTTACTGTTCTTGCAAAGATGTATGTATGTGATGAACTTCTTTTCTTCTGAACCATTTAACTGGACTCACAGTAAATCAAAAGGTCTGTGTTATTCTGTACAGAAGGAGGGCCTTCACTGAAGCACATGTTTACAAGGGTTAGGATATAGATATTCCTCGTACTCTATGTGCCAATCTATAAAACATGTAATATTTTATATTAAGTTTTGTGGTTTAACCCCAGCTGACAACTAAGTACCACTTGGCCGTTCACTCACTTCTCCCCCACTGGGATGAAGAGAAGAATCAGGAAAAAACCCCCAAAACTTGTGGGTTAAGAACAGTTTAATAGTTGAAACTAAGTAAAATATAATAATACTAATAATACTATTGATAATAACAGCAACAATAATAATAATAGTAATTATTAATAATATAATTGTAATTATTATTAATAATAATAGTGCTCACCACCCACTGACAGATGCCCAGCCTGTCCCAGAACAGTGACCAGCAGCTCCTGGACAACTCANACATGTAATATTTTATATTAAGTTTTGTGGTTTAACCCCAGCTGACAACTAAGTACCACTTGGCCGTTCACTCACTTCTCCCCCACTGGGATGAAGAGAAGAATCAGGAAAAAACCCCCAAAACTTGTGGGTTAAGAACAGTTTAATAGTTGAAACTAAGTAAAATATAATAATACTAATAATACTATTGATAATAACAGCAACAATAATAATAATAGTAATTATTAATAATATAATTGTAATTATTATTAATAATAATAGTGCTCACCACCCACTGACAGATGCCCAGCCTGTCCCAGAACAGTGACCAGCAGCTCCTGGACAACTCACCCCAGTTTATATACTGGACATGACGTTCTGGGGTACGACATATATCTTTGGCCAGTTCAGGTACACTGTCCTGTCCATGTTCCCTCCCTGCATCTTGTGAACCTCCTCACTTGTGCAGCACAGAAAAACACAAAGTCCTTGACTTAAGGTAAGCACTGTTCAACAACAGCCAAACCATCAATGTGTTATCCACATTATTCTCATACTAAATCCAAAACACAGCATTGTACTAGCTACTAAGAAGAAAACTAACTCAGTCACAGCTGAAACTGGGAGATAAGTTTATTTTGTTAAGTATTACATGAATGGATCCTAATGAGAGTGGGTCTGCAGTGTTTATGCTGACTCAGCAGTGCTAACACAGCACAGACTATGACTTTCTCTTATGTCCCCTCTTTGGGTAAGAAAGCAAGATACTTCAAACCAACCCACTGCAGAATTTACTTCTATTGTCACCTCCTCACCTGTGGAAGGAGAACAGAAGTGTCAGAAAGGGCAGCGCAGAGATATGCTCTAGTCTGGTGATCCTCCGCTGGCTGAAAACATGCGCAGCCCTCAAGATGCTTCCACTTTCCAGTTTGAACTCTGTTGATCCTCAGCCTGGGAAAGGCATGAAATTAGTAGAGAGCTTGGCATACTCAGGGTAATTTGATCACAGTGGTGTTGCATATCTTAAGTTTTTCTTTTGGGCTTGCAGACGGTTTTCCAAAATTTAGGTATGAGTTTCAGAAGTCTGTTGAAAGAGATGAATGAAAAGTAATGGAGAGGACAAGAACATTGATGAGAAACTGAAAATGTGCAAAACTGAAATTAATATATACCCAAGGGCCATCTGATATGCAGGCTTGAAAGAAATACATTCACACTGCGATGAACAAGCCCACCCTCAATTAATCAAGTGTAAAAAAGAGGTGTATGTGAGGTATTAAACATCAAGTACAGGGGAAAAGCAGAAAGATAACAGTGTGAAGTTCAGAAAGTACTAAAAATTATAAGAAAAGCGAAGAGAATAAAAAAAAAAAGATTGCACAGGAAGTTACAAAAAATGATGACTTTTTACAAGTACACAAGAAAAAAGAGGCCTCTGACAGAGACAGAAGGACCTGCAAGACATGGCGGGCAAAAATTATTGAAAGAAAAAGTAGGTATTGCTTAAAATATTCAATGCATTTCTTGCTCTCATGCACTGAAAAGAAGGCAATGGTGGCAGACACAGGTGTCAGAAACAAGCATAAATTTCCCTAGGGAGGAGAAAGAAACACTGAAGGAAATCAGGAGCATGCCAGAACAGTTTATTAAGAAATTAGAATATCTGAAGACTTTCAAAATAACTTGTTCAGATGGGAAGCAGTCTGCTTTCAGTATAAAACATTAAGAAACATGGGATAATCCCAGGCAGGCACATTTAAGACCGTCTTTGTAGGAGAATGTGTGGCTAGGGTGATAGCTGGTAGGCTACAGATTTCAGGTTTCCATGAATTGCAAGGGCTCCATGGACTTTGTGGGAAGGTTCTGGTGGCATAATGTTTGTGAGCTTGCTGTGGACAGCATCAAAAGTGTTCATATTAAGAAAAAAAAAAGTGACACACTGAGGGAGTTTAGCTTCTTAAAGCAGTATTTCAGTTCTGGGCATTATGGACCCTGTAACAAACTGGACTTCAATTATTTGGCAGGGTCCTTAGTCCTGCAGCCTTCTGGTGAAGCAGCCTGCAGTTCAATAGCAGATTTGTTTAAATTAAATTTATATAAAAGTTTACTCAATTAAGTACCTAAATGAATAAAACAAATAGTATTATTTATTTTGATACAGAAATCAATTTAATTGATGCTATTTTCCTGACGTTCACTCCTTACTTGGTTCAGTGCTGTAATGACAATGCAGGACTGCATTGTAGGAGTTGCCATGGGGAAGCTGAAGTCTTTGGCACTTGGGTAGGGGACAGTTGGAGCTTTTGGCACCTGGGAAGGCACGGGAGGCAGTTTGGGATTGTGGAGTAAATGCATTGGCTGGATGCTTCTGCTGAAATGATCATCAGTGGAATCATTAATAATGTTGGAATTTAAATTGTCAGTTTTTGTTTCAGCATTAACATGTTGTTGAGGGGAAGGGGGCTGTCCGCACCTCTCAAAGATATAATTTCGAGTTATCTGCCACGTCAGATAACTACTGTTTTATGGTCCATTAATGTGTTCAAGGTTATCTTCACAAGCATGGCGGTCAGCAAGATAACATGCAAGTTTTGTTTCAGAAACACAGTTGTGCAATAAGGGAGAGATGCTTTGGCATATTCCACAGTTCCAATATCACCAGCTACAGGAAATTCAGCTAGTACTTCAAAAGTATGTCTAGGGAAGATCTGGAAAATTGCATGTCTATGAATATGATTGATTTTAGCAGGTGGAAAAGAATAAAATCTTAAATCAGGGTCTAAAGGAAGGAAAAAACCTAAGAGACTTGTGATATTACTGCTGATACCTTCTGTAGATGCATAAAAGAGATCATCTACTGAAATTTTTAAGGGAAGTCATGAAAGACTGGAAGAGGAAAGGCTTGGATACAACTCATCTGATCCTCAAGAAACTTTTTGATCCCATGTCACACAGGAGATTGCTTCTCTAGGTCAGTAGGCAAGGCTGGATATGAGATACATCAGTGAATAAAGAACTGGTGTAGATATCAAAGAGGGCACTTGCAAATGGTCAGAATCTAGGTCAAAGGGGAGAGGATATAGAGTGAAATGAAACAAGAATAGGTGGATTAGGTAGCATAGAAAAGAGGCATAGGGGGAGGGGGGAGGCAGAGGAAATGACCAGCACTGATGTTCTAATCAGTAAGGAAGAAAGAGTCAGGATGTTACAGGGATTGTTCACAAGCCTCTAAAAATGTTGCATGAAGAAATTTCTTGGGAAATTCAAATGCCATGATAGCCTTTTCTTCCTCCAGACCATTTCCCCTCCCTGGTGTTATCAAGAGTGGTCTGAGAAACATTGTTGCTGGAAGGAACAAAGCTGGAGAGGACTCAAAACAGGCAGGAAATGATAAGACCTACTTCTCCACACTGGAGAAAATCAGAGCATCAGCTGGACCTCTGGCAATTACAAGACAGTGGTTTGAGTGGTTGTGGTAAAGATATCAGCTTAGAGATATGTGAAAGGTCATCCATGTTTCTATGTCTAAATAAACCTTCACTATTAAAATTTCATCTTTATGTTCTTTGGGGTTCCTCACTTTTTAAATTGGTTTACTATGTGCTTCAAGCCAGCCTTTAAGTAGTACAGCAGTAATTCCACAACAAAAAGCATTCAGTATTTCAATATTTATCCTTTTTAGTACGGTAATGCTACAGATCATATACACTATTTTTGTATGGTTACTGACCAGAATTAAAAATCAGGTTATTTGAACTAATATGAAAAGAAATAAACTGAAGTATCTGGGTTTGTTGGCAATTGGAAACAATGTGTATCCGGGTTGCCCATATTTTTGGGTCTCTGGAATTCTTCCTCAGGGAGTGCCATCCTCTTAGTAAAATGTTGTCTGTCACCTCTGCGTGCTGACAGCCCTGGCTATCGTCTTCAAGACGGGCACATAAGAATGCTAAGATAACGTGTCCATGTATTCAGAAGTAGGACAGTGAAGTA
The DNA here is from genome assembly GCA_013396655.1 of Campylorhamphus procurvoides. Lineage (NCBI taxonomy): Eukaryota > Metazoa > Chordata > Aves > Passeriformes > Dendrocolaptidae > Campylorhamphus > Campylorhamphus procurvoides. The sequence goes on along the minus strand of WBMV01003664.1, from coordinate 749,992 downwards.
ATCTGATCTGTGACAGATTCAGTGTCAAATTTTCTGAGCCTGGACAAGTTCATTATGGGTCTTGGAGTATGTTGGAGCTCTGTGAATGACTCACTTCAATAAAGATTGCACACACAGTGTCTGGAAGTTTGAGCCTAAAAAAAGTCTCCTGTATTGGTTCATGGTGACTGTCCCCTTGGTTTCTGAGATGGTTTCTCAGCTTGTGCGTCCTTGTTGAGTTTAGTGAAACAGTGCTCTTTAACAGCAGCCAAAGACCTGGCATATGTTCTTCCTATTACCTGTAAAAAGATGGTTTGGTTTAAAATGTGGCAAAGTAGCCATGTGAAAACAGTGCCCTTGTACTCATCATAGTGAAAATAGACTATGTGCCAAATTGTAGGAGGACTCACGTGACTGAATCTCTGCTGGTGTTTCAACATCCAGAGCAGCTGTGGAAGAGTGAACAGGACTCTCTTGGGCCTCCAAGTCAGTGCAGCTCCCAGGAAGGTATGAGCAGTGGAAACTATACTGAGGCTGCTGAGGCTCTTAATAGCAGAGAGATGGCAGATAGATTTCCAAGTCTTAGGATGAAATGGCAGAGTTGGCAATTACAAAAATCATCTTTGGATCTGCAAATGGAACAGAAGCTCATATGGAAGGCACACAAAGAGAAAAAATTATACAGAATGCCTCATTATTTACATTACTGTTTTTCAGAATGCTAGATGCACTTTATTAAGCAAAAGCTAATAAATCTATTTTAGTGTCCTAATATTGTTCAGATACCAGTTGCTCTTCCTAACATTGCTGAGTAATATTTTCACTTCACTCCAGGGCTAACAAATAGTTGCTTTACAATTCTGATATGCCGTATCTTGAAATCTGTTATGACTGTTGCTGCTGAATGGGCTGGGAAGAAAGACTGTATGTTCATTAACTTTGTGCTAACGATTTTTAAATCTCATATGCTTCAGAGGCTGCTCTGAGCAGGTGAAGTATGTTTGGCTGGTGGGGGAAGGGAGAGAGTGCACATTTGTCCCATTGCTGCTAGATTGGAGCACCCCAAGCTCACCATAAGGAAGTTACAGTCATGCCCCAGGACAACTCAAAGGCTCAGCTGGCTCAGAGATGTGGGAGTACCTGTTTTTCTTTCGGTTCTGAGTCCAAACATTCTCAAAAGATAGGAAATATTATTTTAAGTCAGATGATATAAGAGATGATTTCAAAATAAGACATTTAAAAAAAACTACCCTTTAATTCCAAAACATTTTTATCAAAAGGAAAACAAAACAAAAACACTCCAACCAAAAACAACAACAACAACAAAATTTGCAAAATGTTTCTTTTTTGTCCCCCATTTGAGACTGTTTATATTAACGAATAGTTTTGGTTGACTCAAAACTACATTTCTCAGTGAACAAATTAATTAATTAATTTAAAAATTCCATCAACTCCAAAATAACCAGAAGCTGATGTAAAATATTATCAGTAGAATAAATAATTTCATGCTTCTTGACCTGCAAAGCCATTCAGGATACTACCAATAAAGTCTTAAGTATTCCTTGTCATTATAAAGGCTAAAGGCTATATTTTGGTACTGGGGATAAGTATTAGAGGGATACTGGGAAGCTGCTAGTCTGTTTAACATCTGTCTTACAAATAAGCTTCATATGCTCTCTTTCTAAATTCTTCTCATTTAATTTGCAAAAATAATCAAGAAAGAACATTTGCTGTCTTTGGACCAAATCTTGAGGCCTTATTCAGGCAAATGCCGACTGAATAATTAGTGATCTTTCCAGCAGAAGGAATATCCGACTGACTGCAGAGTATACAGAACAGCTTGACATGGTTTAGGCTATGGCTCCGTCACCCATTGCTCTGAACACAAGGGGATCCAGCTGGGTGAAAAATCACTGAAAATTGACTTACAGTTTGGCTTATTGCCTTTTAATAGGACTCTTGCAAAGTAGTAATTGAAGCAGTGGTGTCTTCCAGGGATGATTATGCAATGCCATAATATAATAAGCTTTTTTAATTTAAAAAGATACTAAATGTGAACCTGGTCACTGCATGTTCCCCACAGTATTATTCAGTTCCCTAACACCTGTTGCTGGTGGGGCAGAGGTTTACGTGCTGCTTCCCTGTTGCATGAGGAGAAGTGCCAAACAAGGAACCTTCTCTCAGTCTCTCCTCGGCCCTGCACCTCTAGAGCTACCAGATGGTGAGTTCAGAGGGAGCAAGGCCCCAGTTAATGCAGCTGCCCCTAATCTTTTTTTGGCCCTGTATCACCTCCTTCACTCCTGACTCCCTTCTGAGTTTTTGTGCTTCTACGTGTTCTGGTTGCTCATGCTCATGGATAGCCCCGGGTTGCAGTAAGCAGTCCCCAAGAAATTTAACAGGATGAAATTCCTGTTACCTCTAAGCTACCCATGAGTCTATGTCTTTCTTGTCTCTTGTGTTTTCTTCGGTTTATACTCTGGACTGTGTTTGGAGGATGTGCCTGTCCCAGGCTGTAGCAGACAGGCTGATTCATGAAACTTCAACACAAAAGGATGCCAATACTCTAAATCCACTAGATAAATAGGACAAAAGACTAAGCAAAGAAAATACATTAGGAAGTAGAGAAGAACGGATACTGCTTGCACATTTTGCCTGCTGACTTGAAACAACACGAAGAAAGAAACTGTGAAAAGAAATTCAACTCTTTTTCCTGCTTGTCTCTTCTAATAATCCTATCTCTTGTGTAGCTATTGTCCTTACAAATGCTTTTACTGATGTTCAAGAAGTGTCCCTGAGTTCCTCCTAGCTTTTGTAATTTCACCTTGGCTCCTCTTTGTGCCTTTGCACTCTCTCCCTTTGTTTTTCACTCTCCACCTCCTCCACCTACCTTTTATATTCTACTTTTCACTCTTTTACTAAGCTTCAACCAATACCAGGAAACAAAACTTTTTTTCTAAGAATCAGAGCACACTCTGATCATTGCCACATATGGATATCTTCTATTCAGGAGGTTTGCTTGGCCAGGTGAACATCTGTTCCTTAGTAGTTTTATGAATAAACAGCAATAATTCTGACAGAGTGAGCTTAAGATGACAGCTTAACTACTTTCACGCAAGAACTTAATCGCTCTTTCTTATCTGACTCCCTCTCCTGGATTTGCACACACGCACGCACACACACACACACACACACACACACACACACACACACATACACACACAAAAACAGACACACACTTTCTTATCTTAGCTATTAGGCTGAATTTCAATCTGGAAAGTAAATCTGCCTCTCTCTGTTCTGATTCAAGCAAAATTTTTGTTCAGTTGTACAGCTTTTTTGTTTGGTTGTTTTTTTGTTTGTTTGGGGGTTTGTTGCTTGTTTGTATATTTACTAGAAAAAAAGGTTTGATATGAAAGAGATTTGGAGTGACCCCTATGTCCTCTCTCAGGTGAACTCTGTGTTTGCTGGCTGCATATTCCCTCTCCAACCCTACCAACATACTCTCCATACTGAGACAGCTCCTCGGCAGTGTTCAGGGGACCCCCCTCCCCGTGCCCCTCTGCTTGCTGCCTGCAGGTTTCCTACAGCTGTCCCTGCTGGTGTTTGACTCTGTTGCCTTTGCTTGGCAAAGTCATTCGGGCAGTGATTCTGAAAAAGTCGTGTAGGGAACTGACAAAGGAGATTAAAGAGGAAGTACCTGGGTTTTATCTCTGTGTGTCTTTCGAGGCAGAGCAGAACCTCACCTCCCTCACTAAAATCTAGGAAGCCCATCCAGAGAAGGTACAAATTGCTGTGGTCAGAGTGAGGGGAACAGGTTGTGTAATGAAGAATAAGATGTGGGTATGCGAAAAACTTCTGATATTATGGCTGAGCATGCAGAACACTGGTGACCCTTCAGCAAGACCAAGGCTGGCCCATACAAGTCTGTGACTCTCACTTTTGGGGGCTCAATGCAAATGGCAGAAAGAGGACATGGCACAGGAGCCTCCTGCTTCACAGTAGTTCTGCTGCTTATTTCCAGCTCAGCCTGTGTGCAGGGGATGCAGCACTACCGCCTGGTACTCTGCCTTTCCCTACCCGCAAAAATGCCTCTCCTCCCTCAGTAAGCCTAAGCCATGCCTGTGCCTTGCTTCAGTTGAGGTACAGGTCCTGTGGACATGTGAAAACTAGTGGGGAAAAGTAGTTATTTTTAATTCAGGAAAAGGGTGTGCACAAATAAAGTACAGTTAAAAGCTGCCGACATGGGAGCGCCCTTTTCTTTTGAAGACCGGGACTGGAAATGGCGAGAGCAGACAGGGAAAGGCAAGAGAGCACAAGAAACGGAGCAGGATGCAAAGTGAACAGGACGAGAGAGTTGACAAGTTGTCACTTTCGCTTGCGTCGGCTGAGGAGGAAGCGCACAGCCACCCCCTCCCCACTCGGCACACTTGATGTATCTCAAGGCATGACAATATAGCTCTGTTTGTTCTGGTCTTGGGGGAGGGGGACAGTATATTTTCTTAAGACTATTAAGTCCTTCTAAGTACCACTATCGGCATTCTATGATTGAAAGTGACAAACAGAAGCAACCCTATTTAAAAACTGCCACTTCGAATTAGTGGAAGTATCAGCTTAAGTTTTACAATATTTTACTGCTCCATTTTTGCACTCTTTTACATAAGGACAGCCAAATAAATATCCCAGCGACTTGCCTTTGCCAGAATTCCTCCCCGTGCTCCTGCCCCATTAGCTGCTGCCTTATGAACGCTGCACTAAACAGAAAGTGACAGCAGCTGACAGCGCAGCCAGGGCCAAATTATCAAACGTCTGAAGTTGCGCCCATGTAGCCATGCACAGGCTCAGTCTTCTACATGCAAAGCAGATAACTGCATACAAACAGGTGCTCACATGTGCGAAGATGTTCTTGCAGGCCACCACTCCCCAAGCCACGCACTGTTGAATGCTGTGTCTAAGAGAGTTTGTTACCTGCAGGTCCCTGGTGCTAGAAGAACAAACTTTTGACATGGTGAGTCATTTTCCATAAAGAAGAAAATGGTTTTGCACAGTTCAGCTTTGAACTGTGAATTTAGTGCTTAAATTCTGAACCTAGACTTCCTGAACACTCACCAGGGATAAAAAGAGTCTTCCAAGCAGCATGGTCTGTAATTGTATAAGTACTGATGGCAGCCCAACTGAGGCACTCTGAGCTGCTCCTGTGAGTGCACACCCTGTAGGTACCCAATCTGGCTGCTTCAACTTGCAATGTCTAAGCCTCCAAAAGCTTCTTCCCCACCCCAATCCCATCACTGGCACAGCTGCAGCTCCAGTTCACAAAAGCCCTGGTGTCTTTCCTGCCTGTGAGATGTCAGCCTCCAGAACATGAGATGTGAGCTAAATTGTACTGTGCAAATGCGGTGTGTTAAAAAGCTTGAGTTGCCACCTCAGCTCTCCCCTTGTCTTCAGTGGTGCCTGGGAATCATGTTACAAACTTCTGTCTTGCCCGGTTTAACAGGAAATATCCATTTCTCATAACTTGTGTGCTCCTTTTCCCTTGGGAACTGCTGTGACTTCTATTGTACAGAAGGCTTTCCAGGCAGGCTGGCAGGGTAACTTTGGGCGGGAGGAGGACTGAACCTTACTCTTTGCTGGGCTCTGTGTCTGTGGGGAAGGAGAGGATGCGGGAAAGCACAGGGAGTTGAAATACTTCTTGCGGAGCTTTCATCTGTTACAGTGGGGAAAGGTGCAGTGTGAGTCAAGCCTGTACTTAGAAGCCTTCCCTGTTGTTAGAAGGGACTAAGGCATTTTGGCTTTCAAAATAAAGCTGCTTTTGAAATCTTTGATCTTTCTTTTCTATTCTTTGTTTTTCATACGGAAAGACACAGACAAAATAATGCAGACAAAGCAGGTTATTTGTAAGCCAGCTTGAGTACCCATTAAATCTTAACGGCTGTATTATTCTGACTTTCAATACCAATGCACAAATAGCTATTCTTTTTTTTTTTCCCATGGATCTTCCATATGGCCAGATGAACAGGCTGGCTGCATGGTGAGCAGCAAAAAGAACAGCTGACATATAGTTTGCAACCATGCTGCAACATCTGGGCAGAGTTTGGTCAACTGCATGCCTCGTAATAGTTTCTACATTCAGTCAGAGAGATTCCTTTTCAAGGGATCATGTAAAGTAGTGGAGAAAATATTAATATTAGCTTTGAAGTGTACAATAAGTTGTTTGTTGTAGCAGCAAAAAGCCAAGGCTATGTGCTACAATACACAGAACATTGAATTGGGAGGTACGAAAAAAGTCTTATCTCTGCCTCTTTTAGTACCTTTCTGTGGGATCTTAAATAAACCATTTACTGATGCTTTTTAGCCTTTCTTTTCTTCCGTGCCTCCTCCCTTTGCTCATGTTTATTTTGTGTGCCTTGCTACTTAGTCTGTATACTCCTCTATGAGGATTTGATTGTTGCCATTCACAATTATGGCCCACACTCACAACTATGGCCCAAAAAGGCGTTTATGCCTCAGTGGTCAAAGCATATAGTTTTCTCTTTGCTATTCACAATTGCAGATGGCATAAAAAAGATACCTTGGGTTGTTACTTGTGGAGATCAAGAAAAGCAAATGCTAAAGGTCACTAGTACAGCACTTCTAGTGGGACTGCTGCAAGAATATGGGACCACAGGGAGAGGAAAAGAAATGCACAGATGAGGCATAGCTGGACTCATACACGTGTGCTAATAGAGAGAAAAGACAGTCCATTGAGCAACCTCTCCTCTTGCATCCAGACGAAGAAGAACACTGTGGCAAATGTCACAGAGAGTGCTCACTTTCTGTCCAGATGCTGCCAGTTCAGCAGCATTTCAGCAGCAGCAATTAAGGCTTCCAATGTATCTGATGTGTAACCTGGGAAGGTGAACTCACCATTTCCCCTTGCTTTTATTAAATATGAGGAGGGTGACTGGTGCGGGCAGCTGTTTCTGAGAGTCTTTTTCCAAGGCTGGCTCTCCCCTGGTTGGATGAAGGAATATCCCAAAGCACCGCAGATGCCTTTCGAAGTACGGTTTCACAGCCTCAGCTGAATCAGCGTTCAGCTATGCTGGTTTGCACATGGAGGAAGACTCCATATGGTGTGTGAATGGCGTCCCAGTGCAGCCCCTCCCACCCAGGTGTAGAGCCCACAGCCAGGAGGTGGTGGTGGGGAAGCGGGTGGTCTGCAGAAGAGGGGATTATGCCAGGGAGACAGCACTACCCCGTCTGTGCTCCCTGGGCCAGGATCCACAGATCCTGGCTCCCCTCTGCCTCTTCTAGCATTTGGCCCAATGTTTTGTCCTCATTTTGCTTGTTCTGTAGCAACAGTTTCTTAGCAAACACCATTCTCAGAGTGGTGCTGATATTAATTGATGAGGCTGGTACTCAGAGTTGTCTTAGCATGGGAAGGCATTATCTAAGTAGAAAAATAAACAGCCATGTTCACTCCAGTTCCTTTTCGAAAACGGAAAAATAAATCACTGCTTTCCAGATGGAAATGCACAAAATCATCAGCAGAAAAATATCTTAAAGCTCTTAAGAAAACTCCGAGAAAGGAGGATGAACAGCCCTAGTTTGCTGGGGATTTTGTTTCCATTAAACAAAGAACTACTGCTTCTCTGATGTTGTTCTGTGAACAGAGGAGTTCAGGGCTTCAGATAGGGCATAACATTTTAGGAATTTAATATCCTTTCAGAAAGAAAATCCCTGTCTGCTGTGGAAAAACCATGATTTGTCTTGCAAATGATTGCTTTTTCTTTGAAAATGCAGCAATGGGAGATTTTGTCTCAAATTTAAATGTTTCTTTCATTCCTTTTTACAGACCTGACATTAAACATTTCATTTTTAACAAGTCTGTTGCCATTAGCTCAGGCTGCATGAGGGGCACCATTCTTACTGTAAAGGAGGGGACAATTATACTGGGTTCAGCTTTAACAACAATGAAAGTAACATTTGAGATCAGAAGTTTCTTGAGGAGCCATCTACTAGACAGCATTATTGCTAATACTGAGCAATGTGGTTTGCATGTTTTTTTTTCGTTTTTTTTTGAACTAAAAGAACTCTTACAAATTAATTTTATGAGTTTAAAAAAGATACATTATTTCCTTAAATGCAGCCCAGATGAAGTACTTTTCTGGTGTATGGCATTAAATATGAGCTATGCATTTTAGAATTAGTACATAAATGATCAATAAAAAAGAGAAAACCAAAACCATAACCTGAAATGCAAAGACTTGAGCATTCTTTGAGACTTGTTACATTTATTTTCCCCTTTCATGTCTGAAGTGAAAATGAATTGTTTTAAAAGACCTTGAGGACCTGATACGGTGAGCTTTGAAATCATGGACTGCATATTCATTTTAAAGAAACTCAGTAGGAGTTTTATAGGGGTCTTCAAAGCAGAGTTTATAAATATTTCATGCTTTGGTTTTCTATGACATTTCACTAAATAATAATGTAGAAGACCCTTCACTCTTCCTTTTTGTTTCAAGGATATAATTTCTTTCATTTAAACTGCTTTCCCCTAAAAGACATGCCACTAATGCTTTCCCTAAGTATTTCCCTGTTAATTTAAAGTTCTCTGACAACTGGAATAAGGCTGCATTTTGTGAAACATAAGCCATCATTTGTCCAGACTCAGAGGAAGCACCTGATTCAAGCTTTTGGAAAAAACAGGACACAACTCAAGGCTGGCACAAAGTGTTGGTCTTCATAATTTTTCATAATAGTCTTCTACTGAAGAAAATGAGTGTGATTCTCAGGATCAGCTTTCTACTCACTGTGGATAATCCAGCGTGAACAATATGTGTACAACTGAAGGAGTGTCAGGCTGAAAAGTGGAAACTGAGACAATAGAGTCAACACATGCTCAGAAATAAGTGATTTCAGATTGTGAGATGGCTTATCAGCAAAGATCTGTGCAGCTGTATATAAGAGTACAAAGAGTCCAGCAATTATGGTGTCTTTCCTAACAGTTCTCTGAAGACAAGATGCCAGGCAATTAACAAGTATCTCTCTTTTACTGCTCTTTCAGAGGCATCAGCATCAAGGTAAAGTACAAAGTAGTAGGTGTTGTACATGCTTTGATAAAAGTTCAGTATAATTTTGTCATGTAAAATGTAAGAAATGGTTAGAATAAATGTTATGGAAATTGCCCTTTGTTACATTATTTGACTATAATTAAAAGAGAAGCCAATTGCTGATAGCTTAGCAGAGAAAATATTTTCATACTTATCTAATCTGTGGTTTTAAGTAGGGACAGACAAACTCATTTTGCCTAGTTTCAAACCCACTTGAACACTATTCAGCAAAGCACTTATGGTCATATTTTCAAAGCTTGAGATCTTTTCTTTCCCCCACAATGGTATCACCGCTGATATTCCTTCAGTGAGAAAGTTCACATGGTTTTACAAATGAATTTCAGGAGCATCTGAGTCTAAACGCTCTATGAAAGTCTGAATTATAACTCTCTGGTTGTCTCTTTTCATCCCTGAGCCTGTCCTTTCCTCTCCTTAAAGCAATTGGCATACAGGTTGTTAGTGAGTTGTCTATCCAGCGCAAAAAGTGCATGGAGTGAGAAGAACATAGGCTGCTCCTGAATGTCCTGTAGAGTCTGCGTCTAGCCAATTTTTTCTGACAAATCTGTGTGCTCAGCTTGGGTTTCTCAGTACCCTTTTTTATTCAAGATGAAGCTAAGATTGGTTGGACATCTGAGAAGCTGTAGGATTTTGTGATACAGAGTGGGAAATACAAGACCCTTGCCCTTGAAGGCTTTCCCTGTCAGTCTGAAAGAGGACTTCAGCACATCAACCTGCTTTGTTTTAACTGACTTTAATAGACTGAGTGCAGCGGCCAGTAAAAAAAGCCCCAAAGCTGTGAAAGCACTAATTAGTTCTAACATTTGGTATAACCTCAAATGTGTGGAGGTACTATTTGTGTCAGCTACTTGTATGCATGAACTGGGCACCAAAGTGGGTTTTAGCTGCAAAACAGAGGCAAGAGGCGTGATAAGAGGTAGTATCTACTTATTATTATGAGGTAGAAGCAGGATTAGTAGAGTCAAAATACAGGTTGTTCCATATCACTTGTCAGCTTTGAAGAGTTATAGGTATATATACTCTGTTTTTATTTTTGACTCCTCTTAAAGCCTATATGCCAACATAGAGGGCAGCTGGAAAGGCAGAAAAAGCAAAAATAACTCTCTTCAGCCCTTTTGGGGATGCTCTAGGGTTGTTCTGTTCCTTTTCATACTTGCAAATTGCTCTACAGTTGATATGAGTATAAATACACTCCTGTGATACTGTGAGCTGACAGACAAAAGCAAGCATTGCTTCCTAGTCATTTGTCCTTCTTAGCTCAAACAAGACAGAAAATTAGAGTGAAAGAAGGCCAATCGGAAGACAAAGATCTGAAAAACTGTTGCATGACTGCACAGTGAGACCAGATGGCTGTATGAACTGTCTCTCCGTACATGAGCACATGGATAATGAAATAAGATCCACACTCATCATCTCTCTGTAACGTCCACTGTATCACATGGAGCCCGTGACCAAGTATTAAAGATCAAATAGATGCCTTTTGTCAGAATGATGATTAACACACAAGCTTTGCTCAGTCCTGTTCCTCCTACACATAGCTTTGGAAATCTATCAAGATTTGTCCAAAAATGAATTGTCTGTTGATGACCCATGTTAGCTGCAAGTCAGGAGTGCTAAAGAGATTGGCACATACAGTTTTCTGTGGGAAGAGTTCTGTGCAATCTCTCTCATCCAAACCAACACTGGAGACTTTTTGGCTGTTTCCTCATACCTTCTGCTACAACTTTATGTCTTTTCCTACTGCACTGTTTTCCCTGGAGTCTAAGGTAGCTGTAGCTACTTCTACCACACTTTCATTTCATTCTCTGTTCACATTCTTTCAGTCCCATAAAAGAAACCACTTCATATCTAATCCAAAGTAAAACAGAAATGAAGGACTAGAACTGAGAAATGTTTTGGCATTCTTGGTTCTGGGAAATTGCTTTATAGCAGCTTGTTCTTGGCGGAGACAGGACTGAGACAAGAAATGAGAAACAATGATGGGACTATGAAGCATTTAATGAACTCTTTAGCCAATAGTCAATTCTCACAAACATTTCCTCATCTGAGAGTATTTTTCTGCCTTATTACTTGAGTTTGTACTGCTACCGTGTAGCATTCTCTCGAGCAACATGGTGCTTCCAGGCCTGGTTTCATGTTATTAACCAGTGAGTCTTTCCATCCTTGTACCTTCTAAGTGCAACCAGCAGCGCTGGCAGCCTCAAAAATCAGATGGCGAATGGCTGAAGTTGCAAGGTGTTTTCTCCATCCAGGAATTTCAGACTGCTGCTTTTAGAAGTCTTGTGTTACCATCTCAAGTTCTCAGAAGCCTTTTAAGCAAAATATTTGACAAAGTGTAAGAGTGAGTTACAAGTTACTGCCTTTTTTTGCTCTGTGCGCGTATTGATATGATTCAGAGTGGACACCTCAGATCTATCAATGTGTTGTGTTGAAGTTAAGTACAAGAAGATATTCCCAAAGTCCCTTCTCTGCTTTATCTCTTCCAAAACTCTGGCTAGGACTCTTATATGACCAGTGAATTTTAAAGTCATGCTTCTTTATTCCTCTGGCCAAGTGAATATCAGTGTTTTCCATATGCACTGAAACAGCTTTAACAGAGTATTCACAGTGTCCTAGCCTGCTTTATGGACCACTGGCTAGCACAAATCTGTGGAAATGAAAATGTATAGGTTCAAGTCACTGCAAGCAGATGGAAGATATGAAGTGCCATCTTTCATACACCAAACTGACTCCTCTACTTAGGCATTTACCTCCCCCCATGACTCTAGATATTGGAGTGAAACAAATCCTTGAGCCACTGCAATCTTCAGTACTGAAGAAGGTTTTTTCCTTACCCTTTTTTTTTTTTAAATTCATTGTTATCCAATCTGTGTCCTCCCACACACTCTTTCTGGATAGCTTTTAAAATCAGAACAGGAATCTCATCACATACTTTCTCCTTCCTGAGAAGGTATTGCCTCAAGCAAACCCCAAATCCTCTGATTGAGGGAAAAGAGGTTAACAGGAAAAGTGGATGCATAATGCTGGAATGAAAGTTTTCAGCTCAATTTAGCATTCCCTCCAGGGTTTACGGAGACTAGTTGTTTGAGATCTCTGGCACACAGATGAGTTATATGGTGTATTCTTCATATGTGGAAATGAAGTATGGCACAGTATTATACAATGGAATATTTAAAAAATGCAGAGCTAAGCGTGCAACTACCTATGTTTAATTATATATGTTGTTGCACAGAAAAAGTCAGTAGCCGAGCTAAGATTGTTACACTGTCTATTCCTCCACAGCAAAACAGAAAAAGCAATTAAATTGTTTAACAGTCTATTCCACTGATCAGCTTTTCCCTTCCACCACTCTCAGCCCACATATTTCTATCTTTTCCCTGAGCTGTAAGTCCTAGCAGTGATATTGGGTGAACATTGCTGCAGGGAGGTTATTTTCTTGGATTACAAGAAGCTCAGTTGTGTCTCCAGCTTTGAAGGGAAAGTGAGGTAGAATAATAACTTGGAATGACAAAAGGTAAGCTTTTCTGTAATATGCAGGAAAGAATAAATGTGTAGGAAGATAGAAGAATAAGCGGGGAACTGTAATACTGCTTATTAGTTGTTAGTAAAGACCATGCCCCTTATGCCTGCTTGCATGTGTGGCTGATGAACTGAATTTCTGGGAGCTATAAGACAGCACCTTGATTCTTAAGGGTGAAAGCAGTAGACTAGAAGACCACAGCATCTTGCAATGTCCCTAAGACATTGATGCCATGCTTGAAAAACATTGAGATCCTTTCTCATTCTTGCTCTAGTGCAACAGAAACTGAGGACAATCCCTGGGGAGACTCTCTGAGGAGCCAGGTTGTTCTCTGCTGACATGAGGGCAGTACAGAGATAGTCTTGACCCCAGTCAGCAGAAGGTCCTGTTTCACTCAGCGATGGCTCGGCCTGAGCCAAAAAAGTATTTAGGGTACTAGAGCTGGCTCAATTTCTGGTATGCTCAGCCTTGGAAGAAGGGAGCGAATGGCGACTACAGAAAAGAATCAGTTCCCAAATCTCTTGTTGTTCATTTTTACTTGACTGGTGAGTTGTGAAAGAGCCCTTGGCATGACTTGTTACAGCATACCTCCCTGTGGTTTTCCTTGTGTGCCCATTGCCACAGTATGTATCTGAGCCTGGAGACAAAGGTGAAAGTGTGCTCTCCCCAACAACTCCATTGTGCATCAATAGGCATTTAAACACAGCAGAGAAATTCAGCTGCTTAAGCCTAGTCTTGTTGTGTCATTTGAGACACCCATGTTTATCCAAGATATTTTTTTGAGTCCGGCTGACATGATAATGAGAGACCCACACCCTTCTAGAACAGCAGTGGTCACCAGGTAGAATACCTTAAAACATCTCCCATGGCATGAGCTCCCTGCTTAGGCAAATTAATTACACACCTGCAGTTCATCCCAGCAGAAAATTCACTGTAGGCCTAAGAAAAGCTAAGGAAAGTTTCCTCTAACTGGTCATAACTGTCTAAGGATTCTTGTTTCTTTTAACTGAAGCAGTTCAATATATCTAAATTGGAAAGAATAGGTATGGACATGGGTGCTGTTCTTGTGAGTGATACACATCATTACTGTGTGTTATCCTTGCTTAGAACTTCTCTAATAATCAATACTCTTAGTCATGACTGCGTTTTTTATCTTTTTTTTGTTGTCGTTGTTGCTGTCCTGTTTGCAACTTGTTGCAAAAGTTCAATTACTGCTTGAATCCCACTATTTGCAAGCATAGACAATCTTTGTCAGTCAAATTATAAGACTACTCAGGAGCAGATTTCTCAGATTTACTGAAGGAGCTGAAATTAAATCAGATTTTTCTCAGGGGAAAAATCTGTAAAAAAAGCCTTCAATATGAGAATAGAAATTTGGAAACAAGTTTTACTGTAAGAAATCAGAGGGGGAGGAAGAAATAGTCATTTATTTGGATTCAGTCTTAAACAAAGCCAGCTATCATACTGATCTAAGAAGCAGAAAATCTCAGGTTCTTACTGGGTGTTTGTCATTGTCTTTATGCACATCCACAGCCTACTGGCCCACATGGAAAGAAGGGACAGCTGGAGCAGAATGAGGCAATATTTGACTTTGATTAGTTAAAACTTCATAGGGCCTCATCCAAGACTAGAGTCTTAGAGCAACATGAAGTTCCCAACCATTGCCCGTGGTTCTTACGGGGGTCTGGTGAACCCATTCAGAAAAATTATTTTTTTGAAAACAATGTTTTACTTTTCCTGTTACTTTTCAACCAGTTCCCTGACCCAGTTCAAGGTGCAACCTGTGTCCCCCAGCAGAGACAGTTGTACAGACAGCCCAAATCAGGATGCCTGAAACTCACCATCAGAGTGGCCAAATGTGTGAGTAGAAGACAAGAGCGAAATGGGCAAAATGCATGTGTAAGACTGACTTTGTAGGTCAAGAGAGAAACTCAGTTTACAAAAATGTCAATCCAGCACCTTTTACTAAAATATTCCCTAAATAAATGTGTTTGTCATGCCAGAATGTGCTCATGGCTGCAATCAAGTTGTCTTTCTTGTGCAGGGAACGCTGACCTCATTAAGACAAATGGGTTTGCTAGCCACATGTCAAGAGTGCTACAGAAGAAGTTTGCCTTATGAAGAAAGACAGATTAAGACTGTGAAAACCTTCACCTAAGGAACCATGCTTCAGGGGAAGCCAATCAACTTGAATCCACGCAGGCCAAAACTTTTTGCCAATATGAGGATCTGGGTGCTGAGTAGATGGTGGCAGGTAGGAGAAGCAGGCTGAGGTGGTCCTGGAAGAAATTCAAGAGACAGAGAAGGACCTTTGGTCGAAGCCCTTGCTGAGAGACAGGCTTGAATTCTTGAATGGGGGAGTTGACTCTGCTCACAAGTTCTCAGAGAAACAAGTGCTTCTGTGTATGATTGGTAAATAAATTGGATTATATTGAAGAAACATTTTCCTCATAGGCCAAGTTTTTTCTTCTAATTTCTGCAGGTGAATTAGCAGGGTCACAGGTACCGGTTAAGATGAAGGTTCAAGAAAAAGTAAGGCAAGGCATAGATGTACAAAACAAGGGCTTTGGGTATTACAATATGCCCCTTCTTTCCATTACACAACTGTAAATGCATATTACCATAATGAGAGAATTTGACAAAGATTAACTGATCATATGTTTTAATAAGTTTTGGCATTTTGAGGAAAAAAAAGATAAACTCAGGCAAGCTTCCCAATGTTTAAAAAACAATCAACCACTGCTCTCATGCTGTAAATGTCTTCTACCAAAAATGTCAAGGGATATTTTGCAAGGGGATATAATGTTCATATGCAGCAGGCAGGCTGACACAGAAGAACTTTCCAGTCATTACAAACAGGCCCATGAATTTCATGTGCGCTGTGTTACCTTGTAGATTTTAATCTGATGTCATCAGATTGTTGTAGGGAAATCATGAGACTGCAACATGATTTAGTGATAGGTAAAAGAAGACAAATCCTATTTTCATAGA
Organism: Campylorhamphus procurvoides; assembly: GCA_013396655.1. Taxonomy (NCBI): domain Eukaryota; kingdom Metazoa; phylum Chordata; class Aves; order Passeriformes; family Dendrocolaptidae; genus Campylorhamphus; species Campylorhamphus procurvoides. The sequence goes on along the minus strand of WBMV01003664.1, from coordinate 734,398 downwards.
TTTTTTTTGTTTTAAAAATACAAACGTCTTTGTGCTGTCCAAGAACAAAAGTCACCATTATCCTAGAATCTGATGGATTTCAGCAAAAATGTATACATATAGCAGAGGACTTTATCACACCCTTTAAGACAAATAGATCTAAGAAACAAGAAAGCCTGGATGTAACTTTTAGCCAGCCTGATTTCCCTGTTGAGCAGTCTGGAATAGAGGTAGCGGAACAAGTACAGTTTGGATCTAAGTATTAGCTATTAGGGAAGCTCCAAACAAATAAATCCCTGTAAACCACATAACAGTAGTAGCTCCTTCTGATTTTACTGAAGCTGTAGAAGGACTGACCTCATAGTGACTGGATATTAGTAGTGGGTTTTTTTTCTTACACCAGTGTGGCTACTAGTACTAGCCATGAGGCAGGTTCCATTGAACCAGGCTCTATAAAAACACAGGACAAGACCTAAAAATTGAGGGGTGAGAGAATGGACCAAAGTTGGAGTTAGAAAAGAACTGGGGATGGTGTCAGATGAGAATGGACCTGTATTGGTCAGAGGGAGAGAGTGGACAGTTCTGTTTCTGTACCTCACCCTGTACTGCACTGCACTTCACGCTAGAAGGGAAAAGAAGCTCTGTAAGTCATCCCAGCAGCTTCTCTAGGAGCTGTAGTGCTTGGCTATGCACCACTCCTCATAAATATAACTCCTCAATAACAAGGGATGTTTCATGCTATTTTTGGGTTCTCCTTTCTTCATCATTTCATGAAATAATGTGCAATTTGTTTGTCTGTAACTGAGTTGTAATCATCCTCTACTTGCCCTGGTTTCAGAAACAAAAGTTAAAAAGATCTATTTTTCAGCTCCTGTGTGTTTTGAACATGGGGACTAGAAAAGGCAGAACAAAATCCCCCATGTGTGTGCGCACACGTGTGTGTGTTTGTGTGCACAAGTATGTATGTGTACTGCCAATTGCTGTGGCACTAAGAAACTGGAGAGTGGAATTAGAAAGACAGGTTGATGTGCTGGAGAAGATCAATGAATATGAGAGGTTCACTGATGACAGATGGCTGGTTTCATACTCCGAAGGAGTGACAGAGGAGGAGGAGAACCAGCTGTGAGCGAGTTGCAGGATGAGTGCATTGGAAGCACAGCCTGGTGCAGGAGAAGCAGCCCTGTTCCAGCAGAAGCAGGGGGATATAAAGGACAGTGGCTGGGTAACTGAGAAGAGGTAGTAAAGGAGGGAAGAAATGTAATAAAGAGAAGGGGGCTTGTGCCAGTGCCCAGAACATTTCCCAGAGTTTTAACGATTCAGAACACATGATGTCACAAAATGATGAAATGGGCATGGGAAAATCTGCAGCACAGTTAGATCAGAGGAGTGTTGATGGCAGAGTTGATGTTGCAGACAGGTTGTTTAAAACATCAAATCCTCACACAAACTCACACGACTCAAATGCTTGCAGAAGAAGGGGTAGGGGATTTTTTGTCAGTGGGCTATGGCAGATAAAATAGCCTTAAAAGGAGTCTAACATTATGGATGGTGATTTTTCTAAATTATGGAGAGGGATGACATGCAGGTATTTGTAAAAAGAAAGCCTTGCATGCCCCAGCTAGCCAGTAGAAGAAGAAAGCAGCATAATGGTGTTTTCCAGTATGCAAGTGGTTTATTTTAACACAGTAAAATTAATGGGGGGGGGGGGGGGGGGGGGGAGGAGTAGCAGCGAGGGAAGAGGTAATGTGAGACTTTGGGGTGTTATAAAAAACAAAACACAGAAAGCAGGATGGCAAAGGAGAGATGGCCTGTATTATTCCACACCCTATGGGAGCAAACAGATTGCCCACTAATAAGGAAATGATCTACCCATTTTTTTAGATTAGTGGTGTGGGAGGAGAAGAATTTAAAGGAGGGAATGCATGGATCTCCCAGTAATGTATCCGCTGGTTGTTGTTGTAGGAGATAATGAGAATGTAAAGCAAAGGTGGGAGGAGAAAATAGCTTCTATACAAATGCTGTGAGCATATTAATAAGGTCACCAATTGAAAACATGCATTTCCAAGGCTAAGTGTGATATTCCTGGAATGTGTGAGCTAGAGGAGACTGAAAACAGAGTAGGGAGATGCAAAGTTTATTAAAGGGGACAGGCTGTGTTCTTCAATCACAGCAGAGATAGCAATATATATCCATGTCCAGGGCAGGAAACACTACAAATGCTTTGCCTGGCAGAGCAGAGACTGTTTGGGCAGAAGCTGAAGAAGGACAATGAATGCAGTCATGCTATTCCTGGATGTTGCTACAGAACCCCAGGGCAGGCAAAGAAAGTAGGTTCGGAAATGTTTTTACAGATAAGAGTAGCCTGTAAAACAGCTAGAACATTGATCACAAGGGATTTTAATTACTCAGCTATTGATTGGGACAGCCACGATGCAGGAGTGAAGCAGAGGAATGGGTTTCCAGAAGTAATGCAAGATTGCCATCTCACATGGTTGGCTGAACAGCCAAACTTACGTAGTCTGAGACTACACAGGTCCTAATTCTAGGAAACATGCCAAGTCCGATCAATTAAGTTGAAGTTAGGGAGTAGTTAGGATCCAGTGACATGGTCTATCACAAGAAAGAAAATGCTCAAGAGGAAGCAACACAAACACATAAGACACAGAAAGAAATTTAAGCAAATGGAAGTTATACTAATGAAATTTGACTGGAATACTGTAATGTGCTGGAAATGGGATAGGGGATATTTCTTGAAAGAGGCTATAAAGACAGAAGGGAAGGGAATGGAGCAGTAATTGAAATTTATCCTAATTCAGCCTAGTGAGGGAATACAGCAGCAGAGGCTAATAGTTGCTGTGATCCTTGGCTAATGAAGAGTTCAGTGGGGGTCATGAACACCTGCATATTTTAGAGCAGGCCTGACACTGCTCTAAATTATGTGGCTATCTCTGGCTGTCCCTGGCAGCTGTATTAATACATTTACACCTTGGCCCTCTCAGGTATATCAATTGATGCTCCAGAGCTTCTAAACTGTAGCATTCTATTTCTTAAGGCATGAGTAGTCTGAAGAAATGAATGTCTCTGTGACAAAAGTAGAAACACAAAAGAAAACTAATGCTTATCCTGAAAGGCAAGAATAAAAGAGGATTTAATCAGGCTAAGAAACAATGATATTAAGAAAGAGATGAGTTGTTCTCTCTTTTAGCAACAGTAGGTGAGGGGAAAAATACCTTATCTGATGATAAATACTAAAGCCCACTAAATTTCACAGGGGATATGACAAGCCCCTGACATGTATAATAGTAAACTTCTTGTCAGATAAAGGAAATTATTTGGCAGTACCTGATTGCCCATGAAGCCTTCCGGGGGGGGTCTGAAAATTAGTATATATAACCACAACATGGAAAATGGAGTGACAACTACTGTATGAACACATAACCTGGTGTGGACTTTCTAGAAGATGAACTGACAAATATGAAGTATATCACTCACCCCAGATTAGAAGAAAAAATAGAACAACAGAACAGCAGACCAGAACATGGCCTTGTCTTGAAAATTCACAATGTATTGTGAAAATGACCTGCACATAACAGAGAAAGGCAGATGATGTTGCAATACTGCAGTAGCAAGACCCTGGAAAAGGCAGACACTGACCCAGGTAGATGACCAGTGGTGAGATGACCTTATTTACCTTTTTTTCCTCAAACTGTTTCATTTTGGAGAGTTGAGTGAGTGTCCAGTGGGGGTTCTTTGTCAGCTGCAGAGTGTGCAATGTAGACCTCTCCATCTGATTCACTCTCTTTGGCCCCACTTCTAGTTGATGGAGAGCAACAGTCATACTTAGGGCTTAAATAACACGCTAAAATTTCCTGCTTCTCTCCAGCAGCCATAAGACAGTATGGATGATGAGCGCAAATGTAGAAGCCTGTGTTGAAGGCATCTCTAAAGGGCCAGATGAAGCTTACACTCAGTCTGCAGTATCAGGGTAACAAGTCCCTGATTACATTAGGCAAAGCAGGGACTCAGACTGTCTCCTACCTCCTTCATTACTGCCATATTCGCTGGGCTTCTGGCTGTCTGGGCTGTTCCCTTGCACTCTGTTTCAGTGCCTATCAGTAAAGAGTGGCAGTGTTGATGAAAGGCATCTCTCCAACTAGATCATTCAATTGAAAAGTTCCCAGTGAATTCTAGTAAGAAGTCATTTGCTTGCAATTTTTTTCACTTTTATTGCTCATTGATCAATATGAAGGAAGTTCTAGCAAATGAGAGAGTATCCACAGACATACATATATATAAAACATAAAATATAAAATATAAAATTATCCATTGCTTTTTGGTCAAGTATTGCCAAGACTGTCCTGTAGTTCCTGAAAATTAATCAGTGGTTGATGGTGTGTCTTGGTCTACACAGAGAAAGACCCTGCTGATCTTAGTGATTCCAAAACCAGAAACCAAATCAAAGACTCATCCCAAATTCACAAGAAATAACAATAAGAGTATTAGAAAACACAGCACGGAAAGTTTGTTCACACATAAGCAGTATTGGTTTGAGCAGCTGCCCTTTTCCATGAATATTGGAAGACACATCAGTGTTTAACATTTTCAGAGGAGTTATATTTAGGATACTCCCTCATGCTTTGGAATACATGTTTAGTTCTCATTAGGCTTCTGCAGCATGGGTGGTTACAAAGATTAGCATCTGCGGCTCTGGTGTGAATCCTGGGAAAACAGCCTTTCTTCTGATGTATCAGGAACTCTAGTTCTAGCATACCATCAGAATCCTATATCTGAATATCAGGGGGTAGATCAGCCTGCATATTTCCACGTGTCCCTATCTCTACTTGTGTGCTGAATCATACCTACTTTTCCCACTTCTATGAAGAGATGCGGAGGGAAGAAAAGACGAGCAATGAGGAGACGTATGGAAGAGATCAAAGCCCAAAGTAAAAAAAAAAACAAACAAAAACAAACCAAACCAAAGACTAGAAATAGAGTTTATTGTAAGAGACCTAGAATATTGTCCTGAGGCAATACCCACAGACTACAGGAACCTATCAGAGAGTTTTCAACATGGAAACCCATATTCACATATCTTCATTATGTATTTTCATTTCTTTTGTTCCCGGCAATTGTTTTTTCTACTGAAGTAGCCCATGGTCAGCTTGAGTTCAGCTGAAAACTTTGGTATTAATGCTAGAATTTTTTTAAGAAAGATTCATAGAGCTGTGATTTAGCTCCAACAGAGAAGCAAGTGAAGAAAATCACTTTTCCTCCAAGATCAATGATTAAGGAACAAATAAATAACAAAGATGAGAAGTGCTGCATATTATAGAGGTTCTGAGCATGACTGCAAAAAGAGACGGTAAAAAATAAGGCAAGAACTGGTAAAAGATGCAGTAAGATTGCAGAGGAGGTTAACATAAATACAAGAAAGTATTGGAGTATTTAAGGAGCAGGGGGGTCAGTGAAAGAGATGTGGGGAACACAATTTATTGACAGTGCAGGTAGACACAGACAGAAACATTCACTGCCTCATTGTGCTCACATAAGAAGATGGGGAACTGATATAGAAAACAATTTCCTGGTATCGTGATGCTGAGAGGTGAGGAGTAAGAAAACCAAATAGTGAAGAAAATGGGAAAGCTCCCAACAGCTTTCTCCATATCAGAACACCTTTCTGAAGGAGTACTTATAATTAGGGCTGAAGCAAGGCATGCTTTTTCTGTAAAGATAACTACTACAGATTTGGCAATTTACTATACAAATTGTTTTGGTGGAAGCAAGAAGTGGAAAAGGTGTTCACATAGGGATAAAGTGTCACATGGGGATAAAGTGGTGACAAAGAGGAGACACACAATTGTAGGCTAAACTAGATGAGTATGATGCCTCAGAGTATTCAACCCAAGCAATAAAATCACCCACAAGTGAAACCAAAATAAATAAAGAAGAAAGCTTATGTGGACCAAAAGAGCAAGGCAGGAAATAAAGGTCTCTGGTACAGTGTACAGAGGGAGCAGAGTGACTGCGTCAGCTTCAGAAATTCAGGTTTGTTTTTGTTTAGTTTGAAACTCCCTAGTGCTTTGCAACAGTCCTGTGACCTTGGGCTGATCTTCCAGCAAGGGCCGCCTGACAGGACCAGACCACCGCTCCATCCTACCTCCTGAAGTCTTCATTTTGTCTCTTTCTGCTCCGCACTATGGAAATGCTACAGTGAAACACTTGGGAGAGGTTTGCATGTGGGCACTGAGGCAGGTCGTGCTGCCATCCTCCCACCTGCTTGGGGAGATGTTCCACCTGGGTGTGAAGAGATGAGGCACAAACATGATGATTATCTCAGGGATAACAGCTATTGTGTACTAAAGCATAGGGATTACTCAGATCAGTGAAGGCCAGTGCCAGGTCTCCCCAGGCATATATTTCCCTGAGGAAGACAAAGGAAAGCTTGAGGAAACAGGTTCAGGCCAGAACAAACAAGAGACAAAACAAAGTGCTTGAGTGTGGCAAAAGCGTAATGATCACGGTGCTTTCACCTTCTATTCAGAAGAATGGGTGATATCAAAATTACGATCTTATTTAAGAGGCTGAGGCTTTGACTTTTTGGCTAAATTTGTTCTTTTTGTTATGGTCTCATCCCACCCATTTTCATTTTTCACACAGAGGTTGTTTCCTGACTTGTTGACTGTCTGTTTTCTAGGGGCAAAGGGTGTCTCCTTTGTCACTCAGCTCTGCAGCGTCACATGGGCCCTGATCCATAACTGAAATTTTTAGGTGCCACCATCACCTAATTAATTGCAAAAGAAGCAGCTAAGTCTGACTGACTGCCTTGGATCTGCATGACCGCAATGTAGGCAGAAGGAGTGTGGCTGTGGGGTGAGAGATGGGAGTGTGTGGGAGTAATGATGGTGGAAAGAGCAGCAGGCATGCCAGGAAATAACACTGGACTGGCCTCGCTGGCACCAATCCAGCATCTGTTTGCTGAAAGATTTGGGGCGAGAGGTGTTTTAAGAAATAATCTGAAGTCCAAGGGTTCTTCTTATGCAAACCCTCAGCAGCTGGCAGCATGGAGGAAATGACTAACGTTGTGTTTGTTGTTTCCATGCGGCACTTGTGTGTGCTGAGCCTGTGGGAGGGGGAGAGGGGGATTTTCTCAAACCGTGCTGCAAACAGACCCTGCTGATTGCTTTCCTTTCACTGCTGGCAGTTTGGAGGGGAAAAAAGGGCCAGTCCTGGTCAGCTTCACTTCACATGGGAAGAGAGATGCATTTTCTCAGGGAAAGGACCAAGGCAGTAGGAGAGAGGAATCTAGAGTAGTTATCTATGATGACCAGTGCTCCAAGTGCTCACCACCTTTCTTGCAGAGTTAATAAAGAGATACAAAATCCTTTGGGTTCAGTACCATGCTTCACCTGCAACCTCACCACCAGTCAAACATGGGGAATACACACCTTATTCAATCTGGGAGTCCTGAAATTATGCCACATTAAAATTTCTCCCTCCTTTCTTAACTTTGAGCTCCTCCATAGAGCTGCAGCAGTCAGTGTTGACATTTTACAACCCAGGTGTCTGTGTAGGAGGTTACCACCTCTAATCCTACAGGGAGAGGAGGCAAAGACATGAGGGACATGGAGAAAGACTTCTCTTTTGCTTCCTGTGTAGCAGTGTTGTCCTTAACAAAGGCACATAGACACTTTCCATTAACTTCCAAGGGCCTACAACATGGCTCAGAAGCTGAGCAGAGACAGATATTACTGGGCAGCCTGAGAACTGCAACAAATGCAATAATAAGGAGAAATGAATACTGGAGGGGGGTTTTGTGGGGATTTGTTTGGGTTTTTTTGTTTTCTCTTTTGGGTTTGTTTTTGTTTTGTTTTGGTTGTTTGTTTGTTGTTTGTTTTATGTTTTTGTTCTTTAAAGTCAGTCTTATCCCATGCAAGGAACAACTGAACACAAAGGAAAGGGAAATTCTGATAAATACATCAGGGCCCCTATGGTAGCATACTGGCTTTCCTAAGTCAGCCCTTGCTATAAGCTGATGTTCACTCAAGCAGAGTCCTTATGAACAAACATAGAGAAGCTGGAATGCACTCAGACAAGCAGAGGTCAAATGTTTCTGGAGATGGGAATATTTTCTCCTCAGCGCTTGGGGTATTTGGGGCAGTTGTTTGCTGCTGTTGCTGCAAATCTGACAAAAGTTAAAAAAATTGACAGTTTCTGTGACAGAAACCACCTGGTCTTGAATGAGGCAACCAACCAAAGCAAATCAGACTTTTGGGGTTTTCCTTTTTCTATTATTACTACATAATTATTTTCAAATAAATGCCTAAGGACTTTTTTTTCTTGTTATTTTTCACCCTAAGTGTTTTGAGGCTTATTTTGTTCAGAGAAGCCATAAGCTCCATTAGTTCAACTGTTCTGTAAAACCTTTCATTCTAGTAATTTAAGAATATGCCAAAGAAGAGTGCTAACCTACCTGCTTTCAGAGAGGGCATGGAAGGAAAATATGTTTAGCAAGACCTGGTGGATCATTAAGTGGTTTTATCTGCACTCAACATCTCTCTGTAAATAAGTCAAGGTTTGTTGCAACCTTGTGCAAGTGCTGGCAAAATCTAAAGCCTTAAACAATAAATTGCTTTAAAGAAAACTTATCTTCCTAATGGAAACAAATCATGCCTGTTATTTATATATGTGGTAAAGATTTATTAAAACATGGGTGTGGCTTTAGTTTCTCTCCTGAAGTAGGTTGATTATTTAACATCCAATTTAAGACTTGGAGTATGGCATACTGAGAGAATATGAGCCATACACCATAATATAAGCAAATAAACTCAACAACAATGTTTTAGAATACAGATGTGAGCTCAAAATTATCCATTAAGAAAAGTAATGCTGCACCAAGAGGATAGCAGTTTGGAAGAATGCATATAGAAATCAATGGGATAATCTTAGTTGTACTCCTTGAGTGTTGGTACATACCCTTGTAGAGTCAGATGTCTCTGACCTATATACCACTGCTCTGGAATAAAGTATATTGTCATCATGGAGAAATAAATACAGCATAGACTTTTTTCTACCACCATAGGATTTTACAGGTTCTTTTGATATGCAGGCTAGCAGCTGGAAAAAGAAACAATTTTGCTTGCTTTGAATTACTTAAGTTTTTTAATAGTTTTTCCCAACTTGATGTTTTATCCTTTTTGAATTCTGCATTTCTCAGTCAAGAAAGGTTAGTCTTGATAATTACAGCTTTCAGTTACAGATCTGGTTTCCATTTTTGACTTAAACAGAAATATGTAGATTTGTGATATTAGGATTTACACTCCTTCAATTGAGTAGAAACAGCCTTTTTTTTGTTTGTTTGTTTCAAAAATAGAAACAACACAATTGGATTGTATTTATGGTTAGGTTGCATAACTGAATCACTTTTTCTCAATATATGTATATATAGACATACATCTTCTTTTAGTTTTGAGATTTTCAGAACTGACATCAATGCTTCAAATCTAAGATCTGCCTCTTCAGTTTTAGGAAGGTTATTACAGTGCAAAGGACCTATGTGAAAATAAATATATCTGAGTTCACTCTGAGTAATACTTGAGCATTAAACTAGCTTCCTCCCAAGATTTGAAATGGGGAATAAGTTTCAAAGCCCTGGAGGGCGGAAGGAGAGCTGCTGGATTATCTGATGTGATTCATAGTGCATACCTAGTTTGTGTTTTGGGTAAGGACTAAGAGGGCTCAAGTGTTGCCCTGTAGAGCCTCTCTTTCCAAGACAAGGGTATTGCTCTCTGACAACCTCATTGCAATGTTTTCAGTATGCACAGCTCATCTTGGCCAAGCCGTACCAGTGTCAAGGCGCAAGATCTAGACTCCCCTCCACAGCAGAGCTGAGGAGCCAGGAGGCTCAGCATGCATGGTGGGTGCTGCAGAACTGCTGGCACTGGGAGCCCCAGCACAGCTGGAGGGGATGGAGAGCCTTTCCAAATTTGTTTGCAGCTGTCAGCATCCCGGGGAGCCTATTGAATCTGAAAACACAAGATATCAGGTGTCAAGAACTGCATTTGGTTTGCATGAGATTTTGTAAAAAAATATAAAATTCCATTTCAAAATTAAGACAAGAGAATATGTTGGTGCAAACAAAAAAATACCTTAGAAGTGTCCCTTCCTTTCACCCACAGTACTGTAAGCCAACAGCTTTGAAATGCCACATACACTGGATAGGGGAACTTTGTCTCCTGTCTGCCATGTGGATACAGTTCCTTAGCCTTTGGCCAGTTGTCCATCTCTGGGAAAGATGGTTGAAGGTGAGGTATGTTTTGTGCTGTACAGTGACAGCTTTGCCATGCAGGAACCCACACATCCAAAAATAAGTGTTTTGATACTTTTTCTGTCCCTGGGCTGGAGTATCTAAGGACCTTATAATCTTGCTGTATTTATTCCTTTGACAAACACCAACATGCCTGGAAAGCAGGAAAGTCCTAATTGTATCCTCTCACTGGATGGAGAATGAAGGCAGAGAGAAAGTGTGGGACAGACACTTTGAGCTTGTAGCTCAAAAGCTTCTCTGGGCAGCAGTGGCTGGGCCCCCAGTCATGAAGGAAAGTAGAGCAGGGAGTTGGAACCCATTTCTGAAATTGCATAACCCCAGGCATGGGAGTATTTTGCCTTCCTTTTAACTTTGCGTCCAGACTGATACAGGAGTACAGAGAGAGCATTGTTATTAGATGCAACATGAAGTAACAAACAAAAGCGTATCTCTCAAAATGTTGAAAAATAAGTTTGGTCAGAAGTACTTTGTTGACCTTACTGAAATAACTCCTTCTCTGACCCAGATACAGCATGTGTAATCCACTTTGTAATGTCACTACAATGCTCATCAAGATTTCTACCTTGATATGACATCTGTAGATCAGGCATTCATTGTTCTGATCAGCAGCGTTCTCGTGGTTGTGTTGCTACCTGGGCAGCTGCTGACACCAAAGAGACTTTGGCTGTATAAGATCATTTGAAATTTGCAGCAGCAGAGCATTTAGGATTTGCAGACAAAACCATTAAAGTATGGGCAGGATAGTTTTCTTTCCCTCTAAATATGAAGGAAGAGGACACAGGGATGACACTTTATTTAATTTGGATTAAAAGAATGCTGTGAGGTTTCATTTTTTTGGAAAGGTGAGTTTTGATGTTACCTTAAACTGGTAAAAAAAATATATGAAAGTTCTGGCTGAAACTGTTTCCTCTGGAGTTTATTTCTAAAATCAAAACGCCTCTCTGATTTGAAGTTCTGAAACCCACTGCTGTGAATAAAAATGTGCAGCCATTTCATTTATTCATTTTGGAAGAATGAAAGAGGCAATGAGTAAAACTGCAGTGGGGTGAGGAAAACCTGCTGATCAGAATGAAGGTTACTTATATTACAATAAACATGTGTTGGTCTTGGCTAATATTGGTTTAAGTCACAGTCTCATTTGAACTCAAAGTGCCTTTTGCTTTGGCTGCTCAAAGGACACAATTGTCATCAAGGAAGTAAAATCTCTTCTGTTCCCCCAGCTGGAAGAAAAGAGATTGGAGGTGGCAGTGGAAGGGACAGGGCACAAGAAAGAAAAGGAAAGGAAGGCAGACGCTCGCACATAACTTCTTACAATGGCTCCAGCATGCCCTTCCATTGGCAGGAATCCTTTTGATCAAATCCTTGCCCTGGGCTGAAAGTGTTTTAATGAGCATACAGACACCGTCTTTTATTTCTGGGTCTATTTTGTGTTCTTAAGGACAGCTAAGTAACGTGTGCACTTAAATGATCGTATCTGTACTCCTTAAAAGTGCTCTAGTGGAAAAGCATACTGCTTGAATGTGGAGGCTGAGCAGTGCCCACCTGAAGGACAGAAGGAAAATAGCAGAGGAGGAAACTAGTTTCTTTAACATTTTGTTTGCTTGTGGAGAAGGAGTATACAACCTCCAGAGAGGTGGGGATTTGGGGGTTGGGTGGTGTTTTGTGGAGACCCACGTCTCACTAAACATTCCCAGCACTGGTTTCTTTGAGATTCTCATCAAGGCTACTGTGGGGACTTGTGTGGTGCCCTACTGGGTGATAGTGCCCAGGTGCTGTGGGAGGATGCCCTGCACAGCTTCTTGTGGGAATTTGCTCCTCAAACTCAGTCCTAGACCTATGCTGCTAATTCTCCTGCTGGGAAGGACATACTTGATTTGTTCTGTAGTGGTGATCCGTTAGTTCCTGCTCTCCCCACTGTGTTGAAGGCAAGTATGGGACCACATGTCAGCAGTCCATCTATAGTGGGTTTGTGGAGATGAAGAAAACTTCACTTACCTGGGTTGCAAATACGGCTCTTCTCATGAGCTCTAAAATACATTAAACATAGAATTAAAAAAAAATAAAAATAAAAAAGATCATGCTTGACAAAAGGCAAATGCCGTTTAATTTGACACATCTCATTATTTTGAGGCATTTGTGGGAAAAGGCAAACTTTGTCAGTATATCACAGGGTACTGACAGCTACTGCAAAGCAATACAGGGACCTGTTTGCCTTGGAAGTAACACCTCTCACTAACTTTCAAGTTACCTCTTAGGTTTCAGAGATAACGGTGCAAGAGTGTGGGAGACAAGACCTTCGTGCAGAAGAAGCAGAGTTTTTCCAAAACAGGGATGGCAGGAGTTGAAAGGAAGTTTTGCCTTCACAGTAGCTGCCAAAATCAAAACCTTTTTCAAGTTTTTTGATGTGAATCGCAGGAGGTGCAACTCCTGGGATTTGCATCCAAACAGGAACCCTGCAGATTTCTTCAAATCCTGGAGACAAAGGTATGACATTTATGATTTGCGACTGTTGTTCAACATGTGTGAATTGGCCAAACAAAGCTTTCAAAAGAGAAAACTGTTATTTGTGACTGATGCAGTTTGTAAACAAGGAATTGGCAACACTGAAGCTGTCTGGTTTAGTTCAGGATACCAAATACTGCCCAGGCAGAGCTGCTGCCCAGAGCTGATTGCCCCAATGGTGTTAAGTAATGCTCTTTCAGTAAGGGGAGTATTATCACTGCATGGCTTCGGCATGGCTAACAGGTATGTGTGAAGTAACTGTATACTTTTAGAAGTGTGGTACTAGATAAACAGTGGAAATCTATGTCATAGGAAATAATTTTGATGAGTCTATGGTTTATCTAATTAGATACTTTGCCTCCAATAACAGTAGAAACACCACTGAAAAAAAAGGTAAGACACCAAATATGGTTACCAAGCAAAAAACAACAAAAAAAAACAAAACAAAAACCCACCCTGATTTATAATAGTTATGTATTTGTATAGGTTTTTTATAACTGCTGGTGGTAATTAAGCTCATGTCATCGTTATTCCCATTACTGTCTTTTTAGCTATCTCTTTGTTATTTTGTCAATAACATCCTCCAACAGTGATTGTTGCACAAGTTAATATACAATATGTAAAACATTTGTGCTTTCAGTTTTAATTTTACTGCATTAGTTTATTTAGAAGTCTCAGATTTATCCCATGTAGAATATTCACTAACCCACTTAGTTCTGCTCTTCATGTAAACTAATCTGCAGTACAGAAAGAAGAAGGCCCATGCATCAAATCACTTTTGTTTCCTTTCTTGGCAATGATTTTTTCTGCAGGGAGGTAACCAGCTCTGTGGCACTAGCTAAGACATACCTATTTTTTGATTTTGTTGAGTTTTTTTCTTCTTTTGTTTACCAATACAACACTTTTAGAATCATTCTCTTTCGCTTCACACACCTTTACAATTGAAGATATGTTCCACCATTAAAATTTTCATTAGTTTAAAGATTTCTGTTAGTTTTACCCTCCTAAATTTGGGGTGATTATATTTATCCAAAAATAATACTAGCAACTGCCATTCTACACATGTGCACACATACATGCATGTATATTTATAGCTCTACATATCTACAGGTTTGTGTATATACACTCTTACATGTTAACTGGGTGTGCTTATTTCAGCCAGCTTTTCGTGCTTCCTGACTGCAAACTGTATTAGCACAGAGCAATTTAGAAAATAATTAATTCATTGACTAATCTCAAGGATCCCTGAACAAAATACCGAAACCGATAGAAATAAAAACTTTGGGGGCTTCATCTGTTAGAATGAACAAGTAGAGAATTCAGATAGTAAGCAAGTAACTCAGAAAATGTTTATTTGGAAAATTGTCCAGGCATTTTATTACTTGTTCACAAAAAATCTCAGTGCACAACTTAGCTAAATTACCGGCAAAGTTAAATTAGGCATGCACACTTAGAATAAAAAACACCCCTTCTGCCTGCCACACAGAGGCCGTGAGTTCATAGAGGATGGGAACACAGAAATATATGCTTTTCAGTCTCTCAGAAGATGGTCTCCCTGGATATCCACAAAACAAATTCTTAGTAGAAAAAATGGATTTAAACAAGAAGGTTAAAAAATTACAACAGGATGCACTTCTGCTATGTCATTTTTATATGAGTCACACCAAAGCGAACACCAATAGTCACTACTGATAATGTTGCAGTGTCCCATTTGTATGTGTCAGCATTTTGGAAACATATCCTACAACTGAATATTTGAAATATTTCAGTGTTTAAAAGTAGTGGCCCATGTGAAATTTTGTTTTGTTTCATTGTTCTTTCAGACAGGACTATATATAGATACATGCCAGCCTCTTTCACGTAGAAATTATTAAAACTGTGTATTTACAAACTAACTGAACTAGTCAAGTTGCTGGGATACATCTCTAGCCCTAAGAGAGCTCAGCTATTCCATGATGTACAGAGAGGGAAATCTGTGCCTTCAAGCAGCAAAAGGTCCAGCACACCAGGGGTTTGGAGTGTGAGAGTGTGAGACCAGGCTTGCAGTACAGCACTAGGCAAGCTTCTCAGCAGCAATTTGTGAGGCTCCTTGGGAGTGACTGCCACTTTTTGTAAGATTGAGATGGGATCATATGATGGTTTCATTCAAGGCATGGCTATGTGATAAGCATTTGTGTGAATTTATAAGCTCTCATGTGAATAAATTATATTTAAAGTGCCCAGGTGCAGAGAGTGGGGAAAAATGGATTTGTGTTTCTCTTTTCCTTTCTTTAAGCAGCTTACTGACAGCAAGGCTTGCATAGGTATTTGGGTACTTGAAGATGCAATAAGTGTCTCATAGACCTTCCAGACCTTTTTGCAACAATAATAAATGTATGGTCATGACAGAGGCTGCAGAAGCTAACAGAGGATTTTGAAAGATCTAGCACAGGAGCTCTCTGAACCATTAATGATGATTTTCAACAAATCTTGGTGCCCTGGGGAGGTTCCAGAAGGCTAGAAGAAAGCTTATATAGAGCCAACATTTATAAAGGTTAAACGGGATGACTTGAGTAATTATAGGCCTGTCAACCTGACATTGATCCCAGGCAAAATACTGGAACAGCTGATATGAGACTTGATTAATAAGGAATTAAAAGAAGGTAATATAATTAATGCCTTTCAACATGGGTTTATGGAAAATAGATCTTGTCAAAATGGCTTGATATCATTTTTATGAGATTACAAGCTTGGTTGAGAAAGGTAATGGCACTGATGTAATGTACTTAGATATCTGTAAGGCATTTGACTTGGTACCACCTGACATTTTGGTTAATAAAGGAGAATGCTACAAAATCATTGCAGCAAACATCAAAAGGATTTAAAAAATAGCTAATTGGTACATCTCAATATGTAACTGTAAATGGGGAAAATTCATTGAGCATGTATGTCACCACTGAAATTCTGCAGAGAATGGTTCTGGATCCAAAGCTGTTTAATATTTCTAACCATGTTCTCAAAAAAAAAAGAAAAAGGCAGTCACTCTAGATTAAATAGATTATACTTGGATATTATAGATATATACTTGGATTATATAGTCCATACAAACCCTGAGATAGTAGACAATAATAAAATGAATGTGTTGCTGACAATGAACAAGCCAGATGTTTTGGACATAGTCTAGTGTTTTCTGTCTAGAAACAGCAAAAGTTGGCCTTACAGGACCTTTCCCGTAGTAGCTGTAACTTTTAAAAAGATTTAGAACTCATCTTAGGTGAATAATCACAACTGCCAGTGCAGTGTGGTACATAAAAGGGGTCATAGTTGAATGTGCAGCAATGAATATCAGGCCTGAGCAGGGTGGGTTTATATTACTACAAATATTGGCATTAATACCACCCCTTTGGGATGATGGGGTCCCATTCTGAATCCCAGCTCAAGAGAAATGTTGATAAGCTGAGGAGCTGCTCAGACTCCCAAGAGCATGTGAGGAATCAGAAGAGGTGATTTATCATGAAGAGCTCAAAGAATTCAATGTTTCCTCCAGAAAACAGAGGACTAATGAGGTGAGCTGATCACACTCCAAAATTATGGGATTTGTTTTGCCCAACTTCCCCCATGTAAAAGACAGGACTAGGTTTTAGGCTCACTGCTTTGTACCTCTCATTCAGTCAGTGCCGAAGTTAGATATCTCCAGTGGGCAGCTAATCCTGTACGGAGGTAGCTGCAATGAATGGCCTTCTGGTAGTGCCTGTTTCTCTCAGTAGGTTACAGAAGAATTCCCAAACACTGGGTGAGACAGGATGCTTCATTTTGCGTGGTTAAAGTTAAGTGAGATAATCCCGCACTAATTGCCTCCATGGGGAATGTAATTTTTAAAATGAAGCCTCTTCAGTCTGTTAAACAGCAGGCTCTGAAGGCTGGAAGTTTTACAGGGACAAATTCAGATTAAAAATCAGGTGCACATTTTTCTCAGGGAGTGCAATTAACCTTTGGAACAAATTGCCAAGGGTTGTGCCACTTTCTACACCAGTGGAAATTTTAAAATTAAGATAGAATGTTTTTCTGAAAGATTTGCTCTACTTAAAGTGCACTGATTTGGGGAAGTTAAGTGGCCTGCGTTGTACAAGAGGTCAGTGAAGATCATTGCTTTTGTCCTTTCTGGACTAATGATACATGTCTCTATGCCACGTGATGCTAGTATACCTTTAAAAAAATTCTTTCCTTAAGTCTTTCTCCATTCCTAAATTTCCTTCCCGCTAACAAAAATTAGAATTCCGTTTCTTGGAGAACAAAGATATTGAGGACTTCTGGGTGTGTAAATATCCTGGAAATGAAAGACTTCTAAGAATTTAGGGTATGCTGAAGAAATACAGGTGATTAGGTAGACCTTGAGTAACATTCACCGCCCAAGTGTTAATTGTGTGTTAGTCTTGTTGGAGGTGAGTGCTGACTGGTAACCAAATCTCTTGCCAGCCTCCACGTAATTAGGGCACAAGTGCCTTGAAAAAGACAAACAGTGTTTTCAAAAATATCCTGCAAAATGCCCCATGGTTTCCTTTCTACACTAGACACTGGAGCGAGGCCAGATCCACCCTGCTCTTGGCCTCCACACCCTGATGGTTCATGGTTCAGACTAGCAAGGTCACACTGTTGATGTGGGGTTAAGTGAACAGGAAAGCCATTAAAATTTATGTGATTGTGGTGATGTGCTGTATTTTCCCTGTCTCAATTCCATGATTGTCTGGATTTTAAAAAAAGTAGAAGAAATAGATAAAAAAGGGGACATCCCACTCCCTCCCCCCAAAAAAAAAAAAAAAAAAAAAACAAGACCAAGAAGAGGAACAGGAAAGGATTAGAGCCATTCAGAGAAAGTTTTCTTCAGTCTGACTTTGATTTGACCATCTAGATTAAAGTCTGAATCCCCATCACCAAAGGTTGATGTGCTGATGGAGATAATACGCTTCGGAAACATTCAAAGAATGGAAAGAATTGAACAATATCTAAAGCTGGTCAGAAAGTTTTCATACACGTTGTTTTGGATGACCAATTAGGTTTTATGCTTCATGAAAATGATTTACTGTGGAATTTTTCAAGTTTTCTCTTTATATATATGCGAACATATAGGAGAAATGTTTTTAGTTTTAAACCCATAACTGTCAGGAGCCTGTATTTTAAAAGCCACCATGCTGGCTGCTAGAAAGTGTACTTCAGATGCCTCAATTTCTTATTCTTTTATGTGGGCCAGGTTTCTGCCCATGTTTCCCAAGATGCTCTGTAAACTGAGATCAGAAAATCCATTCTATATCATATAAATATAACATATTCCTATAAATAAAATGTGTTCTGCATTTCGTCAGTGGGACTGAAGAATTATGGAACCAAAGAGATAGGAGAATGCCAGACTGACTAGGAAACACATGAACTACAAGCCAACGAGGTACCATGACATTTTAATATCAAAACTCATAACCTTTGGATGAACATTTGGAAAAAAAGAATAAAATATGAACGCTGGGGAAAAATGGGTATTCTAGGAAGCTACAGGAACATTCAAGCACGTAAGTAAGGAAGAGCACATGAAAAATATATAGGCAAGATAAACTGAGAGCAAACTGAGCAAGTGATATCATGTTGGGTGATTCCTGAAGAAAATTATTTGAGACCAAAGCAATTTTAACTAGTGTTTGCTTAAATCTGTGGATCCTCAGAAACATCCCTTGATGTGGATGTATTTTGTTGCTAAAAATTTTGATATCCATTCTTCAACAAATTTTTGAGATGTAGGTCTCAGAATCATGGATCAGGTAATTCTGAGCACTATTCATATGATTGCTAGCAAGTTCCCATCCCCACCTGCACCACAGGAACTTACAGACCACACAACCATTGGCATGAAGCTCCTGATGCTCCCATGTAAGTAGAAACCAGCAGAAACCTTTAAACAAAGGTTTAACAAAGCTTTACCTGACAGGGCTTTACCGTTCTGCAAAACGGAGACACCAGCAACAGGGTGGCCAAGCACCTTCTGCCTCCCGTTTTTACATGCTTTGGCAATGCTTTTAAAAACTCTAAACGTGTGTTGGGAAGGAGGGGAGATACTGAAAGTTCTTGGGATTTATGGTCAAATTTGCTCCAGACACCTTTAGAATTACATCTTTAGCATATGTGCTGGGCTCTGCTTTCCTTTACATTTGAGCTGGGGACACTTAGACTCTTGGCTGGAAATGCTGAATACTTAGAGGGGTAAAAAATTTGCAGTCAGCCCACGTGGATGCACCACTGTGATTGAGCATTTTCTGACATGAAGATCAGCCATAGTTCACTAGAGGGTTTCTCCACCTGAAATGCAAAGAAATTGCACTTCAGTGACTGTGACTTATCTTGTTTGTGTTAGGGGCTTGTGCCTGCCCCTGTCACTCCGCAAGCACTTGGGCAAATGCTACCTGGTAAATTCAAAACAAACCCAACCCAAGAGTCAGGTTGGAAAGCAAGGCTCAGCCAGGCCTTGCTTCCCAACTTTTGCTTTCCATGAAGATTTTCTGCCTGAATACATATAAAAGGAAGTAAATGGGAATTCAAATTCTGTGACAACTCATTATAGGTTTTTCTGCTTCAGTAACTTTATTGATTACAGAAAAGACCGATTGAACGTATGCTTCATATTTTTCCCCCCAACACTTTCAATAAATCCCCTTTATGTGCCACAAAAAATTAAATAAATAAAGTGTGTCTTCCTGACAGCTGGCTGTAGAGTAAACTTAGAGCACCTGCTTTCTCCCCTTTTGTTCATTTTTTACTGCTAAATGAATAACACTTAACACTAAATAAAGAAGGAGGGTGACCATGACTACTGAAAAAGATTCAAAGGCAGCCTGTGCATTGGTTGTGAAGAACTGATTGCAAACATGTAGTGTATGGCAGATAACAATATTCCTGCACAATAATCTAGCAGTAATTCACATTGTGGTTTAAGTGCCAGATCCTCATGAAGCCACTGAGTAATCTAAGGCAACTCTGCTCTGTCAGGCGCCACGGATTTCTTTGGCAAATTTAACCGATAACATATTTAAAGGTGCTGGTAGGACAGGCAGTGTCCTTGAAAGCTGGCAGGAGGGGACACAAGCAACTTTACCTTATTTTGGCCCCATCTGTAGGAGGGTTTGGGGAAAAATACCCCCAGCCTTCTTGAGGTCTTGATTATTTTGTTTGTAAATAACCATCTGCTTCTTTCTGATCAAGAGCCAGCATAGTAAGGTATGACCCCAGGGAAAGCTGTGATTGATACTCCGCCACCTCTGTTAGCAGGGGTGCCACACAAAAGGTAGCATTAGGCTCACCAGTGGCCCATGATGAAAAAGAATACACTTTCTTTAAAAATGTAAATGATCTGATATTATAAAGGGATGCAGGTGGCATGGGGGAAAAGCCCAGCCATCAAACACCTCATTTCTGTCATACCTACCTACCCTCCCCTCTCGCACTCGTTTGTCGGTCCAGCTGCTGATCTTCGCTGCGGAGAGAGCGGCTGCGCCGCCGGGGCCGGGCCGGGCGGGCACAGCATCGCCCCGCCGGTCCTGCCGGCTGCCCGCAGTCACGGCTTTGTCACCGGCTCACCGCTGGCTCCACTGTGACCTTGGGCAAGTCCCCTAAGCTCTTTGTGCGTCAGTTTATCTACTGGTGAACTAGATATAATACTTTTACCGGGGATTATGGCAATTAAATGCTGTTTGTGAAGCACGCCGAGATCCCCCATGCTCCAGAAATGAATATTCTGAGTTTGCTGCGCTGATCTATCACAGCACACCAGTGAGAGCTGCTACTGAGTTCCTGTGCTGTCTGCCTGCTTTCCAAGGACTTTGAGAACCTGTCCTGGGGAGCGGGAGTGCTTAAGAGATCAAGGGTTTTTTTACTGAACAAAATAGTTTGGGTTGCTGTTGTTCCATCACTTGTGGCAGTCCTTGTGTATCCTGTGCTTGAAAACAAATAAAAATTCAGCTGCTGAGAAATGTTTCTGTCTATTCAACCTTTGAAAAATCATCTGCTGAGAATTGTTTCTGGCTATTCTGTGTTCACATCCTTCCCTGCAACCCAGTATTTGCACTGGTAAAGAGCTAGTTTCACCAGGCAAAAACTGGTGGGGGAAACTGTTCAATGAATTGGAGAGAAAGAAAAAAAAAAGCAGAGGGTTGGGGGGGGGCAGGAAATAGGTTATAAAACCCTCTGGTGTCTGGTGGATTTTTTCACTTAGGTATTTCAGCCTAATATGCTTTTAGTGGAAAGGTTCCAAAATGTACAACCAGGAAAAGAAAAAA
>WBMV01003664.1:599385-713259 GCA_013396655.1 Campylorhamphus procurvoides | reverse complement strand
GGGGGGGTGTGTGCTGGTTAGGGGAGGAAATTCCCAGGCAAAATAACTAGAGGTAAATTCAGTGTTTTTCCACTCCAGTGACCACAACCTTTGCTTTTATTCTGGTGCAAACAGCTGCAGGTGCCTCAAGTCAGCCAGTTCTATCTATCTGCAATGTCATCCATGTTTACTTGCAGCACTGGACTTTCGATTCTGTCAGGGTGCCAATCCAACGGGCCGCCAGGCACTGCAGCTGACAGTCAAATCTGTAATACTGAATCCTTCTTCTGGAAAAAAGGGCTAAAGAGGTTAATACACTCAAGTAAGGATAAACACACCAGCTGTTATAGTTTCTAATATTTAATGTCATTATCAAATAAAATAACTCCTAAGAAATAAAAAAATATGCAGCTTCCAAATCACTTGTCTTTGTTAGTATTAATAAATTATCCAAAAAGCCTACACTATAAAATAATAATAGAGAGCATACAATTAAAGTCATATTTGCTCTTCTGCTCTGCTGATGTTGCTCTGTGCCAATACCATTACCTTTTGGTGTATCATCAATACTGATGTCATGCACTGCACAGTATCTATAGGATAATCAGGGACAGATTTTTGGAATACAGAGAAATATAATTTAACTTCTTTTTTTTCTGTTGCAAGGTGCTTTTTGAAACATTTTCTCTATCTGATTTACTGAACGTTATTATTCAAAGGTTTTATGACTCTTGGTCTTTCTCTTTTACAAAAATCTGCTCAGGATCATAAGAATTATGAGTCCCGTAACAACGAGAGCGCTTTTGTGTGTGTTTGTGTGTGAAATCTCAAAGGATGCCCCCTGCCCCCCCATCTCATTACGAGGGCTAAATACTTTTTAGAGTCGGGAAGTGAATAAATGTTTTCCTCCTGTCATTATAGCTGCAGCTTCTACCGCTGTTCGTCAGTGTGGAATAAACAGGAGATAACTTGAACACAGAAAGGTAACAGAAAGGTAGAGAAATACACACACAAACACACAATGGCAGGGGCTTTGCAGCCCACAAAACAGCCTGCAATGAGCTCAGCTTCTAGTTTATGGTCTATGTTATAGCAAGACACACTCACTGCCTTGCACTTAAAGGTCTATGACCAAATCCATAAAAATCCTTGAATTTTAGGATTTATTAGCCAGCCATTTCACATTGCATTAGACTGAATTTGACAATGCATTTACAGTTACTTTTTGGTTTCCCAAGATTTGAAAGAAATTTTTTTCTCTGGTTATTGCTTAACTCTGGGCAAAGGCACAGAGTTTGTGGGGACTTTGGGGCATGACTTTGTTGGTAAAGGTGGTGCTGCTGCTTGACATGGGATCACTGCTCCCACCAGCCACTTTGGGCATAAAAGGCGATATTTACTCTTGCTCTCTGACTTATCCAAATCAATCTTAAGTGTGACTAATGTTATTCTTTTGCTGGCCACACATTTATTTTCTTACTAATATATGGATTATGGAAAAAAAAGAACATAATTTTTTTCCCCTACCAGTATAATACCAGGTGTAAAATTCAGCTGGCTTAATCCCAGAAATACCTTCTAATGAGAAAACAGTCATTTTGAAATTATCCCTCTCCCTTCTCCCCTCAAAGTGTGAGATTTTTAATTTTGTTTCTAAAATTTTTTTTTTTCCCTAGTAAACACTCTCCAGAAAAACCAAAAATCTCTTCTAGGGGAAGCAAACTGGAATTTCTTGGGGCTTTCCAGCTGCCAAGCAAAAAGGGAGAGCGGCAGGAACCTTGTCGGCTGGCTGCTGCAGGCTGGCCACCCCATGCCTGCCTCCTCTCCTCCTCCTCCTCCTTCTCCTCGCCTTCCCCCTAGCCTGGCTGCTGGGGAGGCAGCTGGGCTGCAGGGCCGGCAGAGCGCCAGGGCACTCAGCTTCCCCTCCTCCCTCTTCCAGACCTGCTGCATCTCCCCAGCTGCCTGCCTGGAAGACTATTGTCAATTTTGCTCTCTCCCTGCAGACGACAACAAAATCGACAGGGGCCTTCCAGCCAAGCAACCATGTAGCCATCAGTCTGATTTTTCCTAACAGAAGACCAGAAATTTCTGGCAAAATTGAAATTTTCCCAGAAAAGGAATCCTGATTTTATAAAAGGCATATTTTTTCCCCCAAAAGTCATTCCAACAGAACATTCTGAGCTGCTGCAGTTTGAGAGACCTTTGAATTAAAGTCTATAGAAAAAACTACTTGTGTGCTTGGCTGTGAAATAAGGGCGAGTGAACAGAGTCAAATACAAATAGAAACTGCCTGGGAACCAATGTGCAGGGTCCCACCATCAAAGGATCAGGCCCAGGGTATTTACTTGACTTTAAAGGAGCTATAAGGGATGGTACCTTTCCTATAAAGTACTAGAAATTATAATTAAGACTTACATAGCAAGGTTATATCTCTTCTGAATAATTTACACAGGTCTGAACTCTCGTGAGAATCATTCCCATCTCTCAATTATTACCAAAATGGTTCAGAAAAGTATTCAAGCTTTTGTGGCCTCATCAGAAAGGAAACCTTTTCAGCAGTAGCACATCAGACACTGCGAGAGAGAGGGGAAAAAAATGAATTTTCACTCAGAGTAGTGCTACAATGTCACCTTTGTCTCTGTTTTATCTGCCTGCCAATTCTTTCAGTAGTAAACAGTACAGTGGTCCTGCCTGTGTCATCCCCCTCTCTGGATTTCGAAGGAGAGTTGCCCCAGTGCCAAGAATGTCAGAGAATCTCAATGCATGACCTGAGTACACCTTTCAGAGGGGTGTGAGGTGAGAAGCTGAAGACGGTCATGACCATTGTCCAGTCCAGGTTTCCCTCTGTGCTGTCTCCAAGTCTGTGCTGAACACACCACCCTTCCTTCCAGCCACAGGACTGCAGATTGGATTAGAAAACTCTTCCACTCTTGTGGTTTCCCCTAGCTAGGACATCTCAGTTCAGTCAAATGCCATCTCCTGATTTCTGGTGGAGTGGAGAGATCTGTGCCTGAGGATCCAGGTGATTAGTGCCTGAGTACGGATGTAGAAGCAATTTTGAAAATATTTCCTTGTGATCTGACACTACCTTTTACACAGCAACCTTGTAGCTGCAGCAAGGAGCAGATAGCAGTCTACACTCAGGCAAACCTCCCACTGAAGTCGTCTGGAGCTTTAGCTGAACAAGAGCTCTAAGAGGGTCAGATGTAGTTCTATTCATGCTCCTGAGTTGTGCAAGACCTTGAGCAGGCTGTCTGCAGCAGGTGAGTTTCTGTCCAATGGGAACAGCTTTTCACAGAACAGCACACGAGTCTTTTATACACTCTAGAAATGTTTTTTAAGTAAAGCATCATTAAGTGATCAAAATGCAATGCAAAGGGAGTTTCACAGATATTTAAATGGGAATAAAAATGGTCAAACCCAGAGCAAAACCATGGAGATGTGGAGAGGTGAAACCTCCCTGACAGGTACCTGTCAGGCAGAATGCTTTGCCATGGGGCTGCAGGATTGATGCCCTGTGGGGGCTACACATTGAACCTCCTATGGTATCGATTATATTCCACTGGAGACACTTGTAATATGGAGGCACAGCAGGGTGAGTTAAAGGATGGAATGACAGCTTTTTTTCTGAATGTACCAGCCTTCACAGATATAAACCAAACCCTTTACTGGCATGTAAATATTTGCAATTAATTCTTGATAGTTTTATTTTCAAATGTTCATTAAAACTTCTCTCCCCTATATTTTATTCATATAGATCAGTCTTTGGCTAACATCTTTCATAAAGTGCTGAAATTTGCCCTTGAGGCATCAGATGGAGTAGTCAGATTGTCAAATAAGTCTCCTAATTGAAGTTAACACTGGCACAATATTTGTCTTTTGAAAATAAACATTGCCAGCAAAGTTGCAGGTCCACCACTCTGTGTGTGCTCTGGCAGTGTGAGAGAGCCATGTAGTGTATAGTAGAAAAGGAGGAGTTTGATATGAGGAGTAGTTCAGAAATGGATATGTTAGCATATTGTTCCAGTGAAATACCAAACATGCAATTTATCAAAACAAATCCAGCAAAAGCTGCTTTTTGTGTTGCAGTCAAATGTTAGCAGGTACAAGGAATAAATAAATATTCTCTTTAAGCAATGTGTTTGCATTTTTATATCTTAAAGGGTCAGAAGCAGACATGGGAAATCAATAGTTCTCCTTGTGTTGCCTGAAATTAATCAGTAACTTTGGAGACACTCTGTATTTAAGAAAACAAACTGAAAGAACATCACATGGCTTTTAAAGACGTCCTCATGTGACGTTCCCAGTGGGTTTGAGGCGATAAAGGACTAAGCATTTTCCAGTGCAGGGCTTACAAGAAAACCAGAACCAGAACACAAGACAAAGCACTGTTTGATGGTGCCTCCTCTAAGATGAATCAGAAAATGAGTGTAAGTGCATTCGTAAGAAACCTGATGGTGTATTGTGCCAGTTAACTGTTTCTGGGTTCTGTCACTTACCTTGAATGCAGATTTACCTCTCCATTGCAAGTCTGGCAGCTGGCTTCGGCTTAAAATGACTGTTCTTCCGAAGCACGTGTTTGGCTTGCGTGGAAGTGGGGTGTGTGCTTCAGAGCATGCTGGGACTTGTGTGGTCAGCACCAGTGACCAGAGAGGATGGCTTCAGCTACCAGGTGGTCTGTAAATGTAGCAGAATGGGGCATGTAATGAAGCCTCTAAAGCCTGCGTTTCTCTTTTTCCCATTCACACAGTTTACAATTAATATGCCAGTTAGTATTTGCTGTTTGCCATTATTTTGAATAAGAATCTTATGGGAATAGTTCACCATAAATGCAGAACCCACACTCTGTAATAACTGGTTAGGTACACCACCTGATCCTGTCTCTGCTCCTGAGCTATGTGTTTTTATGTTATAAATCCAGAAGCAATATAGGTGTGTGTAAACTTTGTTATTCAGGTTCATATGACTGGCAGGTTTCTGAATTCATGGTAGATGATAATTCAAATACCTGGACTGAAAATTCAACATCAACAGTGAGAGGGCTATTAGATAAACTGAGCCATTAATATCAGCTGATCACTCAGCTGACTCCTGCCTTAAGTCTCTATTCTGTCTGGGAAGCTCCTTGGATGCTCAGGCTGCATCTCCATGGACCTTCTGCTAGGCAATCCCAATCCCCATCTGAGTAAATCCAAACGGCCGAAGAGTGAAGCGAAACAACTTCATTTAAAATTACCATGTACAATGGCTATAACCACTGGTGGTGGTGGTGGGCTGTCCTTGCTGCATCTCCTGCTGCCCAATGAGTGAAGTTGCTCTGTACTGCGTGCCCTGCAGGTTTAAAACCAGCCCAATGTAGGGCTGCCCTAAAGATGGTGATAATCCTTGTGCAAGCAAGGCCTGAAAGGGCCCCAGACAAGACAGGGACTGCAGTAAGGGGAGCAGAAAGAGGATGTAAAATTGTCTGTGTCCCTTGGTCTCCCCAGCCGAAAAGCACTTCAGAGCTAAGTGCTCTTACACATGCTATAGTAAGGACAGAGTGCTTGCAATGAGGTTGAGTGGCTCTGAGCCACGTGAATTGAGTCTGGGAGCTTCAATTTAAAGCACTAATACCCTAACGGGGCTCCCACTGATAAAACAAAGCCTGCTGACTTTGAAATGAGCAGAATGAGGCTTTTGTATCAATGTAATACAAAATGTGAATTGCTTGATGGGAAGTGAAGACTCACTGATAGCATGGGAGCAATAAAGAGCTGATCCTACTTCCATTAACTTTATTGGGAGCAGCTCCAAAATATTTAAGTGGAGATTGGCATATCACATATATCTAATCTAAAGTATCTCAGGATTTATGTTATGGTATCAGTCCTGAGACAGACAGATGAAATATTACTCCTACTACATTTAATTTATAATCTTCATCTCACTAAACCTGCACCTACCTACTTATATAGACCCCATTATCGAAGTGGCTGAGTAGCTGCCAATTATTTAGACATATAAATAAAATAGCAGGGATTATTTTGTTTTCTGCCTCCCTATTTCTCCTGTAGTTTGTAAGATCTCCCATATGGTTGGCCTTTGTTCTGTTTAAGGTTTCATGCATGAGTGAATGGGCCTAGGAATTTCCAGATTAAACTTTTTGAGGAAAACGGGTATGTCACAAAAGAATAAATGCTTCTGAATATATTGAAACCAATGATTGTCAGAAAGCATAAAAGCAAATAATGGAGTCTAGCTCCAGGAGCTGTGAGGATTTAATTGCACAAGCTCACAAAATTCCCCTGTTTGTTCACAGTCCAGATAGTTCCCGTCAAATGTCATGGGAGGTCGTGTTGGTGGAAGGAGATGTGATATCTCAGGAAGCAAAGTCCAATACCCTGAATGGCTTTGACTACCAAGACAGAAACACTGGTCAAACCAAAGGAATTTGTGTCTCTGAGTAAACGGATTGATGTGTTTGGAAGTTTCCAGAGCTTACACAGGGCTTGTGGCTTCATTCCTAGATGTGATAAATAGCCACAGCAAAGCTTCAAAGTCAAACAGCACATGGGTGTCCAATCTGTATCTCATAGGAGTGGCTGCGTTCTTTTGGCTGGTCAGTCACAGACAGAAAATTGATTACCAAGAATTGAGTAAAGATGTGCACTTATTCTATTTACAACAACATCTCTCCAGCCCTGAGCGGGCAGCACTGCAGCCACCAGCTCTTCAGAGAGGTGTTTGCAGAGACTGTGGTGGTGGTTGGGGTCAGAACAAGACATGCAGGGCAAAAGTTACCATCTCTTTGGAATAAGTACTGAGCCCAGTTCTTACCATGGTAGTTCCTCATCACGTGACAATCAGGGGCTGTGTCTTGGGAGGGTTCAATATGGAGCAACAGTTGCCCTGAGTCTGGTCCAAAAGGAGGAACACGAGATATTTCAAGATGTTTCCTCCAAAGCTGGACAGGACTGTATTTCCTCTTTTCTATTTCTGGTTGCTGCTTGAGCTCATGAATCTCCGCCAATGGATAAACAGATAGCCCTGGACACTTTTCATAATTGTTTCTGGATATATCCTTCCTCGATCTTATTCTGCACAAAACTTCTTGAATAGCTCATTTAAGGAGAAAACACTTGAAAAGTATATTAGCAAACTCTTTCAGTGGGGTAAAACCATCAACATGGAAAATTCAAGTTTTCAAGAGAGCCATTAAGTGTGATTAAACCTTTAAAAAGGAGAACAATGAATGCAGCCTTGTATTTAGCAATTTCATATCTTTAATTGTACAAAGATTTTCTTTAAAAGCACAAGCCTGAAAGGAAGCTGAATGTTGCAGTATTTACTGAAGGAAAGCAATGAGAGAAGGCCTGTTCACTAGCTAATGGAGTGAAGCCCAGAAATAATGACAAAAAAGCGGTAACGACCGCTCTCCAACACAACATATATAAAAGAGGGAGCCATAAAAAGGCAACAATTCTTGACTTAGCTTTGAGTTTCACAATGACTGTGATTACAGATAGTAAGTGGAAGAGCCTATAAGCCATGATGAAATCTGGTTGGCTTTGCAATTGAGATTCAAGTGAAAGAAAGCAACAGGGACATTGAATTTCTGCAGCACAAATTTTGGATGGGGTATGAGAAATGGAAAGAAAGGAAGAAAGAGCAAGACCATTAAAAAGTTCAGCAGAAAATTAATATATTCTCATCCATTCCATCTAATAATAAACATAGTAGAGGCCAGATCCTCAGCTGAACTGAACTGGTAGTGCCAGTGATTGAGCTAGTTTGCTGTTCTGTAGATGTGACTATCACATAGACACATGCTGGCACAATGTAGCCTGTGCATTTTGCATCAGCTTTCACATGCAGAGGCAACTTTGACTATCAGGAACTGGACTAAAAATAAAAAGGGGGAGGGGGAGTAAAATCAGACTGATTAAGGCATACAATAATTAAATTTATGATTCATTTAATGTTAATTATTAGTGTTACTTTAATAGAAAATATTTTGATACATTAATGGCGTGCTAATTATCAACTCATTTTTCTTGATCAATATTTTTAAGAAGCTGTGTTAACTTCTGGTCATGCATGCATCATTTTCTTCATATATGTCATGCTAAGATTACATACACATGTACTTTTCCACAACACAGACATGCTACCTCAGTTAGAGCCTTAGGTGCACTTTAAATGTTAGTGGGCATCTACTACTTTTGTAAAGATTTCCTTCTGTGTATCCAAAACACCTTGAAAGTTCAACTTTTATTCGCTCATATATTTAGAAAAGTTTTCTTATACTTGTGATTCTAGAGAAATTAAAAAAACAAATAATAAAACCTCAGCCAGCCCTGGATCTTAAAGGTACAAAGTCCAGAAGACAGATGAATCTCAACCTGATGACCAGCAGCAGGAGAGCCCCAATACAGTGCTGTCATTTTCATATTTCGTTTCATTAAAGCTTTTGATACTGTCTCTTACAGGATCCTTCTGGATAAAAAGTCTAGCACACAGCTGGATAAACACATCACATGATGGGTGAGCAATTGGCTCATGGGTTGAGCACAGAGGGTGATAGTGAATAGGGCAACATAAGACTGGTGACCTGTCACTAGTAGAGTTCCACAGGGCTCCATGCTGGGCCCTGTGCGCTTCAATATCCTCATAAATGACTTGGACACTGGACTGGAAGGGATACTATGCAAGTTTGCAGATGATACAAAACTTGGAGAAGCTGTTGACTCCCTCGAAGGCAAGGAGACCCTGCAGAGAGCCCTCTACAAATTAGAGGACTGGGCAATCACCAACCATGTGAAGTTCAATAAGGGAAAGTGACGGATTTTGTACCTGGGATGGGAGAACCCCAGATGTACATACAGACTGGGGAATGAGATGCTAGAAGGCAGTGCCATGGAAAGGGACCTGGGGATCCTGGTCAGTGGCAAGTTGAATCTGAGTCAGGAGCGCCTTGGCAGCCAGGAGGGTCAACCCTGTCCTGGGGGGCATCAGGCAAAGCATTGTCAGCTGGTCAAGGGAGGGGATTGTCCCTCTCTGCTCTGCGCTGGGGCGGCCTCACCTTGGATATTGCATGCGGTTTTGGACACCACAATGTAAGAGAGATAATAAGTTCTTAGAGAGTGTCCAAAGGAGGGCAACAAAGATGATGAAGGGCTTTGAGGGGAAACTGTATGAGGAGTGACTGAG
This sequence comes from Campylorhamphus procurvoides, assembly GCA_013396655.1. Taxonomy (NCBI): domain Eukaryota; kingdom Metazoa; phylum Chordata; class Aves; order Passeriformes; family Dendrocolaptidae; genus Campylorhamphus; species Campylorhamphus procurvoides. Next base: position 704,091 of record WBMV01003664.1, on the reverse strand, counting down.
GGCACTTGGTCTGTTCAGTCTGGAGAAGAGGAGACTGCGGAGAGACCTCACTGCAGTTACAACTTCCCTGTGAGGAAGTGCAGCCACTGATCTCTTCTCTGTGGTGACGAGTGCGAGGACCTGAGAAAATGGCCTGAAGTTGTGTCAAGGGAGGTTTAGGTTGGATACTAGGAAAGTATCTTCACCCAGCAGGTGGTTGGGCACTGGAACAGGCTCCCTAGGGAAGTGGCCACAGCACCGAACCTGACTGAGTTCAAGAAGGATTTGGACAATACTTTCAGGCACACAGTGTGACTCTTGGGGAAGGTCCTTTGCAGGGCTAAGGTTTGGACTCAATGATCCTTGTGGGTCCCTTCCAACTCGGCATATTGTGTGATTCTGTGATTCTGTGATATAGAAAGTTTGAGCAGAACCTTACTAGCTCTCTGAAGAGTTTACCTATCCAAGTTTCTTGCATTTATGAGCTGTAACCTTGTTGTATAAAGTCACGGCTACTTGCATGAACAATGACATAAGGAGTGGTGAGGAATGGAGGGGTAATGTACAGGTGGCAGCACTTCAGTAGGCAGAGGACAATCAAAATGGATATGATTTCAAAGACTGAAAAAGTTAGTGAGACCTTGGGACAAACATATGAGAAACTTAAATGTCTGATGCCTAGCATGGGACCAGTAGCTTGCTGACAATGGCCATATATGATATATCTGTCTGAGATGATCAATGGAAAAAATCAGATGAAAATGCTGTTTCAGAGCAGCCAAAACTGACTTATTCACAGAATAGTTTCAGTTGAAAGAAATAAAACAGTGCTTGGCATCTGCCCTCCCTAGTGAATATACAACTCCTCTTTGGTATTTCCTTTGCTTTCGTATTGTAACAGATAAAAACGGTCTTGATTTTTTTTAGTCCTGGTACTGAATTAGAGTAGGTGCCTGAAGCTGGAGGCTCCTTGCTTTGAGAACCGGCCCTGCCAACAAGATTTATTTAGTAAGTGAGCATAGCAGTTGGAAGAGTCCATCATCCCTCCAATTATGACTATTAATTTTGAAGCACTTGTATTTTTAATTAAAAAGATGGTTCAACCTGGGATTGAGAACTTCTGGTAGCTCTGAAAACAACATCCAAAGCTGAGATATAATTGTCATTAAAATTACACCAAAAATAGTTGTAAGACAATGTACTGATATTTCCTGTAGTCCCACCAACTCTGGGAAATGTTGGCTGGAGCCACCATTTCAAAACTCTTGCCTGACAAATGAAGAAGAGGGAAAAGCCTGTAATTTAGATTTTGTAATCTGCCCTCAATGAAGTTGCATAAAAATCACTAGACTGAAAAAGGCTTTTGAGTGGGAAAGATGAATGAGAGTGCTCCCTATGGACTACATACACTGAGGTTTTGCTAATGAAGAAAGAGTGCAAATACAGAGTTCCGCTGTCTAAAATGAAAACAAACTAAACAGAGTTTCTCTGTGACATAGCCCTTAGCCATGGTAATAACAGGCACTTAAGCAAGATGATATTTTGTGATTATAATAAAATGTTTACATCCTTATCTAAATGAAATTATTCCTTTATTTGTAAATACTACATCCCTGACACTCCTAGGACTGTGGCTTTTTTTCTTTTTTTTTTTTTTTTTTGATTCCAATGGAACGCTTAGGCAATTACTCCTTATAGATAAGGCAGGAGCATTTGGATATACACAATAGTTTCTGCATTAGCAAAGTTCCTGCAATATAGTCTTTTTGCACCTACAAACTGGTGGTGACCAGAAGCCATTATATCCATCAGATACAATGGCAACCAGAAACATTACACTCACAATACAGAAAAATGCAAATGCATTAGCTCATGACCTCTGAGGAAATGGTATGTAACACTGCTGTTCAAAAAGTTTTGAGACTGGTTTGCAATGTACTTATGTCTACTTGCTCATAGAAAATGATTCCTGTCACTTGTTTTGCTTTGACCTGCAAGGAGAATGAATGACTCACATATGTGATCTTTAAAAACCTATTCACATCAAGAACAGGAAGGCTGGGAGTGAACAGGTGGAAGAGGCATAAGAGAAGTGAGGTATTGTGGGTGGGAAGTGAAATAAAAGCTTGGTCACATGGAGGAATAGCAAATAAGGCACCAAAGATGTTGAAGAGATGTTTTGTTTCCCAGAAGGTCAAGAAAGATTAAACAAAGGTGTTTTTAGAAGTGTATCACCGAGCCTTCACTAGCCATTCACAAGCTGTGGTTCATCAGATCTTGTTCTTGTGCAGGCCAGAGCTATCTGGTACCATCCGGGAAGGTGTATTTGCTTAAACTAAGCCTGAATTTGGACCAACGCTGCAAGGAAGAGTGGTATGCTACCAGGAAAGCACAATGAGAAGCACACAATGGAAGCCAAGGACTACAAGGATAAAAAAGTAGCCTAGATGGATTAGCCTACAGATATCATAAATGATAACTGTGCCCTGTTTCCCTAGCTGCACTACCCCACAGCTGTGAGTGACACATTTTGGTGATTGTGACTGAAACTTAGATCGAGGTGACATTTGCTCCATTTTTTAACAGTTGTTTTTCTCCTCATTATCTTACTGTACCATGAAATGGTATAACTCTCTCCATACCTTAACTGTACATTTCTCATATTGACAAGCTGGTAAACAAATTTGACTTTTAGTTCTTTTTTTTTAGGGTCACTGAAGCCCTTGGTTTCCTAGCTTTACTTTATAATGCTTGTTTTTGCCTTTGTTTTGCTCTCCCTCTCTGTCTCTCACTCTCTCTCACACACACACACCCCAGCCATCCATGTGCACAGCCTTCCATGTCTACTTTTGTGATTTTCTACTCCTGAAACCATTTTCCAAAGAAGTTCTAAAGACGACAACAAAATGTTGTTTTGGAATTATTACTCTTGGTCACTGCTAACTAGCAGCACACACACAAAAAATTCAATAGGTTGCTGCCTTTTAGAAAAATGCAGCCAAAATTTGACCTTTTTGCGTATTGCTGAATTGTGTTGTCTAATGTCTCATTGATCCTTAACCCAAAGTGTGTGTTGAGAAGCCTGTGGAATATTCTGGAATGACCCGTGTACTCACACAAGAAGTCACTATCTGTCTCCTGCTTTTCCTAATGCCTGGGAGAACAAATTTTGTCAGGTGGACTACTGGTACAGTACATGGACAGGCTGGCATGGCTGTACTACCAGCTGCACTGAGGGGGCCAGGCAGAAACTCCACCAGCAGGGGGATAGGGGAATAGAGCATCCCTGTGCACAACATCCCTGTGTACAACATCTCTGCATACTGCCCCTGCACTGGGAGAAGAATGGCATGCTGGCACACAGGGAGTGTGGAGAAGCAAACATTTCCCATTCCCTTGTACCTCTAGAAAGCCTGTGGAGGGAGGAACCCATTTTCTGGATATGGGAAAACAGAGGCTTGTAGGACCAGGTGCCTGGTGCAAATGTGCAGTCAGGTTACACTGGGGTGAAGCCAGCACATATTTTCTGTGAGCAAGTGAGTGTAAAAGAAAGGGATATGAGCTAGATCAAGTTGAATGTGGTTTAAAAACCCAGTGAAAGTTTAGAGAAGAGCATGAGGCCCTGAACTCAGTGACTCACACTTTCTTAAACTGCCTGCTGGAGTGCCTGCTATGGGGACTGTTAGAAATGCCTTTAGTTAGGGGAATGCAGAAATGACTGTGTCTGTAATGATACATGGATTTAAAAATACACCCAGCTCCTGTGAGATCCTCTGTTTAAGTATTTCTAAATGGCAGATAACACAAGCTGCACGAGCCGCCTGCAGGAATGAGGCTGCTTTGAGTCTCGACAGGAGTAACCTAGTCTCACATCTAGGAAAACCACCACTGTACACTGCTAGTTTCAGGGGTTTCACTGTGTCTCTGGAGCTGAGAAATACCATTGGTCAGTTTGGATTTGACTTGGGAAGGTATTACCAGAGAGCTAGCCTTTAAAAGGAGGGAAAAAAGTTTCTGAAAAACTACTGGCATTGTGGAAATGTCCTATTTCTCATGATATTTTCCATAGTTTTTAGTCTGTATTTCTACACAGATTAAAATATTACAGAATACTGCAATAAGAATATTGCAGAAAAATAATAATTGTGCAAATTCGTTTCCCCATCTTTAAATTTCTTTTCTGACTTGACAGAAGCTGGCTGCATGCAGAAGAATTTTGTTGGACCAAGACTCTTGACTGAGACACCAGGACAGCCCATTCCTCAGCCAGTCCACTGGTGTACTAAACTTGAATGGAAAAATGATGGAAATCCCATAAAGAAGAACCACATTTATATACGAAGTGATAGTATTTTTTTCCCCTGACAAATATAACATTACTTTCATGTACAGCAGGTAAACCTACATGTGTTCACTTTGTTTAAAGCAACAGGAATACTTTATTTGTGTTTCACCCGCTTTTACCCTGTTTTTTAAGGGAAAAGATGGGGTTTCCACCACATTTGTGAGCACTTAATCCCCACCAGGGCTCTGCCAAAATGGTGCAAAAGCAGCCACTGACTGACTTGTCATTGCCATGACTACGCTGAGTGACCAGTGTGGCTCATTGGTGGTGCCTATGAGAGCTGGTGAGGAGGGCAATGGCTGAGAAAGAAGCAATTGCCAAGATGTTTTCGAGAAAATTATGAGAGATGTAAGCAAGAATTTGACATAAGAAAGGATGTAGAGGTCAGAGTGGGGGGCATTGTGGCATTCAGGCAGAGCTTTTTAGTCATTGTTGGGTTTGGGGGCATTTTTTACCCCTTTATGGAAGGATAATGCAGTATGTGGATGGATAGTAGTGAATGTAAGTGGCTTGAAAACAAAGTAAGCAAGCCCTTGACCAAGACACTGTGGGTACAATTGCTTATCCAATCCAATAGAGATGGGTTTCACAAGGGCCCCCTCTTGTTCTGAAGCATCTTATTCTCCTTGTTAAAAGGCATTTAAAAGCACAAAATACTTTTATTAAAAATGCTTTTCAGGGCTATATGACGCTAAAAGCACTTTCTATAGCTTGCATTGCTATTTAGGAGAGCATGTTATTTCTTTTTAATTTGCTCACTCATTCCTGAATAACTTTTCATAGGACTCCAGACACTGCAGTGTGACAGCTAAACCAAGGAGCATCGGATGCGATGGAATTGCTCTACAAGCAACCTTGCCAAAGGCCCTTTTGCTGCACAAAGCTGGCTCTATCTTTGTATATTGAGGGAGCTAAATCAATGTTAAATGCTTGGCTCTTTTCACAGGACAATGACCAGGACCTAAGCTGCGTCCTTCCTTTTTGATTGACACTTGAAACGTTGAGTTGGAATCAGCCAGAGGCACTGCTACAAGCTTGAAGCCTCTGCTGGGGATAACAACTGGTGACATCTGCAGAAAGGCCGACAAAAGGCAGTTGAAAGCCGTGTTTGTTGCTTTCCCCTCTCAGATCTCCTCTCTTTCATGGAGCTCCTTACTTGCTTTAATATTATGATTCAGCACCTGGCTCTTTTGAACCTTGCTTTAAACTTCAAAAGGCGAGGTGGTATTAACAAACATGAAACGAAAAAGTGGCAGTAGTTTGATTTACTGTTGTCGTCTTATCAAGGGGGTTTTTTGTCACCAGCTGCCACTTTCTGTCATCTTTGGAACCATTATCATTTCTCTAAAATCTGAAAGACTCCACTTAATAACAGCTTTGAATACAGGCAGGATCAGTAACCTATACAGTTCTGGGATGACAGAACCGTCAAATGAAAAGAAAGATGTTGCCAAGAAAAAAAAAAACTTAAGAAAAACCTCCAATAAAACAAATAAAAGCTGTAGTACTTCTAAGTGACCTTGATTTCAGAATTAAACAAATCAAGCGCAATTCCATTGTTCTTTTTGGTTTCATTCTGTACTTTCCTTGCAACGTTTCTTTTTTGTTCTCAGGACTAAGCAAAAACAAAGCCAAGGCTTCCAAAACAACTGCTCAGTGCACAACAAGCACTTGGTATCACATGAGCTCTGTAAGCTCCTCACTTGTAAAACCACCAGTGATAATTGCCAGTCTCCTTTCATTGCTGTCCTAGTGCAGCAACTATCATACAAGCCGCAATGGAGCCTTGAGAGCTGCCTTGCCAGTGCCTTGCTCACTGGTCAAAGATCTATTTACCTCTCATATTTACAGCACCTTCCCGTGTTTCCCTGACATCTTTCCCAATAATTCTGTGCTGTCCTTTGACTGCCAGGGTAGAACCTGAAATGCTTCTGTGCCTCGTCAGGCCAGTTTGCCCATCCACCAAAGCCTTCCAGGTTCAGTTAAAGGCAATCAAATGAACACAAACAATTTTCTGACCAAAAACCTGCTGCCTTTTCTTACTTGTTACTTCATTGTCCTCTATAGTAAACTCATCGTTATCCCTTTGTTGATTGTTTTATAATGGTATCCAGAATGAACTTACTTGAAAGGAGAAATTTCTCCTGGTGTCTTCTGAATTCCTGATTTATTTGATGGATATGCTGCTACCAGCAGGGACATTTATCTCACATAGATTTGAACCTGCACTTCTACTTCTGTGCATTTTAATATTTTATTTCCACTGTGCAAAAAGAGTAAAATCACCAAAGAGACCCTCCCTCCTGTCCACAGTGAAGTTTCCTCCCTCCTACTACCTATATGCCACACAAGGAAATAGGAAAACCGCTGCTACAAAATGTTTTCCCCCAGCATCTCAGGAGCTGGTGTCCCTGCCGCTGCCCATCCACCCCTTTCCAGGCCCTTTTCGTCACAGGAATCTGGAATTGTTTAGTTTCAACATCTTTTGGTAAAATGGAGACCATGAAAACAAAGTGAAAATCCTCTGGAATGTGAAAATGCTGATGTTCTGACTGAAACCAGGTGCCAGAACCCAAAACTGATTATGGTTTTTTTTTGGATTGGGATATGAAAAAACTCATACAAAAGTGAGACGGGGGTTGCTAAAAATACCTATTATCTTCTGACAGAAGGCTTACTGTGTAATCACACTGAGGTTTTCTCACGGAGCACATCCACATATGAAATTTTAGTCATTTTAACAAGTGTTAATTACCACATGCTAACTAGCAGAAGTGTATGTGGGGGAGATGTTGTATATTTATTTGTTCCAGACTTGGAACATATTAGAATGTAGGCTTTATTCCAGTTTACTGTCCTATGAATGAATGTGTTAGCCAATTACAAATGAAAGATATCACAAGAAAAAAAAATAAGGATCTTTTCCTGGTATGTTCTTTTGATGAGGAAACACAGAATATGTTTACCATATTGGGACAAGTGGAAATCTGATCTTCAGCCTATTAAAAGTGCCTGTGACACAGAGGAACAGAAGCAGTGTGCTTGTGCAGGGTGGAGAATAATGGAGGGGTGGCTCTTTATTTTACCCAGGGAAAAAAAAGAAATTCTGAGGGAAAGAATAGAAAACACATCTAAAAATATTGGTGCAATTGGATTGATACCCCGAAAGAATTAAGGATGAATGTAGGAGAAGAGCTGATGGCCATATTATATATGCATAATTACATTGTGTAATCTACCTACTATATAGTCAGTATATTCGCTGACTATGAATATATGTTCGATATATTCATAATTATAGAACCATATATATATATATATTTAACATGCAGGAGCTGAATTTTGGCTTCATCATTTCTTTGACAGATTTTGGAAATGAGAAAACTGAGATTTTCTTAAAATCACTGACCACATAATCCGAGATAAGTAACTGACAGGCTGAGAAAACTCAAAGCACCTGAAGAACTTGAAGATGCAATCCCCACACTTGATGCATACATTTGTAGTTCTCTACAACCTGCCCAGTATAAATTCTCAGAAAGAGAAAGATGTGCAGCATTAAAATACTCCCACAGTCTCTATCAGGGGGTCTCCAGTGCTGGCAGGACAAACCATAAAGAGAACTGGAGAATTACATGATGTCTGTGATCCAAGATAAAAATTATGGTTTTGAAGGAATACCTTCAGAAGGAGCATCTCTCTGTGTGGAAAGGGATGCAGAAGGGAAAAGGGATGAAAATGTTCCCACAGCCTACATTTATTTCTAGATTAAAAACAAAAGTCAACAAACAGAAGCACTGCAAAGATTTAGTCAGGTCCAGCAACTCTGATGGAATTTTGCAAGTAGGTTAATCATGATGTAACCACTCCCAGGCAAATAGAATGAGAAAAAAAGTAACAAATAGAGATACGTATGAATCAGCTTTCTACATCATCCGCTTATAGGAAAAACTGTGAATGGAGGCTGTTTCTTCTGAAATAGTGAGACCGTGGATCTGTTGCAAACATATGGTATGATATAAGGTATTTTAAAAAGAAGCTACTACAATGAATATTCTATATTATTGATTGTATTTGTAGTAAATGTAATAAGGAATGAGATTAGTAACTGACTTTGTATATATATCCACAAATAGTTATAAATTCTTTAGAGGGAAGTCATGGAAACAAAGCTGTCAGAATTTTCAAAGGAACTGCTAACATAAGTATTAATAAAAATTGATCATTATTTAGTGGGTTTTCAAAACCCTGTTGTAACATTTCTTACTAGAAACTTTTGAAGAAATGTAAGAAACTCGTGTTGTTTAATAAGTGAAGCTGAGGTTATTGATATGGTTTTAAGGAGACTCTGCAGTCTTGGACATAGATTGGGGAAAAGTGTGAACTCTGAAATGGTAATGCTTTAGAAAGAAAATTTTACTGGGAAGTTTCAGCAAAACCTGACTCTGAAAGCTGCCAAGGAGACTCACAAATGAAATGGTGGGGTGACAGATTGGCAGGTGAAATCCAGTGTCCAAATTGATAAAAGAAAGAAGACAGGAAAAAATAACTCTAAATCACTATTGCCATTCATGAATGATATCTTAGAGTCACTATAGATACTGTAGAGTCATTCTTTGAAAAATCTCACTGACAGAGAGAAAAGATGAATATAAAGAGTCATTGAGGAATAGAAGCGAGATTAATACCAGCAACATCGCGAGCTGAGAGCTCCTTCACCTCCTCCTTCTCTTCCAAAATAAAAAATAAAAATTATTGGATTGCACAACTGTAGGAACAGAAAAGCATGAGAAAAGACAACCAGAGAAGAGAGAAATTAATGAAGACTCTTTGTCTTGGAAAATGGGTAGGTTTAGAAAATCCTGAAAAAGGTGACTTGAGGTTATTTATGATTGTTATTTCCCAGAACATAAGAACTAAGGCAACCCGATGAAATGAGGAGCCAGAATCAAAAGAAATTCTACATGTACTGCTCTATTAAATTTTACAACTTATTCCCAAGTGACATTGTAGAAGCCCAGGGTAGAAATGACTTCAAAAAGTAACTACACAGGAAGATCCCTAATGTGAAGACCTTTTTTTTTTTTTCCCCAAACAGTTATATTTGGACAGTTCATTTGCCTTATATAAATACACCTTTTAAAATTTATGAGTCTTAATATGCTAAACTGCACTACTTTTATCATCTGTGATCTCTCCGGTGTCTATATCTCATGTAGCAATCACCCTTACTTTTTGTCAAAATTTTTGTACAGAAGTTTAGCTTTCATCTGTATGTATGAACATAAATTTAAGCCATCCTTTGAAAAATGGACATATCTAGCTTTAATTGGGCAGCATGGGTGATTTCAGACTGTCCAGTTTTCAGTAGGCAGAGTACATAAGTAGCACATTTTAAAGTTCTTCTGACACAAGTTAAGTGTTTGCAGGATTAAGTTAGAAACATCTGTGTACAATAATAGCAATAAAAATGCTAATGTGTTTACTTATTCAACTGCTTGTGAACAGTTATACAGTGGACACTTTTTCTTCTGCATGTATCGCTACCTTAATGAAGCACTAACACTGATCGCTCCTTCACGAGGTTTTCAGGGTGATGCAGACACGGTAGGGCCAGATCAAATGAAGTGTTTAGATACTAACAAGTCAGAAATTTTAAAAGCATCTATGGCAGTGTACTGAGAGGTCCATGCTCCAGGAATACACTCTAAAACTCCTGCTCTCTTAATAAAAATATGAAGTGTCTTTGTCTGAACTATAGTGCCACCTCTGCAGCTTAATATCTCTCCTTATTGCAAGAGTCAGGCCCTGGGTCCCCTCCTAGAGGGGACCTTCACAGTTTCATTATGAACATCTGGCCAAGAAAAGCAAGACTTCTGATCAGTGCTTTGCCAAAGTCAGTTCACTTCCTTATTCTGAGAAAGGGACATGGGCACCACTTTATAAGCCAATGTCAACTCACCAGCATCCCCCCTATGGAAAGTGTGCCACTGCAAAGAAGGGAAGGCAAGATTCATGGGTGTAGAGATAAGCTATTGTGAGACCTCATGACTCTCCTTCCAAATCACCCATACTTCAGGGAAGAAAAGAGCTGCTTTGGGTTTTCTAACAGTGTTAATTCATTTAAATTCATGGGTTAAAACAGCAGAAAAAAATCTAGAAGACTAACCCTTTACCAATCCCACACTGTGTCCCTGTGTTCCATTTTAAGCATTGTGATCCCAGATTGAAACTAGGAAGAGAACACTAGTATTGGTTACTACAGTACAGTGATAGGGGTCTCTTTTGGCAGTTAAATCCCAAAATATCAGAGAGGGAACTGTAGGCTACTAGGAAAAAGGTGCATAAACTTTCCCAGTTTGTGGTCACCTTGCCCTCAGCAGACCTATCACAACCTCTGAGGAAGCAAGGTGACAGTTCTTCCTCTGTTCTGGGTGCCCATAGCTGGTGGGTGTGGGCTGGGTGCCTCCCTGTAGACATCAGGGCGGCTCTATGCACAGAGGTGGGTTGGCAGACCTTGGGCAGCCCCCAGTGAGGCAGTAGGACTGCTGATATGCTCAGGTGCTTGTGAGGTTACGTGGCTCTGTGCAGAGGTTTGTGATGCAAGGTGCCTCTGCATGTCTAATATCTTGCTGTAGCGCTGATTCATGTGTGTGTGGTACTTGGTTTGGATCAGACTACTGGTCTTTCCTAGCACTGCACTTTGGGGCATTAGTGCCGGACAACTTAAGTTATCTTTTGTTTTTATTCATATCCACTATGCACAGCTAATCTCACACTGAGATGAACTCCATAGTGTGCTGAAATCATGTGTTTCATCTGGAAAACTCCCTCATGCACGTGCTTATTCCTCCAGCTATAAATATCCCAAAGCAAAACCTCCGAAATGGCACCCTCCTCTGGCTCAGCCGCACCCACAGCCAAACACACTTATCTGGCAACCACAGCAGCTCCAACAGAGCTGAAAACTGCAGGAAGCTTCATAACAAAACAAATAGGACTGTGACAAATGCCTGCAAAGCTCTGGAGATCCCAATTCCTGTCACTCGACCACAGCGTATCAAATGTCAAGACCCAGCAGCTACACAGCGGCGCCCAGCCTGCACGCCTTCCCTTGGTCAGGTGGGAGCTGTGCACATTGCCCCGGTGTTCCGTCCATCACAGCAATGAAAACCGCTCCCAGACAAGACTGAAAATTTTCCTTTACAGCCCATATATTCTGTAGTGGTAATCCTCTGCACATGGACACTTCCAGCAGGCACATGATTTCCGTAGAGAGTGCCATGAAAAAATAGAGTGCAGGATTTGACTCTCTCTGCTGTAAAAAGGTAAAGCACATTGCAATTCAGAAATTTGTATGTGTGTACATCAAGGTTTCACAGTTCTGAGTTCACTTGTTGTGTGTCACCCTCTAGAAGAGATGGGAGGCTCAGTCTCCTTGAAATTTCAATGAGTGATTGTTCTATGTCACGACTGAGGGCCAAAAGATGTGAGCACACACTGCAGAGCATGTGAAACAAGACCTGCCAAATCTCATGACACACTTCTCATTCTTATCCACATAGATGCTTTTATGCATTTAGAACAAAATGCACCCAAAGGAAGTTCCCAGAAGCCTCAATTTCTGCCTTCTGTTGTAGCCTCCACCAAGAAATGGACCTTCTCTAGAAGTTACTGAAACCTTTTCTCAAGTAGGCACAGCTTGTAAAGCACATTGTGATTTGTCTTCAGAACAGCTCAGGAATGGACTTTTCCCCCCAGGTTCCCGTGGGATTGCAATCACACACGTGCTAGCATCAGTCCACTTGCAGCATTGAGGCTGAAGGACTGGCTCTGAGAAGCACTGGCAGATGGTGATGGTTCATAGTCATGCTCACCTGCCTCTATCACCAAAACTTGCAAAAGCAAGCTTGAGGTCTGGCACAGAAGAGCTGATGCACTCTGATGAAGTTCCTGATGTATCCATGCACCTGAAAGCAGAAACACAAAGATCTTTGCAGGAAAGTGGCCAAAACAGAACCTGCTTCTCCTCCTGCAGGCTCCCACTGCGATTCATATGCCTGGCAGAAGGTGTAACGTGTGCTTCATACTACTTTTGAGATGGTGTGACCAGGGGGATGCTTGACTTTGGTTCTACTGAAGTATTATTTTCAGAAATGCCCCAAACACATTGAGTTCCTTGTCAAGCTAAGAGATGACTGCTCTGTCTATTTCAACTGTTTTTACTTTCAACCTCTCCTTTTGGAAATTTCAAGGAAAATTGACACCAACCAGGAGGCTACCTTGACTACTGACATCCAGGCATCTCGACAACTGACCCAAAACCTCACAGTCCATAAGATTAAGCTGGTCACCCACTAGATCAGGGCTGAGGCAGAGGCGCTTAACACTGTGAGAAAGTTGAATGCAGCTGCTTTTTCTTATGGCCTCATTCTGCAGCTGGGAAGGAGGCTTCTGGTCTCAAGAGCTGTCAGCTGAGAAATATTCACAGGCAGTAGAATTTCTTCCAAAGGAAAATAAACAGAAGACAGAAGACATTTCAAGTGCCTTCAGCAAAGCAAGATGCAAAAAAGTGAGAAAAATATACAGACATTTCTCACCACCCTTATGTTTACAGCATTCCAATTCATTTTTAACTTTTTATTTGTTGAAAGAAAAACAGTGTTTCAAAATATTGAAATTTATGGTTTAGTGAAAAAAAACAGAGTCACCTATATGACCCCCTGACATTTCATGACCCAAATCCTTGCAACCTATGTGGAGATATATAGTTTTTTCTTTTTCTTAATTAACTTCAATTTTTTTATATATGTGCCATATTCTAATGCCAAACATTTCACCATTTCAAATGCCCCAAATTGTTGCCAGTAACACTTGAGTCAACTTTGACACTACCAGAAAAAATGATGTCTAGAACCCCTTTTCCTAGAGCTATTCAAATTTGAGGAGTTTGCTGAGCCCAGGCTCAGATGGTTTTCATACTGAAAGATGCTAAATTTAGGCAGACAACTTCATAGTCATGGATGACCTGGAGAGCTGAAGAGGCACTTTCTGCATTGTCTCCCGTCAACAATAGCTGAGTAGCATCAAGCCACATATCAGTGAGGAGCACCTCTCTCTCTCTCCGGTGAAATATCTCAGATAAGTGGAAGAGGTCAATTTAATAACCTAGATTGCCCTCCACTATTAAGTCAGATTAAAATGTCAAACCCCTCCAATGCGAGAATTTAGGGCATTTCATACTCCTTCCCTGGCCTTTTTCAAAGACCGGGGCCATCTGCACATCCTGGGCCCCATCCAGGTTCACGCTCCTGGTGTCTCAGTGTGGTGATGTTAGGTTTTGGTGGTTTGTCCCCCATTAAATTTCAAAAGAAGCAAAATGAAATGATCTTTTCTTCTTCTCATTTGGTCTAATAAGATCTCCATATTTTTAAATTACCATCTCTTTGCATGTGTTCTCTGTAGAGCTGCCAGTCAACGTCAAATGAGGTGTATAAATCAAAACTCTGGTTATGTTCTGATAGCATTATATAGACTGGCAGAAAAACACAGGTGAACAAGTGTCACATCTACATGAGATTTTTTTTCTCTCTTTTTAAATTGAGACATCTGTCTAATCTCAGCACTTCCCAGTAAATGAATATAGGCACCTCAGAAGCTTATCTGAGCTTGATGTTAAAGAAAAACATTTCTATGGACACATTTGTACCTGTCAGCACTTACTGTAGAGATCTCTCTCTATATATTAACATGAGTGACATCAGAATAATTAAAATTATTGTTAATGTTAACACTGCTTAAGCACCCATTTTACCCTATTTTGAAAGGAAGACTTTCCATGAACCCAAATGCAAGTGGGTATTGGATCATTTTTTAAAAACTTTGTGGAAGCCAGGGAAGGACAAAGTCAAAGAGAAGGAAAGTCAGTAGTGCATATCGCAGGGGATTATGGATGTATACATCTGTCTATATGCTGGACTGATAAGCCTTCTCGGAGCTGTTTTTGCAAGGCAGTCATTTAATGCTGAACAAAAGTACAGCTGAGACTTTCTTTTCCCCACATTTAGCCACATCCACACTTGAGAGAAATACCTTACATGTAAACCAAACCCACTCAAAGACATCTCAACCTTGACACTTTGTTTTCTTTTGCAAAACTCTGTTTCTTTACAGCAGCACTTGCCTGACATGCTCCCATGTGAAGCAGAGTTATCAGAATAATAATTAACAGGCTCTCATTAATTTAGGATCAAACAATACCCCCTAATGAAGCAGGGACTGACCAATGTGATCCCTTAAAGTGAGGCGTATGCTTTTCTTACACCTCGTGGCATCTAATCTGCCGTAACCATTAGGCACCGAGCTGACCGTAAAGGCCCGTGTAACATTGAGTCAAGGACAGTTAATGGATGCCGGAGCACAAACAAGAGTGCTCCAAGCATGTCAGTCAAGACTAACCTGAGGCAAAAACATCAAAATGCAGGTTGGAGTTTTGACATTCCTGCAGGCTCTGTACGCCTCGCCAGTGAATTTTTAAAGTCAATATCCCCCTCCTGCTCGCGAACACTTTCTATCTGATGAGTAGCAGTAATGTGGATCTGATTGAACTTTGACTAAAGTATTACTTAAAAGGCAGCTTTGAATGTGTGCGCGTGTGTGTGTTGTTTTTTTTTTTAATAAATGTCTGTGATAACAATAAAGACAGTTTACACAGATTATCACAGGCTGTGTCTTTAGACTTCAAGGTTATATGATTAGGAAATTAGAAAAGAGATGAGATTAGAAAAACCACAGAACATTTTGAAAAAGAAAGCTTTTTACAAATTATCTGTGTACTGAATTTGCACAGAATCTGATAGATAAATCTTCTCATATTTGGAAATGGATAAATGCTACAATGTAAATAGAAGGAACTGGCTTGGGAGCACACATCTGGCAAAAGTTCAAAAAGCATATTAAGTATTCTAATTTGTTTAAAGCTTACTTATAAAAAAATGCATATTGTGATATAAAATGTAATGATTTTTGCATGGAAATGTAATGAGCAATAATAATTGCTCTGGATGAGCATAGTACACACTGTTAGAAAGTGCAGTCCCTCTGCCTTCAGATTTCACATTAAACCTTTATTTTCTTTTTCCCCTTTGCACAGTGGAGCAAAATCATTAAGGCAAAAGGACACAAAATTTAAGCCAAGATCATTCCTAGTATTGGGCACTACACAGGAGCACATAGGCTGCCACGAAATTGGGGTGGTGGCAGCAATAAACACACTTCCTATTACTGGAAAAGAAGGTGTGCTTTCAAGGGGAAATTATATTAGCTGAGGTAGTGCATTATTATTTAGAAGTCCTGACCAAAATTTCCAAGCAAGCTATAAAACTTGATTAATTTAGGAAGCCAACATTTTGATGCATTCTTTGGAGACTTTCTGATACTGTACTCATTGGTGAACATTTTGATGGGGTCATTTTGCTATTAGAGCACATCAGTGGGTGAGCCACTTGATGTGTTTTTCATTTGTCTTGTGACCTTTCACTTGGCACTGTCCTGTTGTTTCTTTGATTGTAACTTTTTTAACCTTTTAGTTTTTCCTGGACTTGAGATCATACGTATTTCAGGGACACAGCAGTATAAATATTTTGCATTAACTGCACACACCTTGGGCATATTTTTTTCCCCTTTGGCTCTTGGCTTCATGTAGCATTACTATGTCCTATTAAACTGTTGTATTTCAGCATGGAGATGGCTGGATTCATCAGTGGAGGACCTGTTACCTCAAAAGTATATGGCTTTTTAGGAGCTCAGATTTCACTGGTTCCTTTGGGAATGCATTGTGCTATACAAATAAATGGGTAATAAATCTGCAATTTCTTCTCTTTTTTTTACGTTGACCTTTTTTTTTTTTTTCATTTTAATGTTTTGTTTCAGCTTGCTTACGCCCAACTTGAATCAGGTCACTGTATCAGAGAAAAATGCACCTTTTTTAAAAACAAAACAAAACAATGGAGTACATGATAACAATAGAGGTATTTTTGTTTTAACAAAAATATTTTAATGTTTTGTGACAACAATAAAGAGTATTTTCACGGATCATCACAGTTAGGTTTCCGCTGCGGCCAGTGTTCAAACACCTCTTTTTCCTAATCAAAGACCTGTAGTACGTAAGAAGAAATAGAAACTAAATGTTCAAATCCCAACAGCTGTTTTCTATAACATCATGTTTTTCTCTCCTGCATGAGACTTAGCATAGTCTAATGATCTCATGATAATGTCATGGCAACTCTGTGGAGCAGAGACCATATTAAGATGTCATTCTAATGGCAAAAGGATGGCAATTCAAGCCCGCAGAGTCTTTATGACAAACGATGGCAAAACAAACTCAATACAAGTCTATATAGAGCACATTATCATGTCAAGAGAACAGTACAATCTCATAGATCCTTTCTGCCTCTAACTTCTGTGAAAGCAATGTTGATACCTGCCTGTGAGAAAAGTACAGTATCGAGGCAGCAGTGAAATAGAATCAGTATCTATTCTTACCTCCTCTCCAAAATATTGTTTATGAACCGCAACACTGCCTGAGTATATTAAAATGCACAAAGCCTTTTTATCTTAGATTTGTTCACAATGAAAATCTTTGTCTTTCATCACCTAATTAAAAGAGAAAAGAAAACACCAGAAAAACTCAATGACTGTGAAGTGTGCAGTAGTGGGGAAATACAATCCTAGCCTTGAGCCTGTTTTGCCAATGCCACGGGGTAATGCCTGTCCCCAAGATTCCATCTGATCCAGTAAGGAGGTTCCCAGCCCCAGGTAGATGTAGAAGGTTGGGGCATCCCTCTTGGCTTCATTCACAATGCCAGGGAAGGGCAACATTCTCCTGTGCTTCTGTTTCATAAACAGCCAGATGATGCAAGGAGACTGGGATGGCAGCATCAGTCCTCACATGAGCAGTCTTCTGCACTGTGTCAGGGGGACACTGGCACCTGGGAGCAGAGGAGACCTGGCTACACAACTCTGCTATGGCCAGAGGAGACACTAGCTTGAATCTCTTTACCGTTTGATCCGGTTCAACACAAGACCCAGCCATATGGGTCACTATGATCTGATTAAATTAAGGATGCTAGAGAAACCTTAAACTAAATTTCCTATTTTAATTTGAATGTTACTTTTTATGCTTAGTTAATAGTCATAATCATGGAGAGTGTGCTAGTCCATTACCACTATGTTAATGGCTAGCTAATACTCAGAAGCCCTTGGCATTGCCTTGGGGCTTGAATTCCCAGATGGTCATTAACTACCTAATAAAAGACCACCACATCATCCATAATTACTTAACATCTTGTACTTGAAAACATATTAAACAAAGTGAGCTTTTAAATATTTAGAACTAAATTACATTAAATAAATGTTATACTTGGTAAATAAATTCAGAGGTGGGGATGTACTATATGGAATTAAAATCTTGTGGCTGCTTCCCCATGACTCAATTGGTTCAGCATGTGAAATGAAAACATTCAGCCCATTTGCAGAGGGGGACTGTGATTCATTTCCAGCTAACGCTGTTCTTTAATGCTGATGGATGTGTGACAGCAAGGTGCTGCTTTTGCTTTTCTTTTCATATTGGATACGTTAATTAAAGTTATAAGGAAAATCTCTTGGCATGTTCTGGTATCTGTTCAGCTAAAGCACAAATATGATTAAGTTTGTTCTGTGTTTCTAGGGATGTTTCTTATTTTATGGGGCAAAGATGAGCTGTTGATACCATTCTTTACACCCTCTGTGACTACAATCAGCAACTCTAATCACTGGTTTTGTTTGCATTGATTCCTACTTCTGTTTTTAATGGTTAAATGATGATTATTTTCTTGATCAGACAAGAACCCAGCTGGATATATTAAAGAGCCTGACCTACGGACACATAACAAATGTGTGTAACTTCAGTCAGTGAAACCAACAGCATTGGATGTATGCTCCAACACTGCTTATTTTTCCAAGCATTGATAAGAAGTAAATCTGTAGACTTATTTATCCACAAAGCAGATACAGCACACACCATAACCCTTTCCCATAATTTTGCATCCCCATGGATCACCTTGTAGACATGGCCACTCACTGGGGAGAAAACAGCAGTTCTTGGTGTTTAGGAGAGAAGAGGCAGACACCCATGTGATGAGTGGTGAAGTATACAATTTTCTCAGCATTGTGCAGCATGGAGGCAATTTGAAACTCCCAGGCATGAGATGGCTCCTCCTCTCCTGGATTCTCAAGACTTCTTGCCTCACTGGAGAGGAGAGTCTCCAGTCCTCAGTTAACCTCTGGTTGTAGGCATAATCTACACCTGGGTCTCATTGGCTGGTTAGTGCCATAAAGCCTGGTCAGAAGTTGGGTCTTTGGTGCCTGTAACTCTTTGACACTCCCTGCAGATTTCAAATAGTGCCCAATGCTTTCCAGCTGAGGGACCATCTGAGGTTGGTCTGAGGTTAAGGACTCATTTGGTGTTGGCCATGAGACAGACTGCCACCTTCTACCAGCTCACCTGGATTTAGACCCATGGCCTTGAAGTGAAAGGCTCTCTATTGCCCCCTTCTCCCTGAGCTGTGAGGTTCCCCTCTGAGTACACTTGTTTGTTAATTGTCTTTTGAAGTTAATGACAGGATGTGGCTCTCTGTCTGTATTTTTATAGGCTTCATAATTGCACATTGGTTATTTTGAGGGGTTAGAAAAAGACACAGGTAGATTTGCTATTGCAGAAGCTTGTTTTCCAGAAGGTGTTTGACAATTTACACAGATCTTGGGCCTTGAACCCATTATGGGGGGCTGAAATCAGGCTTTGTGGAGAATCAGGCTTCTGTGTATACGTTATAGAAATAGCTCTCACAGAGGTTTAATCAGTTATCTCATGTTATCTGACACAAGCTGAAAAGAATTCAACAGGCCCAGAAAGTGAGACTTCTACAGTTCCTGGAGGAGACGGGCACTTCATGGCTGTTTGCTTTGGCAGTGCAAGGGAGAGGTTTATCCTTTCTGTGTGCCAGCCCCTTACAGTATACCAGCTACCTTGCAGAGATAGCACATCAGAGATGAATGTCCTGGAGCAATGTACTCCTCTTCATGATGCAGACCTCAGAGAGCTAGCTGTTCCAAGTGAAGTATGCCTAAAAATCCAGTGTTTAATCCCCAAACACATTCACTGATTTCCAGTGTAAGTGGCTCAGCCAGTCCCAGTAGAGTCTGAGAGAGCTGCTGGGCTCTTGGCACCTCCCAGACCCTGTTTCATCCCCCAGGTGCCCAGATAAGGATTTAGATTCCAAATTTCTACCACCGACAGAATGATTTCTGGAAACACTGACACCTCAAAGAGAGTTAAGTGATGAACCTGCTAGGTAGTTTTTTGAGAGACATTAATTTCTTCCCTATAGCAACAGTGTTGAAATACCTCTGGAAATCTGCTAATTCATTTTAAAAACCATGGGTCTGAGCTTTTCCATAGGGACAGAGGATAACTTTACCAATGACAAGATATGACTCCAGGAGAAATATCAGTCTTTAGAGTTTTCACATCCTTATGATTTATCACTAAATGGAAGCATGCTTTTGTCATCTAGAAGGATACCGCCAACCAAGAGTATTCTGTTAATCTGCTATCCAACATGCCTATTAGAAGAATACATCTAGCAGAAATCAGAGAAAAACATTTTACCATCTATTTTCACCAAGTATGTTTTTTCATGCACTCCAAACAGCACATTGGACCAAATCATCCTGTTTGTTTCCTGAAGTAAAGAAAATACTTAGGAGAGAGGGTAAAGGAGTTTAGCCTGTTATGTGTGCAAATTTTCTTTGCTTTCCCCTGTTGTTTTGATGAGTCCTTCTCATGCGAAAGTATAACCAAAAACTCTTCTAGAAAGAAAGAAGAGAAGGCAGAGGGCATTCAAGAACAAAGGGCACATTACAAACAGCTTCAAAGTAATTTCCAAGACATGGCAAAAACCTACAGATGCATTATTGAAATCAGAGGACATTTCTATGTAAAATTCGATGTAATAGGAATCTTTCTTTATATGTGGATTCACCAGTAGGAAGAAAAACAGTGCTGCAGGACATGGAAAGCCAAAATCCCCAACAAAAAATGGTATTTATTAGTATTTTTTAAAATGTGTTGATGCTGACTCAGATTTGCAGTTCCAGAAAATGAGGCATGAACCAGTTAGGTGACTTGATATAGGTTATCTATACACTCAAGTATAACTTTGCCTGTCCTTTCCCTGGCCCAAGAACACAACACTGTCTTATGCTTGAGGATCTTACTGTATTTTGTGTTTCAGGGTGTGTTATCTCCTGGCCACTGATGTTCAAGTGGACATTAACTTGTTAAGCAATGGATGTTCATCTGACTAAAGCCTTCACTGGTGAAATATCGCCAGAAGAGTTGTTTCTGCAATGGGTTGATTATAAAGCCTCTTGCTAATACGTACTGATGAAGGGCATCACCAGCACAGTTGGCAGATAGTCTGGTGACCACCTTTTCGATAAAGACATCAGAGTCATCCAACACTTTGGGCTGCATGGGATGTGCCATGCACCCTGGCAGCCCTGCCAGCAGGGTTGTTTATGTTGATACTTCTCATGGGACTGCCCCTCCAGGAAACTCCTCCTTTCCCTCGTAGACATTGGGATATGAATTCGGGATTCCTCAAACTTGTCCTTTTTCCTGTCCAGGGGCACACATTTTTTTCCGCTCATCTACATTGCCTCGTAGCACATCTGTGACACTGTTAATCTGCTGTTTAAAAGGATGGATCCTGTTACTTACAGGATACAGACTGTGGATAGGACTCTCTGGATTAGCGCCAAAGCAGAGATGCTTTTGTTTAGATAGGTAAAATTTAATTTTTTAGATTTGGAGAAACTATATTCAGTTTTAGAAGAATGTTTCTACTTACAATCATTCCTCCTGCTATTCTTACAGATACTGAAGCCTGCTTTTAGCTGTAGAGATCCCTGAGTAAGCTAATTGCCTACCATCATCATTCATTTTTCTCCTTTAGCAGACTGTAAGTATCAGAAAATCTCAGGTATTGTGCTATATTTTAACTCCATAATTTGAGATGACTTGTCACTTGATTCCCCAAATGACACTTTTGATTATGAATAGTACTACACTGTATTTATTACAGCTATTCTAAAAGGGCTCTTCATTGCCCCCAGTGAAGTGCAGGAAGCAGAGAACATCCATGGCATTTTTCCATTTCTCAAAAAATCTTGGCTATTTCCAGGTTTTGATCACTATCATTTTAACTTTGGACTTTCATTAAAACTGTTTTGAGTTTGACACAACTGTAGTGGCAGATAGAGTGGGTAGATAAATGTACCTTCTGAATAAGCTTAATACCAAAAGTGGCTAAGGGGAACAGCAAGGTATTTCACCTATGAAAATTTCACATCCATGAGATTTGCCACTTACCAGTGATAATCCTTTCAGCCTCAAAGGGTCAAAAGGTGAAAATGATTGAGGTACCTTTTGCTATGAATATTTCACGAGCTGCATATCCCTTTTTCACTGAGATCTATGTGCTGACTGAGGGCTTCTTCAGGATGAGTCCTTAGTTGACTGATGAATACAAAACACCTCTTGAACAAAAGGCATTCAAGATTAGCGGAAGACAAGACAGCCTACTTTGGTTTCTGTGAGCAGTACCTGGAGTATCAATGGAGATAAAACACTGAGTGACAGGTAACTGAAATACAGAATAACACCGTATATTGTTCTCCTATTGATTGGGGAAATAATGAGAAAGTTAGCAAGTCACGGTAATGTCACAGACAGTGATGAACTTTGGAGAACTCAAGGACCAAAAAGTAACATGAAACAAGGAGCAAAATGAAGATAATATTTGGTTACAGTACAGTTCTCAAATTGTAGTGAAACACATCCCTTCTCCTTTGAGTATGCACGGTTTTTAAAACGAAGACAATGGGAAGAAATTGCTGGCTGAAACAATATAGCTATTTTATTTTACTACAGCCAGTAATGTGAACTTCTTGGAAGACATCTTCTTTCACCACACTATTGCGGCTGGGAACATTTAGAGGCTATGAACCAAAATTATCCTCTCTATGCATAACCTTTCTAGTGTCATATCCTGCAAGGTATTGTGGTAATTGAAGACGTTCAGTACCAAGAATTGAGTATTGTTTCGCCGTGGCATTGAGATGAAAAAACCAATCCCTTTGAAGAGGCTGCCTGTTCAAAAGAGAAGCGGCACCTTAGCAAAACATATCTAGAGAAAGTTGTTCTTTCTTTTCACACTTAGACAACATTTGAAAAGGTTTTAGCTCATTTATCTCTGTAAGGCAGGAATGTTCTGTCCCTGCTGTGGGGTCCCCAGTGCAGTCCCAGCCATGGGAGCTCCAGACTTCTCCCACGGCACAGGGCGAGGACCCTGTCTGCCCAGCACCCATTGTCCTTCCTATATGCTGAGAGTAAACTAGGCCAATGAAAATAAGCATGCTGGTTATGAAAAAAACCTTCTGCACCACCTGGGACTTCTTTACTTAGGTAATATTATAAGTCTATAAATAAGGCTGCCCTTTCATCACTTGAATAGAACAGAGTCTGTATCAGTCACAAATCTTTTTCCATTTAAGAAAAGTTGTATGTGAAGGAAGAAAACTCTCTTTCCTTTAGTTAAAACTAGGCATTTTAGTTTTAAATAAAGATAAAACTGAATTGTGCTTCTCATCTACTTTTCAAACTGTTTCTTATTCTTCTTGGGAGCTTGTCTTTTTCACAGCTGAGAGTTACTCTAAAAATATCCCTAAGGGTTATATTTTTAGGTACAATCTTTAAGAGTCAGGAAGAACCGTGTCACCCTAATGCAGGACACATTTCAGCAGCTTCATCATCATGACAACAAACATTTCAGATGGATTTAAGACCTAAAGGGATGCAGCATCTACTTTCAATGGGATTTCAGCACCCACTTTTTCAGCCTTCTCCAAAAGCTGTAGCCCTCAAGCTAAGACGCATTGTGAACTTAAGCAGGGAAAGAGCAGGGGAAGGTGCAGCCTGCATTTGCCCGGGTCCTGCCTAGCTGTCCCCAGTGTAGGGGCTGGGGCTGTGCCTGCCTGATCCCTGCAGTTAGCGAGGGCTTTCAGGTCCCTTAGTTTAGAGAAAACCTCATGTCTGTTTGAAAAGGTCCAGGCCAAGACTGGGA
Organism: Campylorhamphus procurvoides; assembly: GCA_013396655.1. Classification (NCBI taxonomy): domain Eukaryota; kingdom Metazoa; phylum Chordata; class Aves; order Passeriformes; family Dendrocolaptidae; genus Campylorhamphus; species Campylorhamphus procurvoides. Next base: position 680,544 of record WBMV01003664.1, on the reverse strand, counting down.
CCTCCATACTCTGATTTGCTTTTCTGTTATAAAGAAATCAAATTAATTGTTATGTTTGCATTATACTGGAACATAGAAATGTCATGGTAGCTGGCCTGATAATGCAGGATTAATTTAGATATTCAGACTGCAGTGCTCTTCTCTCTGCAAATGTAATAAACATGTGGCAATTAAGCTTCATTAGGTCTACTCGCCTACCTGGTTGTCTTTGAAAAGCTATTTCCACAAATTCCAGGCTGAGGCATGGGGTGGATGGGACAGCAGAGGGTGTGAAATGGACCATTTGCTCCTGTTTCAGGATTAGGATGCATTTGCTATTCCAAGCAAAGAGCTGACAGAGCAGCCTTCAGACCTTCTTCTGCACAGGGCACTGGAAAGTGTACAAGCCATATAATCAAGGTAATAAGCATGTGGTTCTAAGATTTGTTCTTTACATGCAATTTTTCGCAGCTTCGTCACTAATGATTGCCCCTAGACTGCTGTGTACCTGCATGTTCCACAAAGGCAGAAATTTCTCTCCTAAACATGTTAAGAAACATCTACTCACGCCTTATCTCTAGCATACTTCATCTTCCATGCTATCACCAGTGATGATATTAAAATATAATTCCTGATCATGAAGGCAAAATAGCCAATTCCTGCAAGACACCCTCTTTTCTGCAGGCAGTCATGAGGGAGTCCATATGCTTGTGCAGCATATCATTTCTCCCTTGAGTAAGACCCAGGCAGAGTCTGCAATTGCAGCGGAGAAGAAAAATCAGAGAATGGCCACAGATGCTTATGAGAAGCTCCACACAGAAGCAAAGGTCACTTTGTTTGAGTCTAAGTACACACCATGCATTGTATACTACCCTTTAAAAGGAAGTATTGTCTTGCCTTTAATGGGAAGTTTATTCAGCCATCAATTTGTTAATAAAAAGGTGATATGCTAAGGAGAAATTAATGGCAAATAATACCCCATAAAATAATGTCATTGTGTTCAGGTTCAGGTTTGCTGGCTGCAAAACATTTGCTACTCATTTTCTGCCCCACTATTAACGGATAAAAGAAAAAGAAGGGAATTTGTTACTTAATGTAGGATATGCATCTCATGCCATCAGATTACATCAGGTTCATCAAGTCATGCTTATATAACTTGATTTTAATTTGTGGGTTTTATTGTTGGCAGGTTTCTGAGATTATGATTTGATTGAACGTCTGTTGAATGTCTGTAAAGTATCTGTTAGTTTGTAAATGGACTCTAATGGATTACGCTGCTTGAATCTTTTCTTATGGAGCTGTTCACCTTTGCATGGTATAGTAGACAAGTCACATCTTGCTTTGACTGCATACAGCATCAACTATAATAACTATATGTCAGAGGCTGTAGCGTTGTAGATACAATCTGCTTAAAATCACTGCACACATATCCAAGGAAAAATGCTTAGTGCCCAGGAGAACTCCAGCAGAATGCCTACTGTTTGTAGCATTATAAATTCCTCTATTTTTCTCCCTTATGATCTACATTATTTTTCACAGGAGGTTGCTTTTACACCAAAAATTTTAAAACACCTTTTAAGCTGATGGGGTCAGATATCTGCTGGTTTTATCAAGATGGACTGACTGAAAAAAAAAGGTCGCACTAGAAAAACACTTTTGTTTCCTCTTAACTGGTGTGGTTAATGGCAGCTCAGTCCTGGTGTAAACAAGATGGAAGATCTCTGGGGGTCCCTGGAAACTGAAGGTACCCAGGGCTTCTTTTTTTCCACACTGAAGTGTGAGAACTGTTGATAGAAGAGCCAATAAGGTGGGCTTACAAACCTGAAGGCAGGCTTAGGCTACCTACTTTGTCAAAGCATGACAAAAGACAGTGGTACAGGACAGCCCAAGGAGCACCAGTGCAGGCATCAGTCCAGCCATGGTAGTAGTGCTGTAGTACTCTGAAACCCCAGCTCAGGAGATCAGGTACAAACCATCCTTTTTGCAAGCAAAAAATATCTGATGAATTGGCCAAACTCTGGTGACAAGAGCAGGTTGTAGCTTTGATTTTTTTTTAAATACTGGTTTAACATTGGTCTTCATCTTGAAGGCGTGAAATTGAGGTCTTGGCAAACCAACTCCTACAAGGACTGATGCAGTACAGAGTCTTCTTTACACACTAAAGGGAAGGTGCCTGTATTCGATGGTTTTACTGCGTAAGGAGAAATGCACTTAATAGTGGTCTGTACAGGCAGCTACTACTGCTAGGGTATTCACCCACTGCTCATCCCAGGAAGTCGGCACAAACCTTTAGAATCTGAACCCAGGCTCTGTAAAACATTCCTTAAAGCTAAATCACACCAGCAGTCTCATATGCAGTGGAGTAATTTGTCACCAGGGTAAGCCCTTAGGTACCAATACTGCAGGAGACCGTGTAGTATGGGTACTGTAAGAGCACATCAAGACAGTCCAGGAAGTGAACTTCACACCACCTGATACATCTCACCCTTTCTTACGCGCCCAGAGCTGCACATGAGTACATTCTGTGGAGCTCAGTGGTGCTTACCTACAGCCCAAGAGAAGCTTTCCAACATCACCAAACAGTTCAGAAAGAAATTATTGCTATATATGTTATCAGTTGGTCCTGTCATAAGGACTGACAACTCTTTCCCCAGCATCTGTGCAGCAACATTTTTCAGGGTGCTTTCTGATGTGTTTGTAGCATAAGTGACCTCATAAAAATAAAATATTAAATGTGATTCTTCCCCCTGGTTGTATGCTGAGCCCTATGCCAGTGATATACTCAACACAATGAATCTGCCCTTATACCCTTTGCAAAGGTTTGCTATAGGGTAGAGGATGCCAAGGAGGATTTTGGCTGGACCTTGCTTGCTCTGGTGCGACCCTGGAAGAACTGCTCCAAGGCAACGTAGGTTTCACCCTGGCATAAAGCTAGAACTCTTTGTGCTGTCTACTTATTCTGCTGCCAGTTCTTTGAGTTATTCCCTTAGCTTCTCTTTAAGCTCGGGCTTTTTTTTTCCCCTAAGCAGAAATAGAGACATGAGCGTGATAAAACAACATTAGAGAGTTTTTCCACCTACACAAGAAAATCACCAGGCAAGCACTAAGAGAGACTATTCAACACAAGAAAACAGTCACACAAGTAAGGGAATTTAGACTATGCAGCATCACAGTTATTAAGGTAAACACCTTTTAAGGTTTTGAAGGAGAGAAACACAGTAGGAAGTCAAACACCTTTTCAAATTTTTTTTTTATCTCTTGGGCTTTTTCTGATACACACAGAATAACTACAAAATGGCAATGGGTCTGAAATTTCTTAAACACAACTACACAACTACTTATTTCTTAGGCCCAGCTAGATAGGATGTGATCATCAGTTCAACAGAAACCTTTCACATCTTGTGTTTTCAGTCTGCAGATTGTTCTTTGGGTCCTACTGGACATCCTGAGCTGTGGTCCTGAGGCTTGGCATGTCATTGGGACCATCAGCTTATTGCTGGACCAGAAGAGACTTTGACCCTGCAGAAAAAAAATTAAAATGGCATCAGTTCACTCAGCTCTCTCTGCTGCAGAAAGTTAGCAAAGACTGCAGAAAAATCTGTTTTGACTTGAGGTAAAAACGTTACCCATCCTGAAAGACGATATCAGATGTCAGGAAGATTCAATAGAGAGGCAGCTACTCAGAAAGCACCCCATGATGGTTCATAGTCATGTTCCTAGCTTGCTCCAAGTAAACTCATATCTTTCAAAGGAGCTTAGCTCCAGCCCTGCCTTTTGTGGCACTTTTGTGCCTGTTTGACTTGGGTGTGTTTTAAGTCACACCTTGTAGCAAACTCTGCACACAAGCACAGTGATCAATTTGCCCTCACCTCATCCTCAGTGTGACATCATTCAGCGTCACTTGACCCAAGAGGACTCATTTGGCCCTGGGTGTGCAGTACCCTCACCTGAATGATGTTTGATGGGTAGCGCACCCACAAAGGGAACACCTCCTGAATGTGGCAGCCCAGCAATATGGACTGAATTGGCATGACAGGTCCAAAATTCTGGCTCTAGGCAAGATGTGATACAGAACAAGTATTTGGCAAAGAATTGGCAACTGGTATGAAAGGCACTTTGTTGAACAAGAAATAAGCAGGACACTGCAATATCACTGGTTGGGCTGGAGGAAGATCTCCTCACTCCAAATATGCACCTCTATCCAGCTGCGTAAAGCTTTTCCCGTTTTATCTTGAGTGTTGGCTGCTTCTCAGTGAACAAAGGACCCTCTCAGGACAATATGCCATGACTCGGGGCAAAGCAGTGACACCATCAAGCTACACAACGGCTCCCCATATGTCTTTCTGCTTGCCCTGACTTCTTGATGCTACACCAGATGCCAGTGGGCCACAGATAGCACCTGGGGCTCAGCACAGTGTGGGGTCATCCTCTGCATGGCCCTTTTCCTTCTGCCACCCTCCTACACCAGCATCGGGAGGCTGGAAAACAGCAGAGTAATCCCTGTGCTGGCTGGCAGAAGGTGGCTATCGTGTGATTCTGGGCAGGCAGTGAGAAGAGGGCATCACCTTGGACAGCCTGGAGGAGAAGGTAAAGGGAAAAGCAACAAATTGCAGAATTTAAGCAAAATCAAGCTTCTCGCTGCTAAGCTTTCCCTGTCCCCAGAGCCTCCTCAGCATACAACAGCCAGCCAAGGCCACAGCAACATCTCGTAATTTTCACATGAGTTGAATTGTCTCCTGAAAAAGCATCAGTCTGTGTTCAAACCCTCAAGTTGTATGTATTATAAGTGGTATACAAACCAAACAACTTTTACACTCACTATTTTACAAGAAAATCATCTCCATTATTTTTGACCAAGAGTTTCTTTTGCCATTCATAACACTGTCCACTTACACCCTGTGTAAGGATGGAGATAAACATTTAGAAAAAAAGCTGGCACCTCTTTTTGCTGTCTATGACTGGTCTTTAGCAGTGAGTTCATATCTTTCTCCAGGAGAGCATGTGCTGAGAGGGGGTCTGAAGGGAAGCAACAGAGCACCAAAGCCCCAGGCAGACACTGAAACCCCTGTCTGAGAGGACGTATTATTTATACTGCTGGACAGTTCTCTTCTGTGAAACAACTGGAAATGATTTACCCCACAAATGTCTGGCTGTTGGCTGGGTAAGTAGCCAGCAAACACAAGAGGAATCAGACCATGCCAGACTCAGCTAGCTGTATGCAATCCATCGCTGGTCCATCTGCAGCATATGATATTCGCTGGTTTCTCTGCTCCAGACTGGTTGGGAGAGAGGTACTTGAAGAAACGGGAAGCTGTGCCTCCACAGTTGAATGGTTTTCTAGCTTTGCGTCAACATGGTGTGCCTTCTGGCTGCTCAAATGGTCCTAAACCAGAGCCCCACCACATTTATACCACTGTAATTTTATACACTCATTTATTGAGTTAGAAGCCTTGTGATAATTCAGATTTTGCCCATTTCTATATACAATAATCAAAAATTACATGTCTTGGACAACCTAGAGAGCAGTACCCATGTGTAAGCAAGAAGCATCCAGTAACATATCCTGGTTCTGGGCCATCCTTCCCTCATGGGAGTTTGTGGGAATACACATCAAACTGTGGGTTCAGAGGGATATTCTGAGAGCTGATTCTGCTTTAATGTGTATTTTGTTTTGAAGAAAATAAACATCCCTCTCTGCCTGGAGGTCTGGATAGGATGCATTTTGTAACCTGAAGCTCAGCCTAAGAGGTACTGCACCACTTAGCGATGGCTTAGCCATGTCTAGGAGCAGAGTTGATCATTCAGGTAAGAGAGATCTCAGTGGAAATGAACTGCTCTTGCATAAAGCTACTGTAACTCAGGGGGCTATCTATAGTTTAGGCTTAAGCTCCATGCTGGTTATGTGCTGCTCAAACTTGAAAGGTGTAGGGATTAGAGCTCGGCTGTACATTCACATCAGAAAGTGAAGATCATTAGAGTAACGCTCTCCTATACAACAGTGATGCAGGTCAAGGTGATCAAGGTTTTTACCCATTCTCTGAAAACCATATAGGTCAAAGTTGTTTTATATAACTTATCAGCTTTGATTCTCTTCCCTTCTTATATGTTCTATAGGTGGGGGTTTCTAGGTTTTACAATTTTTTTTCCGCTACTGACACAAGCAATTTTTCATTCTGTTCCTGAGCTCCCCTTGATGTAAAATGGGACTAATGATCCTTACCTGCTTTGAGACCTACCAAAGAAAGTATTTTTGCAGAGTGAGGGCTATTTTACCTCAGGTCCCAGCAGTGACCACCTTGGCAGCACTTCCCCATGCAAATGGTGCTGGTACTATTTGTAGCCATCAGGGGAGTCCCATTGTCTATCACAGGGTCTGACCACACAGTTCTCACTCAGGAAAGCTCTCCTCTGACTTCATCAGGACTGCTGATATGTCAAGAAAAAAGAAGATTGGGATTTCTGGTAGGCAGGGGTGCTCTGGGCCTCATCTTTGATGAGTTGCCATTGGACACTAAGGTTTGAAATACAACCTGGAGAAAATGCAGCAGCAGAAAGTTTGTCGGTGACTGTGTCTCGTGCCAATATTGTACCAGTTAAAAACTTTTGATGTTTTTGGAGTCAGTCATGACTCAGGTTGGTGAGCATGGTGAGGTAGAGCCAGGCCCACAGTTCAATCACACTACCTTCTCTCCCCCTGTTTGTGCTATACTCATTACACAGAGCAAAATCAATTAATTCTAACAGAGGAATAGGTTCCTGGCCTGTCTATAAGTCACGGGGTACATAATTGTTCTGTTGCTTACATTAACATCTTAGCACATGATTAGCACTGTTTGTGATTCCGGAGCTCTGGTGGCTGCTCTGCTCCCTGCACGGGAGGCTCTGCTGTGGGCTCTCCTCTCACAACCTGATGTGGCACCAGTGCTACATGCAATTAAATGTCTACCATGACTGAAGCCTTCAGATGGACAGAGAGACCCAAAAACACGCCTTTCTCTTGATAAGGCAGCTTTAAACCAAATAGGATTAAGGATAGAGGTACCACCATGGAGGCAAACATGGGCACCTCACGGAAGTAATGGGGAAGGAGGAGAGACAACAATTTGCTGAATTCATCTACTATTTTTTAAAGGGGCTTTAAAAATATATAGGAAAAATATATTTTTTCTTTAAAAATTATACTTGAAGTATTGAAAACACTCATCTTTAAATTTCAAGTTTGAAATACATACAATTCCCAAAACAAAATTTTTGAGGCACTGGAAATCAAAAAAAAGTTGGTTATGTCTTGTGAGGTTTTTTCTGTAGAAACAAAGAATTCATGGTCAACAAACAAACAGTTCACAATCCTCCCTTTTTTAACAAAGAAAAGTCTTTTCTTATGAGTGTTCTTGCTGGATTAGGAAACTGGAAAAAAAAATCAAACAGGCAACAAATAATTTTACCATTACCAGGTAATATGTGTTAATTGCTCAGTTTATATACTCTGAATGACATACCATTAGAGACTGTGTATGCATTGTAACTAGAGCATTAATAAATTTAAAATGTGCCTATTAGGATGACAGCTTTGGAGGTGCAAAGGAATAACAGTTATCACTTGGCAGAAGCAGATCTCACCCCATCTGCCGAGACTTTGCATACATTTTCAGCTTCCTGAGCAATGATTAGGGCTGTCAGAACCTCTTTAACCTTCTAACTGCTGGTCCCAACTGGCCTTAATTAGAGACTAATGAATTCAGAAGATGCAGGCCGTGAGGAAAACTGCCTTGACAGTTTGTGTACAAATTAAGCACCAATTACTTCATGCATCTTTTGCATTGCTGATACAAGTCTCTGTTATTATTTTTGAATATGGTCATTTTAGCATAAACCGAGAACTTTGCTAATGTATTTTGTCATTTTTATGGCTCATCATAAAAACAAACAAAAAAAAACAAAAAACAAACCACACACGAGGGTCATGAATATGTGAAATAAAGTACTGTAGATGATAAAAAGAAATTCATTTTCCTCTAGGGAATATCTTCCAACATTTTTCCTCCTAATATAATATTATTATCATGATGATTAGTCACATAATGATAACAATTTAAGAAACAGGCATAACATGGTTCTCTGCATATTTTTATTAGGAATATAGCTGCTGTTATTATCACAAGAAGAAAAACAAAGATACAGGTAAGAGTCAGTTTCAGTTCTGGGATCTCACAAAAACTTCTGCACCCACACATGCTAGCAGAAGGCTGCTGACACTCTTATGGTTAGATGCAGGAGAACAGGAAGGCATAACCGTATGGTTAAGTAGTCCTGGGGATTTAAATCTCCTCAGTTTCTCCCTCTCATCCACATCAAGAAGACATAAGAGGTACAACACAATATTTTTTTGAAAACAACCCCTAAGCCCATTATGGCCTGATAAGGCAGGGGAATGCTCACCACCTTGTCTCATAAACTTTGTTTAGTGAAAGACTGAAAATCTCCTACCCCTCTTGCTCCTGTCAGACCTGGTGCAAGAGTAAATGTGACTTTACTGAAAAGACTATAGAGCAGTTCAGCTCATGAGCTGCAGAATATGTATGACATATGCACTGCCCAAGCAGACACACAGCCATTCCTTCACTGTCCGTTTGCCTATTTCAGCTTGGACTGCTTCATCTTTTCATTTCTTCTAGTTACCGTCATGCTCCCCATTGCATTTTAGTGAAATTCATCATGGCTGTGAAAACCAAAGGCACTTCTGATCCCACCACAAAAACTCTCCTGGCTGCAGAAATCGAGGTCAGATCAGCCTCCTCCCTGAACATATCCTGTCCCTGCTTTCCCTGTCAGTGGAAGGAGGGAGCCTCCCCAGAGGCTCTGTGGGAAGAAAGCCAAAGAGAAGCAGAGGGATGGATGAATAAACAGCATATAGTGAAATTTTGGCACTCACATGCCAGGTTAGACTGTGGGATGTGTGCTTTTTAATCTGTGACTTCACAAAACTGAAGAAGAGCACCAGGTCTACAAACTTCAGATGTGGAGTTGCTCTGTGTGAAGGAAAGCAGGGCATTTCTATCACACCAGTAAAATCTCTCCCAAGAGGAGGTGGAAAGGATTAAAACACAAGGCTATACTCTCAGTAGCAAGCCATAAAGCCAGCACCTCTAGGTCTTGAATTTCAGTTAAATAAAACCCCTATTTAATATTGCTCATGAGGTCTTGCCTTTGTCCACACAAAACCACAGGCGCCCACTCAGTCCAATCTCTATACCATGCAAGAGCTTCCTGCATACAATTTTCTCTTGCATTTCTCTTGCAACAATAATTTCATACTCTAATGAAAATGACCTAATGATCTCATGTGACCTTTCCCTCATTGTCCCTGTCATTAAGCATGGGGATTTTCTGTTGATAACCCAGTGCTTTCCTGATAACATTTGTACTAGTACAACATGATTAGATCATGTGAAACCAACATGCCTTTACATGTATGACAGAGTAATTTCTTTTCCCTTGAAAATGTATTCTTTTATGGGCTGCCATTAAATTTAAAGTCCTTAGTAAATTTGGTTTTATTCGTTCTCATCAATCAGCCTTCAGTCTGGCCTCTGCTCTAGAGAACAGGTCTACGCTCCAGATTTGGAGTTGCAAGGTTGTGATTCCCTAGACTAAGACATGCTGCAACCATGAGGTTTTCCATTGAAAATCACATTCAAAGGTAATGAGCTGACCCCTACAAGTTTTCTAAGGTTTTCGCTTGGATTTGTCCCTAATCTGATATAGATTTTTCATAAACTGTTTTTGTTACATTAATGGACTTTGCTTAAGCCTCATTCCAATTCCATTGTGGTTGCCCTTTTTTTTTTTGCCAGCTCTGATCACCCTTCTCCTGTGTTTAATAACAGTGTCTTCTCCTTCAGCAACACTTACACATGGAATGAATGCAGATTTGACACTGTCATCTGGGTTATCGTTATGCTGTGTATGGCTGCCTTCTGTTTATCGCAGCTCCTAAAGCTCAGGATAAAGAGAAGACTCAGAAGAAAAGAGAGGAAAAGGGACACGGCCCCTTTGTCTGACCCAAGGCCCTGGCGGGTGATGAAGATATGCCAGTTTTGACATAAATCCTGTAGAGGGGAGTTTCACTTTGGTGCTGAAGGTCAAAGTATGCTGAGTAAAAAGGTGAAGTGCACAAACATGTGTGCATGTGTGCATACACCCGTCTGTTCTGCTTGTGTCTACATGTGTTTGTGCAGGCATCCCACCCTCTAGCAGCTGGTCCATAATGAGACCACAGGATTTTGCCACTGCCTGGGCCAGAGCTGCTTGCAGCAGGCTCTTTAACCAGTCTGTACTTGGAAAACAAAAAACCAATGTGGCAGAATCCTCCCTTCCCAAGGGGGCATAGGATTTCTGTGGGGCAGTAATTCTAGCTGTGGGGTCTGATGCACGGCCTTGTCACACCACGGTTTTCTGGTTGCCTGTAACTTCTCACTGTCCCTTTGGAAATTGTTTTGTGAGCACGACTCCCCACCTGAGGTGCTCCAGCCTCAGATGTTCTCTTCCTCACTGGCACCATGCTGCTATACTTCTCTGTGGCAATGGCACAAAGCACGTACCCTGACCTCCAAGGCACCTGGCCAAACAGGAACACCTTTCCCTGGGCATTTAGAAAAGGTGACTGAAGGACTGAGTTTTCTTCATTTCTTTGTACTAAGTAAAGCTGTTGGCATTTACTGGTGAAGATATGGGTCTCAGTTCTGCTTTCAAGCTTTACTCTTTGACCTGGGTAATTCCATTCAGTTAATCTACCCCACCAGAGCAGCTGAGAAATAAAAGAGGGGAGGATGGGGGGAGTGGGGGGGTGGTGAGAAGGGAAGAAGAATTGAATCAACAGCAAATTCAAAATCATGGAATAGTTAACAGTCACCTCATAGAAGACATTTATATTTAACTACTGTACATGGAACCAAAGCATCCCCTGCAAAAACAAGCACTCTACATATAAAAATTTAAAACCACATTGATAACCCATCTGGCATCCTCCTAATTATGAATCTCTTAGTGGAGTAATATTCCCTTTAGAAGTAAAACAGTAAATACAACAAGGGAAACATGATTATGAATTTCTTTTTGCTCTGTCTTTCAAGACAAGCGTTCATTCACATGTGCACCTGAAATCTTTCTCAACTGGAATTTATTGAAGTAAAGACATAACACAATGCCTGCTAATTAAACATTTAAGAAGAAAAAAATACCCTGTTCTCCATCAGGAGACGATATTAATAGGTGCTTCATAATACGGAGTGTGTTTGAACCACAGCTGTCTTGCCCAATAAATACAGAAGAATAGAAAGGCTCAGCTTCTCCCTTCATCTTTATGTTCCAATCTAACCAGTCCAGCTTCATAACATCCAGTCATCTTGTAGCAACAAAGCACGAGGTTTGATCATCTGGAGACAACTTATTTTCCTTTCATGGGAATGCTGTCCCTAAGGAGCTGCTAGCCATACATGAATTCTCTCAAAAGGCACCAGCTCCCTTCCCTGTCTAAAAAGTGATAGGAAAGGCAGGCAGCGACTTTCAAGTGGAGTTCTGTCCTGGGCCATCTGGTTGAAGGTAGTCTTGTTTTTATCATGCATTATGGACAATGGTGGTGTGAATAGATGTTTCCTGTAAAGTCATTATATCTTTACAGAGAGTCAAACCATTTTATTAACTTCCAAACAGATTGTCTCCAACAGGAGCTCTGCAAATAACTCCCAGAATAGGGGCATCTCCTTTAAGATGTCCATCAGGCTTACGACTGCTTTTGAAACACAAGTTTCTCAAAGTACTTTTAAGTAATGGTATATCATAGACCCTAAGCAAGGAAACGCCTATGGAAACTTTCAGTATCAGCTAGAGATTTCAGTCATCGAGCCTGGGCACTGGAGAAGGGACAATATGCAGCACTCTTGGAAAGCTCCACCCGTAGCAAAATTTCCAGGCCCCAGGTAGTGATACTCAGGTTTCTTACTCGTTATCCCTTTGCTTCTCCTTCTTCCTCCATAAATACCAACGTTTTTCTGTGGCTGTGCAGCTGAAGTCACTGTCTGCAGCAGCAGGTACCAGAAACCTACAGCACTGTCACAGACTGCAGTTTAGCAGCAGCTCAGCATCTCCCTGTTTTACAAACACAGAGCTCCCCCATACTCTGCACACATGAAGATCTCCAAACCTGATAGCTCAACAGACTGAGCTGCTCAATATCGATTACCAGCTTTAAGAAATCTTTTCAGTTCAGTCATAGGCTTATCTACTTTGGTTGTCACATGGTCAGGGATGATGCCATCAATAGAGATTACGAATCTGTCTCAGCGCCCTATAAATCTGCAAGTTTCCCAGTTTCAAGCTTCCTAAACCATCCCAGTGGGTCCTGCCAGGCAGTGAGAGAGGCTGTGTGCATGCTGTGTTGCACTGTGTTGGCTGTGCAAAGGGTGGGAAATGAAAATCCAAGAGAGGCTTAACAATGCTCTTCCACCGACATCTGCTCCCAGCAAGGGCATCTAGGGACCTGCCGCACAGGTTTTTTTTTCCTTAAAGATGATCACCGTGAATGTTGCAACAAATAATAATGTAAAACATTTTGACAGCCAAGTAAGCCATGAAACATTAAATCTCCAAGGCCCATATGCTCCCCTCTGCTAACGCAAGTGGAGAGGAGCAAAAACCCCGTGGAAGCTGGCAGGGAGAAGCGGTTGAGACACACCACAGGTGTCCCACTCCGCTCTGTCCTATCTGCAACTTTTCTGACCTAGGAGTGGGGACAGGGAGGAGTGGAAGGGGCAGCGGACTACCTTGCTACTCTCTCAGTACTGTTGTCTTTCAGACTTGGAGGGGTTTCCTTGTGCTTGCAGCTTTGATGTCGAGTAGCTTGGCTGTAATCATGGGGATTCTAGGGAAGTCTGACAGCAGGGAGCATGGAATGGCCAGGGGAGAAGAGGACACAAGTCCTCTGCTCCAAGGTACAATATTTTTACTAGTGCTGTGAGTTCTGTGGGATTTTCCTGCTGCTTTTATGGCCTCAGTTGACTTCCCTGTGAGAAGCTTTGCCACACAAAACTGTTACTTCAAAGAAATTCCATGAGCTTCTTGGCTCTTCTTAAGAGCTCCCAGTCCTTCCCCATCTCCACAACCCCAACAGCTCATGGGAACTTTTCTTCATTGACAAGAGTAATCCCAAACCAGGGATCAGTTCGGGAATGATGTATGTTCCAGTTGACTACCAAAGACTCCATCCATACCCTGCTCAAATGGAAGGCAAGCATCATAAAGAACAGAGCCAAGGTTTACCAGAACCTCCTTGGTGTCCTGAGATGGCACAGCTTCCACAGCCACTAAGAGGCAAGAGAGCAATATATTTAATGTCACACCTCAGCTCAAAAGCCCCCATACCTGTTTGTAACTACTGACATGGGTGAACAAGGTGGTTTTGCAGCCTTAACAAGGATTTTCAGCTCTTCAATCACCACATGTCCACAGACATGACCAGGACACCAATAGGGTCCCTTTAGCCCCAGAAGTAACTTTCAGTCACTGCAATTTCTAAACCTATATCCAAGTGAATATCATGGAACTTGTATTAGTGGGGCTTCTGGATAAATAGTGTTTCAGAATTAGGTATTTGTGATTCGGGTGGAAACACTAAAGTCTTGGTAAAGTGGTAGTTTGTAAGGTTACAAGTTTGGCAGTGGGAAGCTGGTGCCCTTTAGATTTGGATACCTCTTCTTCTTCTTCCTAGAGAAGCAGCAGTGGCTGGCATGCACACAGACACTGAAAGCCTTTCTGGGGCCTCCAAAGGGGAGACAGAGGCACCTGGGGCTTCACATGCCTAATATTTGGCAATAGGTGAACATGCTCTAACAGCAGATGCTAAATATTCAGTGTCTCTCAGTTTTAATGAATCGTTATGACTGAAGAAATCAAAGGTCCCATGGGGAAGAGCTGCACTGGAACATCAGACAAGGAAAACTTAGAGTGGGGTTTTTTTTTAAGATGAAATGAATAGAGTTATCTGCATTAATTCAATAACCACAGAAATATTTACAATGTAATTACATCCATTCTTTTTCTGTTCAAATATTATTTTAAGGGCTTCTTGGCATCGAAGAGCCTCTTTCTTTGAAAACTCTGACCCAGTGTCAGGACAAGAATGGACCTAAGTCCCTTAATCTAATGGCTGTTAGTGGGGGTGACTACTTTACCAATGCTCAGCTGAAAAATGAACTTTGCAATAAATGACCTTCACAGAAGAAGACTATTCATGTTAATTAGTAGCTCTTTTCAAACAGGACTTATATATGCATTAGGCTATGTCATTCAAACAATGCCATCATTGTAGTAAACATCAAGACAAGGCTCAAGTACAGCTATGAAAATTTTAGAAAACTCTAGTTAGTTTTTTTTTGCTAAGATTAGGAGTTATGATTACTGATGTGTTGCACAATAGGATCCCTCCTAATGGCTTTTAGCTTTTGCCACTGCCAACTTTTATATTTAAAATCCATACAATTATGGACAATTTATAGGCATTATGAGGCTCTCTAGCCTCCTCATCCCATTTTTTGCACTGATTCTTACTGATTCAAAGCAGCTTTGAACCCAGCAAATCAAATGCACTTTGCTTAAAACATAACATTCATTCTTACAGAGCCCACTTTATTCTTATTAGTACTTATTACTTATTATGCATATTTAATTTAAGAATGCATGTTCTCCATTAAAAAATCAGAATATTTTGAAGCACTGGAAAGTGATTATTTTGGTTAGTTCCCCTTGATTAACCACTCAAATGTGGATGCAGTCTTTCTGAAGCACATACATAACAGGAATTGAAAATGGCAAAAAGAGGCTACCAAAAGGAAAAACATGAACAGATAAATTAATACACAAAATAAGAGGCATGATTTTTACAACGTTAGTGTCAAAATGCATCTTAAAAGATAGTTACAGCATATCAAAAATTTGCTCTCTGGAGAGAGATAAACTTAGTTCAACAAACTTGATTCAGAAAAATTATTTGAAGTTACAGCAGGTAGAAGGTAATGCACGAGTAAATTGCAAGTAATTTTGACTCAGCATGAACTTTGAGTTATATTTGCTATTTTTTTAAAATGCTTTTAAGGAGTCTCTTTCTTCCTGCTGACCACTCAAACCGAAACACAACGTTAATTCTAAAAGCTAACTTGCCAGGCACTATGCACAGTGGCTTCACTATTCAAAAAACATACATTCCTAAGTAATTAGGGAATTGACAATAAATGCATTGTGAAATAGCATTTTAGCAATCTATTTAATAAATAAAGTCAACTGTTTTGCAAAACCATTAGATAACAAAGGGGAAATTAATAAATATTTATAAGACCAATGGATATGGTTTGTTTGGAGCCTTGCAAGATTCAGAAATGGCAAACAATTCACTTGAGCAAGCTACAAGAATGGACTCATTCTAAATATCTGACACATGAGAGTGTTCGGTATTCACAGCTTGGAGGGGCTGCCATACACCATATTTGCTTTCTGGCCTGAGCTGGACAACTGAGCAGCTCTCAAAGATGGAGTGACAGGCAAATCTCTAACCACTGGCTTGGACAACCAGGACCCTGCTCAGTAGTCTGGCTTTTGGAAGTCGTCTTCACCATTGGCCAAACTTCCTTCACACACTGTCTAGGAAGCCAGCTACTTGCTTCCTATCATGGATTCCTACAAGCCTAATAGCTTTCTGAGCCTTCCTCCCCATAAGGACAGCACTTTCTGGCCACTGTGAACTCCTTTCCCCCTCAGATTTTGATTTTGTGACACTGAGCACAAGGACTGCAATGGTTTAGATGTAGCTGTTGTTTTATTTAAGCGTGGAGGGCATGCAGACTTTTTGGGTTTAATCTTTTGCCATTTCAAAAAGAGACAGAAAGTAAAACCTGAGGCGTCCTTGGCTTGATCTTCCCTACTTGGTTTTTGTGTGTACGTATGGCATTATTGTATCTGTTCTCCAAAGAAATGAAAAAGAAGAATGGCCTAGACGTTGGATTCATTTTATTCATATTCAATCTGTGCAGAATTCAAAGAAATTGTTCCTTTATTTGCCTCTTCTGGGAAAACATCTTGAGTTCATTTTGTTCTGCTCATAGACTTGTAGAAATAGGTCTAGAAAGGTACTTCACAAGCTCATCTTGTCCATCTTACTGCCTCAAGGCTGACTCATGCCCAGTGCTCTCCAATAGCATGATAAATTCAAGTACAACAATAACCTTTTTTTGTTTGTTTGGTTGGTTGGTTGTTGTTTTTTGTGTTTTGTTTTGTTGTTTGGGGGTTTTTTCCACTGCAATAGAAAGTGAAAATTTAAGAAATAAGATACCAACATGTCATGACTGCCACAGGATTTAACATTGTTCTTCAGGCATTCAAGTAGCTGCTCCTGTGTCCTCAGAACAGCCAGCTGCACATTGTGATGGTATCTACCCTGACTCCTGCAGATTTACTCCAGCTTCAAATAGGGCAACTCAGATATCACAACAACTCCACTGCATCTGCTCACTGGCTGCTCTAAGGGCACTTAGGCTTCCTCCAAGACCCGCACCACTGCAGTGGGGCTGAGAAGATACGATGGTATCGTGTACTCCTGGTGACACATGTTGAAAGTTGCACAGCACAAAGCATTTTCAAAGTGTTATTCTCCTGAGCAGAAATTCAGGCCTATTTAAGCTATTCCAAGTTTTCTCCCAGAGAAAGAAATACAAGTCATTGGTGGCCATCTGGCTGCACAGGCGTAGTGGGTACTGAAGTATGACACAATATTTTACAAGGTGAGCAGGTGTGCCAGAGAAGGTAAAGTTGTTTCTGGTTCCAAATAAAATGTGTATATAATAGACAGGACACTTAGGATGCTGTTGCAGCTTCTGTACCTGGTCACGGAGCCCCACTTTGTACCTTTACATCGGTATTATTTACCAGCTCAGAGAACACATGGAGGATTAACTCTTAACTGGACAGCTCAACCAAATCCGTCTTTCCCAAGCACTTTGTAGATGCCATTTTCAATCCTGCTTCTTTCATCTCATCTTGTCCCCCTCCTGCTGCCCCTTCTTCTGCATCACCTTGCCACCTATCCCCACACACACTCTGCCTGACCTACAGCTTGGTCTCTGCGTCATGGGCTTTTAGTGCTCATTGTCGTGGGAGGGGGAGGCATGGGGAGAGAAGGGACACCTGAACCATGACCTAGGTGCTAGACCAATGTCTCCCAGACCCAACCAACCAAGATCCACAGAATCATCCTGCAGTGCTGCTGCAGTTTTGCTGCTTCTCACCTTGACTTCGGGGCAAGTGTGGGGAACCACATGTCCTGGTAGCAGTGACACTGTCCTGACTTGGGAAAGAGCGGTCTGTGACTACGAGTAAGGGGAGGAAAATGTGCAGACAGCTTAATCCCTCTCACATGCTTGTTCCTCCCACTCTCAGCTTGTGGGTTTGCAGCATTGCTCGTTACAGGGAAGGTACTGCAAGGGGCTGCTACCCAGCCATGCCTCCCCTTCCCCCAGCTAGACCTTGCCCTTTATCACCCTGCTCCTCAGGGAGGTTTACACTATGTCAGTGTCCCAAATAAAACAGCACTTTGTTTCAGGCTCTGGCACTGTCAAACAATCTTGCACAGCATTGAGCTGTCAGTGCCTTCCCTGGCATGGCAGTGCTCTGGGCCAGCTAGTGTAACTCCCAAAATAACCTGCTGGGCAGCAGCCAGGCAAGGAATGAGGAAGAAATGCTGACTCTGTAATAAAGAATGTGGTACTTGTATTCAGCCTAATCCAGTACTGGCACCACCACACACAGCCCAGAGCAAGGCAGCCTGGAAATGGCAATGGAAGCAGGGAGAAAGAGCAGGGCAAGGGGTATCTGGAGCCCCAGGGAGCAAGGACATAAGGCTGGACCCATGGTGGGAGTGATAACAGTCTTGACTGTATGAAGGATGTTGGTTCCTCATGGCAATTAGAAGCCTAAAAGGAGAGAAAAGGAACAGCACAGAAGATAGCAAAAGGAAGATTGTGGTCCAACCGCATAGAATAACGGGACCCAGGCTCCCTGCAGTAATGCATCAGACCTACTTACTCTCACTTAACCATCGCTTTGTTCTTCTGTACTAAGGGTTAGATGAGTCTAGTGAAGTCAGTAATTTCTACAATAAACTCCCATGCTGGGTGGCTGCTGTTTTGCCCTCTTCACACTTCAAAGTCTCAGGCTAAGCTGTAATAGTTGCTCACCATAATTTTGGATGTTCCTACTCACATCCCTGTACGAGGTAGTTGGCAAGAGACCCAAAAGCTGTCCCTTAATCTGCTGCTGCCCTCACTGGAGAGTGGCATTGTCTCACAGTTAGGACATGCTTCTAGCTTGCTTTCAGGCATTGCTTAGGCAGAGAGCAGGGAAAGAGCTTCACTCCTAGGCATTGCTCCTGGGATGCAGGTTGACAAAACCACCTTATCTGTAGAAAATTCAGGTGTGGACACAGGTCACAACACTTTGCATCTGTGTGAGAGGATGGGCTCCTTTCTAGATTATTTTCAAATTAGACACTATGGACCTGTGGCTGTAGATGTGCACACTGAGGACTGAATTTCAAAGAGACTTCTCTGTCCCTCTTCTGAGAGAATCAAAGACAGACAGAAGTGAGTTTTTTTGGGATAGTGAGGACGGAGGAGGCTAGACATGACAGCTAATGTCTGGGCATTTACCCGATAAGCAAAAGTCTAATGCACATTTTTGGATTTGAATCTAGTGTCTATCAACTCAAGCAAATGTATTAGCTCAGTTGGAAATCTTGACTGTGTACTTTGTCATGGACTTCTTATGGCCATTATTTAATTCATGGGGAAATGCTTTAGTCTGTGAGCAGTAGTGTCAGAGATATCTTCTGAAACCACAAATAGACAGGTAGTGCTTAATGGATACCAAAGTAACTCCTGTTTGTCACTCTCATAGAGTACATGAAGTGTGGGGACTTGCTCCTATTACCTCCACCCAAGTGACAGGACCGTTGTGTATCACTGGGCTAGACTCAGGTCTGGGAACTCAGACAGGGGGCATCCTAAATTAGAGCTTTCCTCTTTTAACTCCAAAATAATTAAATCAGCGTTTAGTTAAAACGTGCACATCTGTGTAAAGCCCTTCCCTCTCACACTTCACTTCTCATGTTGGTTGCACTATCCACTGGAGGTAACAATAACATATTTTTTATGATTCATTTTTCTTTGTAGTATTGCAAAGTCTAGTCATCCTAGTGCCTAAAAAACTACAATTTTTGATATTCCATTGGATACAATGCATTTTACAGTTACTGTTTTTGAACAGAACATATTTGCCTTCTATTTCTAGAAGGCAGCAAGATTATAAAAATATCCTTCGAGAACCTCTGGCTTAATTTAGAAAACTGATTATGTTTGTGATGAACTGAAGCATTATATTAGGTATGAAACAAAGTAAAAGCAGATGGTCCATACTCAGAGTGCAAACTGTTGCCTTTCAATGACATGAGTAAGGATACAAGAATTTCTCAACTAGATTTCTCTGCTTTGGAGAATATCTGAGTGAGCTATTTGCTATTAAAATGCCTCTTCAGAAGAAATAATGTTTTCTAGTATTTATAAAATACATTTAGCTCCTGCAGTTGACATTAAACAAAGCTATCTTACCAACTGCTCACTGTTTAGCATGTAAATTAGCTGGTTTACTAGAATTGAATTTATATGCGAAACTTTATACAAAATCCTCTTGTTTCTCTAACCCACTAATAAGATCAGGAGAACAACACAAAACATAGATTAAGTCTGTCTTTCAGATACACTATATCTTGTTGGCATAGGGTACAGTAATATTCCTTAAAACACGGTGAAAAGTCATGCAAAAAGTGAAGAGCACTTTTTCTGAAGTGCCAGGGCATTTCGTGAATTCTCAGGATATAATTTACTGTCAAACTTTTAAGTAATTATGTGTAAAACTGTGTTCTTATTGCATCAATAATTTAGATTAAAATTATTCGCTAACACAAATTCCTGTGGAAGCTATATTTCTATTACAGGCATTCTTCTGCACTGTACTTTGCTCATCCTTCGCAATAGAGGTATTTGTGAACCAAGGATTTCTTTAATGTTTTTATATTCAGTAAAAGAATGCACAGGGGTCAAAGTAGGATTGATTTGAAGGAGTTAGATTTTAAAATCCCTTTAAAAATCAGGACAAAGGATACTACACTATTAAAATAAAATGCTTAAAAATGAAAAGTATTATGCATGCTACACAGTAGAAGATCAGATTTTTATTAATGCAAGTTTTAAATGCTGATTAATCCTCTTGAGAATCAGTTTCCCAAAGCTTTGGCCTGCATTCAAGTCTTTTTCAAAGGGGCACATCACTTCCATTATTCTGAATATTAATTGAACAACATTATAACTAAGGATACAAAGCAAGATTTAAAACATGATTACAGCTGTCATTGCTTACATCTAAATAAGTCGTTGGAAATTGAAGCTCAGGGGGAAAAAAATAAAAATAAAAAAACCTGCCATAAACCTCTCTTGTCAGGATGGTGAAGCTGCTGCCTCCCACGGCCCCCCCTGTGCTTGGGCAGGATGGATGTTCTGCGCGCTGTGCACTGACGGCTCGGCTGGCGGCTCACGCTTAATGTGTTCCCACAAACTCCCCCCCACCTTGCAAACTGTGGATGTGTTTTGTCTTGCAAAATAATAAACGTCCCAGAAAAACACCGTCATTTTTAGATGTTAACGGGAAGAGGGATGGTGACTGTTCAAAAGACTGAGCTGCCCATACACTTGTCAACTTCCAGAAAGGGTTTGTTTTATTTGTTTGGCATAAACCATTTTCTGATCCAGCTTCAGCGCATGCCTCTATACAAGCATTCATGTGCTTAACGCTAAGCAAGTGCTTAAGTGCATTCCTGAACTGGGCCAGAAGGTACTTCCTTTGAAATTTTTGTCCATAGCTGCTGTTCTTGGAATGATGCCTTTTTTGGTGAAAACTGATGTGGGGTTACAGTAACCATCTAATTCTGATTAGACAAATGGCATTATGGTAGAAGTATTAAAAATTTATAGTCCTATTTACTAAGTTTATTTGTTGGCCATAAAAAGCTGAATCTTACATAACATAAAAAGCATCCAGTCCTAATGATGAAAAAGATATAAAAAGATAATGGTGCAATCATAACATGTCTCTGAGAGTTTGTACATCTCAGTTGCAGTTTGGCATATCGCATAATTGTGTTGTGCCAAACTGGCACCAAACCACAATATGTTAGTGAAAAGGGCCCACAGTTTAAGAGGAAAATCTAGAAGTGTTAACTATACACTGTCTAATTATACAACCTTACTGTCCCAGAATGTGATTTCTGAAACCATTTCTGACATATGGGAAGAGGGTAGAACAGCTGGTCATTAAGGTTTTCTCAAGACTATTTAGTAACACACTTGAATGTAATTAAAGTGCTACATTAAATACTGCATTTGTGTACAATGTATTTTTAATCTTTATGGCATGCTGTAAAAGTAAATAAATGCAAAGTGCTAACGTTTCTCCCCTTCATCTCCTAAATTGTTAAGATACAACGACAGTCCCAATCCTTACCGTATGCATTACCTGAAGAACACTCAGGTGCTCTGAGAGCATCCTGTGCAGTGGGTAGGAAGCAAAACCAAGCTGAATTGTGCAAGATGGATATAAGTTTACTTGATTTCATTTGCCTAAGTTAAACCATGCTGACTTACCTGGATATATTTCAACAGGCAATGTTGCAATGATCATTTTATTTGAAGGTTTCCTTTGGAACCAGTCAAGGTGATGTAAAGGAACTTTGACCCACGCTGGATCTAACGCAAGAAGCAAAACTTTGTATACAAAATGTGCAAACATCTTTCCAGCAAACTTTACTCTCGGGTGTTCCAGTGGGACTTCTGCCCGAAACAATTCCATACAGATGCATATTACAGATGGGTCAAATTACAGAATTGTATTTATATTCTGTAATCCTCATTGAGAGAGAAGTACCTACAAAATCAGGACAGTTAAACACTATGCGGGATCGGGGCCCAGGTATTTATGCTTTCCCTTCCCTTTTTGTCTCTGCCTGCCTATGACATGTATTTCCATTTCTACAGGCAGCAACCTTACAGACGGGAGATCTACATGAACCTAAGGCCACTGTAAAGAAACTTACCTGACGCAGACAAAAACCATTGAACAACTCATATTCTGAAAAATTGCCTTGAGATAGGTTCCAGTACTTCATTAATGATAGCCTTAGGATTCTGTGATCCCAAAACTGTGAAGATGTTGTAGCACTGTGAATAAGATGCAATTTTGACGCATTTTTTTGGTTTGATGTACAAACACATAAGGAAAAAAGATTTAACACACTTGTTTTAGCACAAAGTGTTTCTCTATATTGGACATGTTCTTTCTGATACTGGTGTTTGTTCTACCTTCTTTAGTAACTCTTCCGCTTTGAAAAGAAAGGTCATAAATTTATTGAAAATTGAAACTGTTCTCGACTTCTCAGAATTTCAGTAAATACGTTTTAATTGACTATTTACTGAATGTGATCTAGAGCTGTTGTCAGGTTCTTCAGTTGCTTGGAAGATTTTTTTTTTCTGTGAATTCATCACTTTCTAAAAAATACTTTGTCCTGCACTATAGTCATTTCCTTTGAGTTTGAGGGATAGCTTTACACAGCATTTTCCAACATCAAATCAAAATGGGAGAAGGGAGAAGAAGCTTATAAGTTTAACAAGTCAATCAGGCTGTACCTCCAAGGCAATAAACTGGCAGTCATTAGGAAAACTATGATGAAAACCATAGAATTGAAAACATCTATGAACCGCACTCATGTGAGCTATCTGGTGACACTGATGAGTTCTCCCTGTGTATGCATCTGTGGTGAAATCAAGCGTTATGTCACTTTTCAAAGGTGGGCATAAGTTTTTATTTTCTCTGAAATATAATGTTGGGGTTTGATTTGTGAATGGTTGCTATTTGCAAATGAGCAAAAGAGAATGACATGCTGTGTTTTATGTTTTGCTGGGCATTTTCTAAATCAATCAGAATCCTTCTGTTCAAATAAATGACACTATTCCCTCTCTGCTAATGGTGCATCTGCAGCATCTTTTTTTAAAAGGGAATAGTGGCAGGAGTAGCTGATCATTCAGCCTTCCTGATGCTCTGTTCATGGATGGATTTTGAATCATGTTATACCTTGCAGCTGGTGTGTGCTATTAAAACCAAAAAAGGCCAACCAATGTGGAGAAACCCATGAAGACAAGGAGACACAACTTTCCCATGGCAAGTTAATTTGTTTTCACAAGGGATGAGAATAACTATAGATCTCACCACATTCAGTGTTAATTGCAAAACTCATCTCTCTGACTTAACTTTGCCTCATTAATTTCTTCACACACAGTTGCCAGGTACAACCACATCTAAGCACAAACACAAGCAAGAAAACATGCTAATCGAGCTACTTTTCTTACAGGCTAAGAAAATTTAAAAAAAAAAGAAAAAAACCAAAAAAATTAAAGACTGGCATATTTAGGTATTTGGAAGGTAGTCAGATGTTGTGATGGTAGAGGCTATATAAATGCTGCAAGAAGCAAACATAACTTCTTTGAAAAAACCTATCTGCAAAACCTACTGTCACCTCACTTTTTCTGAAGAGTAAATTCCATCAGGGTTAACCCCAAACCATTCACTTTTAGTTTTCTATGCTTAGAGTCCAATAACAAGAAATAAGGTAGGCATCACTTCTTTCAAACCATACCAGACGACCTTAAATCCTTTCCTAAGGCACTCAAAGACACACAGCTCCCATTGATCTGAACAAGGCATGGATATTGCCAGAAAGAGTTCATTTCCCTTCTACTCAAATAATTTTCATCCCAAAGAGGGTTGCAGGTCATGCACTGATTGTGTAAGGAAGCTGTGGGGAAAAAAATTGTTCCTGGTACTTGTGTGTTACAGAGCATAAAGGGAACAGAATGTCTATGCAAGAGGAGAACATTTCCAGGGTGATTCACTTGAGTCAATCCCCTTCTGAACCACAGGAAGAAGTTGTGTTGGAGCCACATGAGAAGATGCAAATTGATGGTGACCAGAGTGCACACATCTTGCTCATTTAAGCAAATGACACTGTTCTGTTCTTTTTCTTTATTCTTCTTGGTTTCCCACAAGTACTGTTGATTTAACCCTTTATAGTCATATCACAAGCACTGAAGCATTCCAATGGTATCCATAATTGTTACAGAGCTGTTTGTGTGCATAACAGAAGTCTCCTCATTAATTTGTCTGAAAAATTTCTGCATCTGCTATGCACAGACTTGAGCACTGAACAGTCAGACCTCTGGCTTGATTCCACTCAGCTGAACCCAAAATTAGATCTTAGAAAATAACCATCTCTAAGACAATCAACCTCAATCCAGGCCTTTCTAGCGAATGAGCATTAATTGTCCTTTGACAAAATGCGAGGAACCCACCAATGGAGTGTTTTATTGCCTGAGTTTAACCAAGGGAACTGTGTGGATAGCAAAGACTGGGGACCAGGGAGGAGCCCACAGCTCCTGCTCACTATCCAGTTGGCCAAGCCTGCCATTCTCCTCATGCCCCAGGCTGGTGGTAACATCAGCCACTTCCCAAAGAGCTTATTTTGTGGGTTTTTTAGCTCTAAAATTAGCCACAGCAGTGATTGTTATTAGATTCTTGCTCTTGGTTTAATGCCTCTTTTCTTGAGCTGAACCATTTGTTGAATGACAAGCACCAACTTGAATAATCCTTCAATCACCTGAATTATCTTGCTTATTCTTATTTTGTCCCAGAGAAGGAACTTCACATCAAATACTTTCTCTTCTACTGCTGTGTATTCTCCTGCCACCAAAGAAACAACAGGTTTTGTTTCTTTGATTTAATTTATCACACTCCATTTCCCTTTCTAGTTGTAATTTCTAATTATTTCAGCCTACTGACTCAGATATTAAATTGAGTCAAGACAAATACACATCATCTATTGATTTAAGTAATATCCACTCATCAAGTCTGCATTTTCCACCTGAGAAGTTCTTCCCTTAAAAAGAATACAGCACTCCTACTACTGTGAATCACAAAAAAATACTTGCATCTCAGTTTCTAAGAATCTTCTCACCAGGATTTCCTTGGGCAGCAGTCTGGCACAGCCTGGCTTTGGCTGTCTACCACACTGTAGAAGTGTGGTTAAATACAGTGAATACTCAGAATTTACCTATAGCTTCTACATTTACTGCCCAAGGTTAGAAAGAAATGTACACCTGAGATTATGAAGACTAAAACATGAAGATGAATTTTAAGCAGATGAAAAACGTCTTTGACATCAATGGATACATATGAAAACTATGCACCTAAATGGGGAGGGGTATTGTGTTTCTGTGGTAAGGCTCCTTTTTAATTAATTTTTCTAAATTTGTGACATTGAAGAAAGAACTGTCAGAATGTGGTAAAGTAAGCAAAACAAATTTCATGATAATTAAAAGGAAAGGAAGCCATTAGCAACTTTCACCTCTAATGATGAGACCACACAGGACATCACAGTTCAGGAGCAAGACACCACTACCTTCAGACCCAGCCCTGCTAATGCTGCCTGACACTTGGTGTCTGTCAGAGGGCCTGGACGACTGCTCAAAGCCTCACTCACAGAACCCAAAAATGCTCAAGGAGAATTTTAGAAAACTTTCAAAACTAAAAGAATCGTACTTTGAAGCATAAATTATGAGAAACAACAGCCCTAATATTTTTTTCTCCCTTCAGGAATCTAAAATATTTTAAAATTGAAATATCATTAACTTCAATGATCAATCAACTAATTTTTGAGGAAGACTATATTTTTTAACAAACAAAAAACACCCAAAAAGCAAGCAAGAAAGCAACCAACCAACCAACCAACCCACCCAAAAACCAAACCAAAACAACAAAATAAAAGAGCTTTTTGTGGGAAATGCGGAGTTTCAACCAAGGATTTCCTGAATTAGTTAAAAGAACCCCCAAACCTAAACCTCTGAGAAATTAAAGTTTGTGGGTTTTTTTCTCTTCACATAGAAGTAATTTACCGACCACTCCCAACTCCTTCTGTAGGAAAATAATGAAATTATTGGAAACATTGTGCAGGTGACAGTTCACAGCCAGCATATCTGTCTATGTAAGACCATACATGGCTCATTTGGTGAAGTGCTGTGCTGCCTGGTACTATTTACAACTGATCGGTCATGAGATAAGATAACACGCTTGGGCTGGACAAAGTCTTGAGGTTACAAGTTGCTGCTGTGCTTTCTACAGTTTGTCATTAACCAGCTATTGCAAGATGTTTAAGTACCTTCATCCTGCCTCCAGCTCAGCACTGTCTCTCTCCCTTAATAACCAAGCTAAATCAGCAGGAATAATTAGGGAATCAGACACTACTTAGTGCCAGTACAGGCAGCCAAATAACTTCTATATCTCTTCCTATTTCATAAGGTCATCTCCCTTCTTGTGAAGCTCAGTCTCTTCCTTAGAAGAAGGCACAGTATGCTAACTCATAATAATTAGATTTTTAGATCATGAAATTCTTGTATTTTGCAATGGGTTTCAGGCAACATAACATACAAAACGTATTTTTTTTCTCGCCTTTCTAGTAAATTGTCACTCCTCCAGCACATACTGGCTCATTTTTCCTGAAAACCCAAGGGAATGAAATACCCATGCCAATTCTATATGATGTAAGTAGCTAGCCCCCTAAGGATCTCTTGAAAAGGCAAGCACTAGGATTGTTTTCTGAATACTTCCTTAACTAAAATTACCACAATTCATGCTTGGGAATTCTCTAGAGACAGATGTATTGTCGTGCTTGGATAGCAAAATACAGATATCACACTTCACAGGAAATTAAAAAAAGGAGTATTCAAAGTTTATCCCTGCCAAATAATTTTAAAAGCTGATTTTTGCATCAAAGTGCTTCCTAGAAAGATGCAATAACATGGAAAGAAGAACCCTGCAATGTGTGTGTATTCAGAGTGAGATTCTCACACAGTCTTAGGTTCTCATAACAACACACGCACTAGACTTGAAGTACGCATCTCTTAATATACTCTATTACCTCATTGTCATTTACTTGTTGGTGATGAATGTGTGTGTTAACAGAACAGCATGCTGATGCATTTTTTCTGCCATTGTATGTAACATATTTTCTAATTCTTCTGCTCTATTCAGCATTTGACCCTAACGATAGGGGATTATGGTATTAACTCTCTACACAGCACACATTCTTTACAGACTTTCACTAAATACTGTAAGCCTGCTGCAGAGCGGAATAAAAGTGAAAGCATACCGTCTGGTCTTAAGCTGTGCACACAGAGGGTCGTGATCCAATTGGAAGGGAAGCAGAATTTTAAAAAGAAAGAGGTTTGACAAAATTTTAATCCTTGTCATTTTCATTTCTCTTACCCTGTGGATTTGGGTGATTTTATTTACACTGTCAGCTTGAGCCTAGGGATTGAAAATCAGGCTTTTATGGAGATTATTAAAAGTACATACAGTACACTAAAGGCTGGACCACTGCTATATGCTACTAAAAATATGAATGTGGATGCTCTATATTATACATTTAAGAAAGTATGTGCCATCCTTCCTGTAAGGCTGGACTTAGCAGTTAGGCTCATTGTGATTATGCCAAAATGCATGTTTTAACAAGGGTATTTATGTGTAGTTTCAGAGCGCTGGAGGTCCACTGAAGAACTGAGAGGTGCCTTTGGGTTTCTCTTAAAGGAATAAGGTGGCAGCATTTTAGGAGCAGTTGTGGAAGTTGTCCATATTGAAAGTTACCTGGACATTGAAGAAGCTGCTCCTTAAAATGCTGCTGCTCTCTTCATTCTACAACCAGGGAAGGGCAGCCTGATGTCTACACCAGCTTAAGAGAAACAAATGTCTTGCCACAGGTAACATTCTTCTGCAAGTTCTCTCCTGATGGTAGCCTCACTCCCACCCTGACGGAGAACTCCCAAGCCAATGTTCAGGCAGGTAGGAGATGGTCTGGACTGGAGATGTAACACGGATGTGCTAGGCTATGCTGCAAGGCAAGCCTGCCAGGCAGCTGGGGCCTCCTCAAGCCACATGGCCACCCACTGTGAGAACACTCCCTGCTCCAGATCTCCAGCAATGAGCACTAATGATTAGATCTCTGTGCAGGACTGCCTACTCTAGGGCCAGAGAAGGATGATGGCAGGAAGAAATGAGCCATGCCGCCTTCCTAGCAGCCCAGACTATTTTCTTATGCAGTGTAGATGCAGATGATGTGTTGTGGGAGCTGCTTCCATGCCCTTTGAAGTTTTTGGACCCTTGAGCAGAGTTTTTCTTACTCCCCTCGTTCCTCACGTACAATTTTGCTGTAGCAGCTAACACAGAGATCCAAAGAGGCATGGAAATAAAAGCAAATGCAATGAGGGTTTGGGCTCAGGCTACAATAATCCCTGAGCCCCCAAAGTGGCTAAATATCTCAGTTTCCACCTGTCCTGCGGAAGTGTACACTGGGTTTGGCAGTGGTGAAACTTAACAGCACTCAGTAACTCACGGATGGTTTCAGTGGAACAGAGTCATAGCCCTGAGTCCTGCAAACGCTTCACACATACACCCCCTTCATTCCTCCGTCATGGACGATTGTGTTGAAACTGCAGGATTGAGGCCATAGTCACTAGAATTTCACAGAGACCTTGTTAATAAGGTTATTAAAACAATCCTGCTTGGACTCTGGGAAAGGGGAAGATAGCTTTTCCAGGATTTTTCTGGTCAGGGAATCACAAATGTTATTTTTCCATCCAAGGAAACTGTTTGCTCGAAATCAAGATACGTGACTCTTGCTGTCCTTACAGCTCTGTAACCTTGGCTATACGAGGCATGTAAAATAGGGGTTTATTGTGCTAAGGAATGAAATGGGCAGAAGCGCATGCACAACTTGGCCATCTCACAATTAAAAATGGACTTAAGCTGGCTCCACCTAACCAGAGTGCCAGCAGCACAGGATTTTTGAGATGTGCTGCTTCTATACCTCCCTCAGCCAATTTCCAATGCAGTTAGGGTGCCTCCTGATAACAGGGCCAGAAACAAAGCCCATGGAGGACAATGGGGATCTGTCCTTCAATAAAAATGGCAGGTGGATCAGGCCCACTTGGAAAATTTTGGCTGCTGTTCTGAGTGGCTCTCAGTGTTCCAGTGTCCCACTAAGACATCCCAATTGGCATCTCATAAAAATCAAATTGGCATCTCATAAAAATCCAGGCTAAAAATGACAGCCTTAGGTTGGAAGTCTCTGACTACGACCTCATCCTGCAGAGGTGTTCAATGCTCTCAGCTCCCACTGAATTCACCACGAGCTGAGCAGGCTCAGCACTTGTCAGGATTGCTTGCGCTCTGCAGGATTGGACTTATTGTCCTTAATACTATCTCATTCTGGTTATTCCCTATTGCCCAAGGATAATCCCATGGCATTATTCCCATTATGCCACTTGCCATTCCCATTATAGTCTTTAACAATGTTTTAAACCTATCTTTCATTTTCAATTTCCTTAGCAAAATATCTGTATTTTAGTAGTATGCATTTATACAGTCTTCAAAAAATGTGTTTTTATTGTACATATGGCACTATCATGTACTTTATGAGTCTGGTAGATGAAAACAACTCTGAATACAAGGGGAATCCATATGTCTAAATATTTTTAGCATGAACACTGTTACCTGTTCCCAGTCATAAAAGTATAATTAAACAGCACGTATTAAAACAGTGCACCACAGGAATCCTTGCAGCTTACTTGTCTGTTTCATACAAGGGGGGAATTCTTTTACTATCTTTAGGCTGGAAAGGAAGGAAGAAACCTTAACAACCATTTTATGTCTTTAGCATGTGCAAGTAACAAAGCAGAGTATCAGAGATCTTGCAGGTCACTGTAGTTTTGATTCATCTTTCTCCTTGATTAATTGGTAAGCTGCTGCCCAATGGTGGCTTCAAAATAATTCATAAGCAAGACTTCTCCTGCATCTCTGTGAATCTTTCTTGTGTCAGAGCCACCTGGTATTGCATGTGGCTCCACAAGTGAGAGTTGTGTCAGAAAAAGAAGAGATAGGTCCCCTCCTGCCTGCCCATTTCCTAAATCCCCACTTTGTTCCCGTATAAAGCAATGCCTCCCCTCCTTAGGTGGGCAGGAGGTCAGAGTCCTCCAACAAGCATTGCTTTAGGGCCAGCAATGATTTCTACCTGAATCCCAAGCCAGCAGCAATGCCTGACTTATGTCACCCTCAAAAGTGTTCCCCTGAAATACAGCTGCTTCCTAATTTAGGAATTCCTAATTTTCAATCTATAGCAGCCAAATATTGGAAAGCGCAGATACCTGGCCCACTGGGCTGCCCAGTCCAATATGAAGCAGCATAGAGGTAGTGTTCTAGCCTGTTTTCCAGCCTGTTTTCTGACTTCTGGCTCCAGAGGGATTGCTGTGTGCATGCTGCCCACAGGGCCCTGCATCTAACTTGAGAACTTGAGGTCATGAAGGAACCCAGGGCATGAGGAACTCCTGTGTCAGCAAGTTGTTTTTTCAATGAGGAACTACTGTGTCAGCAAGTTGTTTTTTCAATGATGTCTTAGTTATGGCCAGTTCAACACATCATGAAAGACAAATAATTTCAGGTTGAGTTAAAATTGACATTTGGAAGTGCCTTTTTTTTTTTTAAGAAGAATAAGGAATGTAGGAAATAAGGATGGAAAGGGTCAACTGGGCCAGCAAGTGCAGACTTTCACAGATGATTAGCTTGGAGAGCCACAGGCATTCTGCCCAATGTGTCCCTACACACTCCTGGCCCTGGGAGTCTGGAACAAACTTTACACTTCATCATAAAGCAGCTGCAAACTTAATGAGCCCCGGGAACCAAAAAGGCAAGATGCAATGCATTGTCAATAGCCCAAACCTTTGAGATAGAAGGAAACCATTAGGTGAAATCTTCCGCAAATCTGAAGAAATTCAGACAGGTGAAGACAATCCCCTCTTTTGCAGAAATTCCTTGCTTATCCAAAATCTTGTGATCACTTTAAACTTGAGCTTATGAGCGAGATACATGCAGAGATTAGTGGCTCTAGTCTACCTCCTGCTCTTTCATGGTTCAGAAGTGAAAAAGAGACTAACCTAGAAGTCTAGCAGTGCATAAATGAAAAGTAAAAATGACCCTTCCTGACCTCCGCGGACTGCAAACAAAAGTCCTGAAGCATGTGATTAATAGAATAAAGCAATGGTGCAAATAAACAACGAAGTCTCTTTTCAAACTCAGCTGCTGACATCTAAACATCAGATAGCAACTGATCCACATCACAAGCCTCATTTTCTGTCCCTAAGAATTCTGTGATACAATCGTTTTCGTTAGCGTACCCAACTGCAGCCTTAACCAGTGAATTTCTCCATTCCCAAATATCAGAATACCACTTCCTCGGGTGGATAAAAATCTCTCTCTAAATTTCTAGTTTAAATGTATTAATAACTGACTTGTATTTACTTGATCTTGTACCAGTAATATTTAACTAATTCTTTTTGTTTTTGAAGCTTACCTCCCTAATTTCTTTGTGAGAACTCGTCCCCTTTCATCTTAATTTTACTGGAATAAGCATTTAAAGTGTTCAGTATTTCCTTATAAAACAAAGAAAAGTTTTAGTACTTTTGAAAAGTTTCAAGTATTTAATGTCATATTGTAATTAATTTTTGGTCCACTATGAAATAAACTCCTTAATTTGAATACACAGTTTTCTAATGGTTTTAAAATATATTTTTCTCTCCTGGGCACAAAGAAGACAGACTGAAAGCTTAAGAATTGATGGAAGATATTACTTTGTCCAGTTCCAAACAGAAACCAAGAGTTACCAAACAGATATTTAGGAATGGAATTAAAGAGAACAAGAAAATAAAACCTAGGCAAATAAGCCAAAAATTTGAACTTGGATGCACTGGTAACTTTGAGTCCCAGAGTTCTGAATGAAGTATGTGACAGGTTACAGGAAAATTGAAGGAGGAAATTTTTTTTTAACAATTCGGAATAATCCTAAACCTCACATAAATGCCATATTTTTAAGTTCATG
Organism: Campylorhamphus procurvoides; assembly: GCA_013396655.1. NCBI lineage: Eukaryota > Metazoa > Chordata > Aves > Passeriformes > Dendrocolaptidae > Campylorhamphus > Campylorhamphus procurvoides. The sequence goes on along the minus strand of WBMV01003664.1, from coordinate 648,386 downwards.
TTCATTGAATGTTTTTCCATTTTCATTTCAGAATTCAGAGGCCTCTGTTGATGTCAACAAATGGAGTTGATTGAGGTTCCAAGGGATGCAACCATCCATATTTTCTCAGGTTTTAAGCTCATACTCTCTGACCTTTGCCTCCTTTTTCCATCTCCTCTAAGTTTAGGGCCTACATTTTCATAACCTATAATCCTTCCTATCTGTATGGATAAAATGGCTTTCTTAGTTTCACAGCATTTTTTGTATATATTCAAGATCATCTTACCAGTAACGGGGAAGCCTTCCCTGTTCCCTGCTCCATCCATCTGGTCACCACACGGCTTTTACATCTCCAAATGCTGCAAGTTGAATAATGGACTAAAGCAAAATAATGACTCCATTACACGACACATCTCCTTCTCGTAAATTTCAAAGCCAGATGAGACCATTATCACCTGCTCTGATCTCCAGCACAACATAGGACTTCCTGAGAGAGATTCCTCACTTCAGGATAGGAAACAGCAGTCCTGACTCATAGCTCTGGCCCAATGTAATGATGGACATCTCCCAAGAAATAAAAAGAGCAATCCTGTTTCATGTACTGTTGCATGAGACTTTTGATTACTTTCTGACGAAAATAAATGAACATAAATTTTAAGATGAGAAAATTCCAAACATACTCTCATTGCTCTTAAAAGTTAATTTAATACCAACATTAAATAAATAAAAAAGAAAGGAAAAAAAAGAAAAAAAGAAAAAAGGCCATTTTGGAGAAAATTATTATTATTATTGCCAAAATTGCATACTTAAAATAGCACATCTTGTCTTTCACTCTATGACTTGATAACAAGAGCATATATATTATATCTCAACCCCATAAAATCATATTCACTGACCTTTGTTGTCCTCTTAGGACAGCACAGCACTGGTTGCTCCCTTGGGGAGGGGAGAAGTGATTGCCCTGTTGTTGAAAATGTCACATTCAGGGTGCAATACAGTATTCAGCAGAAGCTGAAATGTAACTCTGACTAAAGGAAATGGACTTAATCACTTCTCATAACAACTGTGTTTGGGAATTCTTCCACCAGCCATAAAGGGACAGTAGCAGAGTTAGAAACCACCACCTACTGAAAGTAGAAAACTGCATCCTGAAGCACCTGGCATAAGATATTTATCATAAACTTCTCGTTCATGTACCAGCCTGCTATGTCTCAGTTTTACCGACAGTGCTTTGGAACAGGTGTGGAGCCAGAGAACACGTTTTTACCGTACCAGGTCCTTTTGTCTTCCTTGCTCTCAGGTTCCCAAGGAGCTGCTCTGCTCCTCTGTGCCCGGGCATGAGCATCCCTCCCTCTGTGTAAGGCAGCCAGGGGAAGGAGCAGCTGGATCCACCAGCAGCCGTGCAGGCGTGCAAATCGAGCAAGTGTTTGGTCCGGAGGCCATTCACAGCCCCATCCTCACAGCAGCAGTTGGCTCACTCCTGGTGGAGATAGAGCATATGCTCTACTCTATACACCCTATCTTGTGATTTTATTGCCCCAGTTCACTCTGCCTATAGTGGCAAGTACAGGTCCTCAAATAAATATTCTTTACCTCTTTTTTTTTCATCAGAGTCCACAAATATTTTCAGAAAAGGTGAGTATTTTTACTGCTTTAAATCTCTATCAAAGACTACCTAGTGCACCAACCAGAGGAGGGAAAAGCTCTGAGCTAGTCAATAGCTAAAATATTGCAGGGATTATCACTGGAGAAATATTAAGTACCCTCCAGATGCTCATGGAGAAATAGAGTATAGAAAATATGGGAGAGTCTTGCACCAAGAAGTCAGGGAACATGGAAATGAACAGCCCCATGAGGTTTAAGACAACATCCACAAGTCCATCATACAGGGGTGGCATTCCCCAGTACTTGCACATGCCAAGATTATTAGTCTTGTACAATGTACATTTCTGCTGGAAAAAAATTGACACTGATGGTCTAACTCTTGTCTTGCTTTACCACCAGAAAATTCTTTAATAAAGATCTCTCCTTCACAGCTTCAGACAAGCAGACAATACTGTGAGGTACAGGTGAAGAGCACCTATACATCTCAGGGTAGCACTAGTATACTTCAGGAACCTGGTTTCAGTATGAATCAATTATTTCTGACCACCAGACCATGTAGGATGGTTCCCATCCAAGAGCCATGCTGAAGAGCCATGCTCCTCTCAGTGTATGGACTGGTTGAAACTGGTGTTTCAGATCCACATTCCTGCTTTATCTTCTAGCAAGCCCAGCAGAAACAACCCAAGGAGACTTTGCTGCCTTCCCTCTGTGGATAGGGGGCATTCTGACCTGGAAACATGTGCTTGCTATCACTGGCAATTTATCTTGCACTCTCCCCAAGCTGCGTTTTCAGAATAAGTGTCCTGACCCCAGTCCCTGTCAGCCACATCCTAGATCTCCTTTCATGTGCGTATACGCATAACCTAAGATTCTTTTACAGATCTCGTTGCTCAGGCCCAGTCTCTGTTCCACAAGTTGGCATGACGGCAGAATACCAAGTAGGAGGTTTTGGCTTGTGTGTAGAATTTGGAGAGCGGTTTTGTAGTAAGTTGCTATACTTTTTGGCTTGCAAGCCCTGGGAGCATATGGCCCATTGCTTGCAAAATGCTGATATTTTAAAATTGGGGGAGGAATAGAGCATGGCACATTTATTTTACTTCTTCAGTGCCACTATTTTTGCCAAAACCTTCCCTGCCACACCATCCTGGATCATGCTGTTCTATCCATCTTTAAAGTGAAACCTCCACTAACTAAAAAGTGGATGCTGTAAGACAGTCTTCTAAAAGGCCTGAGAAAAATAACCTTTCTCTACTCAATATCCAATATGAAATGCTGTCAACTCATAGCTAAAGTGAATGAGCAGACAATGCAGCACTACTTCTACTCATTCTTGAACTCTTTGCAGCTGGCCTTGCTCATACTTTCAGCAAACATCTCTTCTTTTCCAAGCAATCAAAACTTTTATGGACTGTTATTTCCTTCCTCTCGACTTCCCAAGAGCTAACACCAGCACACTCGAGATGCTGCAGACTTATCATTTCCACCTTGAACTAGTGGTTGACCTGAAGAGAGAGGTGCCAGGAAATGAAATAGAGTTTTAAGTACAGGCAGAAGAACGGTGTTAATCCAAGTGCAGCTCTGCTAAACCATTACAGTAGCTGTCAAAATATATCCAATTTTATTTTTTTTTATGTCTTCCTCAAGCCAATTAATAATGTTGAGAAGCAGGATATTTTGGTTTTGGAAAAATTGAATGATCAGTATATAAAGGTAATCTGCAAGATATTAATTTACTTGAATTTTGAAAATGTTTTTGGTAAGATTCCTCATAAAATACTATTAAGGGAAATACATAATCACAGGGCTAGAGATGAAGTCTTTGTTAAGGATTAAAAATGGGTTAAGTAATGGAAAACAAAGAGTCATAATAAAGAACTTCCTCTGAGAATGGAAAGAGGTTAATGGTAGGGTTCCCTTATCATCTGTTTTGGGACGAGTTTTGTTGACTATTCATGTAAATGACTGAAAGGAGACAATGTAGAGGGATTGGGGATACTTGGGTGATGCCATCTTATTTTTCTGGACCTGGTAATGCAATTTTATTCACACAAATAAAGCCATTGACTTTCACACAAATAAAGCCCTTGGTGGGCTGTGTGTAAGAGTTACTTGCATAATCCCGACAGTGCTTTCAGGGACTGACTTTTGGTTAATAATAATTACGAGAGGGTATGAAGAACTCCAGGTAAATTGGGAAGTGTGATGGCAAGTTAGCTGAGTTAAGGATTCCCTGAACAGTGCGTGTTACAAAAACTCCCTAAATCTTTTCATAAACACACAGAATCACTTACCTGTGGAGTCTTTTAGGAACAGAAAATAAGGATTCACAGAAGGTAAATTGTGATGGACCCAGTTCCACCCACCTTAATTACTCTGAACAGTTGTTTAACATACAAAGATCTGTTTGTTCCAGGGGATTATAAAGGGTGAAAGAACAAAAGAATCATCACTTAATGTGTCACCCCACAAAGCAGAAATTAAAAGCTGAAAAATAGGGTGAGTATACTGAAAAATCGAACACGGAAAACGAGAGCATGCTGTAATGACATTATATATATATATTTTTTTAAAAATTCCTTTTTCTAATTTTCTCTTTAGCTTCATTCCCTGAAACACTACTAAGAGATATTTTGTATTGGAAATGTCCAGAAAAACAACTCAGTGTTCAGGGATAATAATGACACATAATCTCTCCTCTTTGTGGAATAATCTCCCTGTCATAGTGGCAGAAGCCTTATCCTCAGAGAAGAGCTAGCAAGAACCTGACTGAGGAATTCAATGTGATGGACAGGAAAAACCATTCAACGAACAGCTAGCATATGCCATATCCTGCAGGAATGCAGCCCTTCTATTATCTGATGGCTCTTGCTGCACCAGAAATCAAAGATGTCTTGGATTATCTGGGGGTGGGTGGGGAGAGAGAGATGCTTTCTCATTAAGCAAATAAGGATGGGTATATTTCCATAACCTGATTTGTAGGTGTTCATGGATGAGCTTAGGGAGTCATAACAGATAAACTGAATGCCTTCCTGCCCATATCACTAGCTCCTGGGGTTGCCTTCAACAGGTCACTCCAGTATTCCCCAGCCTCTGCATCCTCCTGACACACACACCAAGCTGTTGTGATTCCTAATTAATTATAGTGATGGCTCATTTACCAGACCTGAGGATTCCTAATTGAAAAGTACCAGAAAAGTTTGAACTGTTGTGTTATTTTAAAGTGTAAAATTCTAATGACTTCAGCAGCTTTTCACTGCTCACTGGGCAGCCAGTGAGTGGCTGGAATTGACAGCTACTGGCTGCCTTATTACCACTCATGTATCCATGGAAATGGATGACAGATATGCAGAAACAACAGGAAAGTTTTTAAAAATATGACTTTGCTCCATAATAGCAAAAAATGGTCACACTAGAAGACATAAATTTCAACAGAGGAATTCAAAGCACTTTCCAAGATTTGCTCCCTTTCCATGCAACTCCTGTGAGCAAAGCAAAGAGCTGGGAGGAGACATTGCAGCCCCGCTATGACATGGAGCCAGGCCTGGGACGTAGGAAATCAGCAGCTGCTCAGTAGCACAGCACTGCAGTATGAGACAGAAAGTGAAGATAACGATGCCCAGTTGAAACCATCGCCCCAATGGAATTATCTGGTGTGGAATTTGGCCCAGGCAGTGCACTTCGCACCCCCCCTCTTTGCAAGAGCCTTACTGTTGGTGTTTTTGGTGATCCATCTTCTAATGTCAGGAAAGAAAAGTGAGTTTTAAACTAGCAGAAGCTGCAGAGCACAACTGAGAATCTCTGGCCACATAGCCAAGTGCTGACTTTCAACCTCCAGACCTGAAAGTCATGCCCTACTTTATTTTTTGTCTATGTAGAAATAGTGTTTGTGGAGTGAATGAGAACCTTCAAAACACAGAACCATTCAAATTATCCCTGGCATTAGGCTACACAAGCTCTTCAACCTCCACTCCCTTATGCACTATTGTGGTCCAACAGTGGAAATAAGAGAATAATTGAATTTCCGTGCTCTCCGTCCCCTTCTCTGATGCTATACTTCCTACAGGTCCTTCACAGTGCAAGACTGTGCAAAAGATACCACCTTGTGTGCATCTTGTAGTATAATTGAATTGGGGTTGTTTAGCACTAATAAGGTCTCTCTGGAGTCCACATGTTTGATTTATGCAGTGTTATACCAGAGAAGGGCAGCCCACACTTGCACAGCAGCAAACACTCTCAGCCACTGCCTTGGCCAGCACACAGGGAACCCAGGGGTGTTGCAGGTGCAGCTGCTACTGACCCAGGAGCTACAAGCGATCAAACAGCTTCCTTCCATTATTGTATCTCATCCACCAACACCCTTTCCTCAGCCCTGAGTCTCTGTATATACCACCAGACTCTTTCATTATTTCCTTTGTAGTTTTCTTTTACTAGTGCTGCCTCATGTTCAGTTTCTATCAGCCTCTTGTTATTCTTCTCCTGTCTGAAAAAATGCTAACCCTTTGTTTTCATTAATTTACTACTCTGTGTGACCACAGGCATTAAAGATGAGACCCCAAAGGTCATTATACCTTCAATTCAATCAATTAATTTAACCCTCTGTAGGAGGTTTAAATTAATTTTCCTAGCACATGGACTACTCGCCACTTTTTATTTATGCAGTGTAAACTAGAGACTTAATTCACAGAGGAGATCATAAGGCTGCACCTAAGCTGAAGGACCCAGAATATTCCTTCTGGTCTTGGTACCCTCCCAGGCTGCACCCAGGTCTCTGCAGAAAAGGAGAGGGAATCTGAGTGCTCACCAGGACTGGACTAGACTTGGACAAGGAGAGAGTGTGATGCTGCATCCTGCCATTGGCTGGACTCATCAGCTTAGACATGACCCACTGGACTACCCTCTAACAGAAGAAAGAGCAGGGATATCAGAGGAGGCTCTAAGCATGAGTTAGAGTAACAATTACAGGTAGGATATCTACAACACCTGATTTGGATGAGCAAATCCTCTGGAGTTCCACACTTCCCTGCTCTGTAGTTTTTGATCCTGTTCCTGTGAAGCTTGTGGATGGCATTGATACCTCAGTGGGGCTACTCACATGGAGAAAAATGTGTCTCAGACTGTACCTGCCAAATCAGAACACACCTAGTAAAAGACTGAGATCCTTGTGTTGGAAAGCTATCACTCATGTAAGCAGGACCGAGAAGTTTTCAGTGGTCACCTTCAGCTTCCTAACACAGTAGTTCAGTTGCAACACTCCTTGTCCCCTTTTCACATTTATCTTTGCATCTCAGAGACGGTTGTTGCAACACACTTTGCCTGCTCTACTACCAATGCGGTGAAAGAAAAAACCAAACCAGTTTGCTACATCACTTCTAACTAGCACTACACATGTGACTGATCACTACTGGAAAATCTAAAACTCAGATAAAAATCACTAAGCTTTTTTTAACACCTGAAATGAGCCATGTTGTAAAGGAAACCTGTAATAATGAGATAATATGAATTAAAAATAAATAGTTCCCATGTTTTCAAGCAAGCAAAGCAGCATGAAAGCACTGCTGGAACACGTATTTAAGTCCTATTATTTGAAGGGTAGTATTTTCTTGTGCCTAACCTGTGGTTTATTTGGAGGAGTACTAGACTTTTTTGTAATGTATTAAATTTTGATATACTATATTTAGATCCAGAATTCTTGAATATCATAAAATTACTGGATAATAATTGTTAAATAAAAGCCAGTGTTGATAGTTATTTCCCAAGAAACTTATCAAGCAGCAACAAAAGAGGCAGATCAGTTTCTACTGTATATCAAGAGAAACAAGACTCACACTTTATGAAGTAATTGTTAAATGCTGATGCCCAATACTAGTTAATAATATCAAGTGTAATGGGATCAGAAAGATACCTGTTTCTAAGGTTAAAAATCATCCTAGATATATCAGACAATGAGAGGAAAAGTGACTTACTAACATTTGTGCTTGATGGTGTCTTCCTTTTCCTCCTCCAACTGAAGCTTGGGACAGATGTTTTTCTTCAAATGCTAGAGTACAAGGACGCAAAAAAGGTCACAGGAAAACATCTCCTGCACAAACTAGAAATAGGACTGTCCTTTTCCAGTTAAAAAATGTTTATATGAATGTCAGTCTTATGAAGGAGACAGGACTAACCGAAGTGGAAACAGGAGTCTTCTCCTCAGGCATAGCTTCTTGCCAAGGTGACATTGGTACTGGCTGAGATGAAGCACCCACCTGTTCTATGCCATTGCCCTTGTTCACTCTTAGACCTCTTCCCTGTCCCACATACAGTGGAGATGTACCCTTTGGTAACTACTTCCAGCTACCTTTGGTAGCTATTTCCCATCACCTACCCCTAGCCTGATCTGCATTTTAGTATATGGCACATTCAGAGAACCACAGAATTGCTGGGCTTGGAAGGCACCCCTTGAGACATTCCTCACTAAACACGCCTCTGGCTTTGGCTTTCCTAACCCAAACACTCCGTTTTTGCACAGTGCCTCTCTGTTTCTCATAGTTCACCTTCCCCTGCTTCCACCTTTTTTATGCTTCCTTTTCGTGTTTGAATTTTACCAGGAGTTTATACTTACAGACATCATATCACTTTCATTTGATTTCTGCATGTCAGGATAGATAATTTTTTGAACAGGTGATCTTTGAATCAGCTCTTCTGGACTCCTTTTCTCTCTAGAGCTATATCCCACAGATTTTTTGAAGCAGGTCTCTGAATAGGCCAAATTCTGCTTTCCTGAAGCCCAGGGGTTTAATACTGCTTTTTGCTGTTGTTCCCTCCCCTCTGGATCCTGAACTCTGCCATCTTGCAGTCACTGCAGCCAAGGCTGCTCCAACTTTCATGTACCTGACAGGTTCTTCCTTTTTAAGTCTGAGGTCCAGTAGAGTGGCTCCCCTCATCAGCTCCTCAATCACATGTGTCTGAGGCCACCACCAATGTACTTCAGAAATCTCCTGGATTAGTTGTGCCCTTCTGTGCTGGCCCTCCAGCAGATACCAGGGTGATCAAGTCTCCCATGTGGAAGAGAGCCCACAGTGATCAGGTTTCTTACAATTTCCTGAAGAAAGCCTCATCTACTTCTTGATCATGCAGTCTGTAGCAGACATCCATCACAATGTTGCCCACTTTGGTTTGCCTACTAATCCAGTCACATAAAGCTGTCCCTTTAGCCTTGTGTCACTGAATATGAGGTCCATCCTGTCCACTACAATCTACACCCTTACTTGTGTCTGTGCTTCTCTTTCCAATTCTACTGGTACCATATCTTTACTATTGTTGTGACTTCAGTTTTCCTCAGAAATGGAAGGAACTGTTGACCAAAACCATCATTCTCCCCATCCCTGACTGTGACACTCTTCTCTCATTTTCCTTCATCGCTTTCCCTCAGGTTACATGTTGAGATTAATCTATGGGTCCTTATGTATATGGTTCTTCTCTTGCTTGAGTCTGCAACCACCTCTTTCTAGCATCTCTCCTTTCTGTCTTGGCCACATATCAGACTTGTTGCCCAATTCCTGCCTTTAATCTCCACAAGCACACATTCCTGGTTTCTTTCTAAGTGCTCTTTAGACTCCAGGACAACCTTCCAAGTTGGCCATTCTATGAAAATTCAAATGGCTCCTTAGAACACACCTCTGCAATGCTTTTCTGAAAAGAGCCTGCTTACCATCCTAACAGCAGCCTGCTGCCATGAGTCTTATCCACATCCTTATCACAGACCAATTCCAGCAAACACCAGTTTCTGAGATATTAAAAATATGCCATTTCCTTAGCAGGCAATGCAGACTTCATTGAAAGCTCTCCTTTGCCCCTGACCTCACTCACATTTGCTTTATAACAGCTTATACCCCTTTAGCAACAGTGAAGTTATTTCTGGTTTGCACGTTGTGACTTGTGATCAAAGCCAGGCCTATTGCCTATCTCTAGATACAAAAAAATCTGGCCCACTGAAACATTGCACAGTACCTTATTCTTAAATATCTACCTTGAAAGCATGCAATTCACTTATGAATTATTAAAGCCAAGCAATGGCAGCATCCTAAAGGACTAAGCAGACAATTAGGTTGGTCCTTATAACCCCAAGAGTGATTAGCAACAGCCATCAGCACGCTGCAACTGCTTGTTGAGCAAGTGAGTCAGACAGCAATAAGGACTTTTAAGCAGCCAGCAAAAGCACTCAGATTCTTCTACAGGAGAAGTTTATTACAGAGCTCAGCATCTGTGTCTTGCAGCTGCCAAGTGTCCTCCATGTGTTGTTACAGCTGCTGATTCTGCTGTTAAGGAAGGGGGAGCAGAAGGATGAAAAGAGGCAGCGTCAGGAATGTTCAGTTGCCGTAAAACAGTGCCAAGCAGATATTCACGTTATCTGTATGCAGAAACTAAGCCATATAAACATGTGAGCTCACGGCTCTTTGCTGGCTGGTCTCACACTACAGAGAAATCATGTGACAAAGCCACTAGACACTTTTCAAACTACTCCAAATACAGGATCTGCTGAAACCCTGAAGTAGCATGCCCAGCTATATCAGTTTTGTGACATGACATGCTGTGCTGTGACTTGTGAGAACAGGCCAGAAAAGAAGCAAGAGGCTTCAGGGAGAACCAAACCAAGGGGAAGCAAACTCACCACTTCACAGGCAAGACAATGAGGTGCTTCTCAGTGTCAGTGCACCAGCATATTTTTAGGTACTGTCACACCTCAATTCAACAAAACTCTATAAAAATGATACTAAAGTACACCATGACACAGGAACTCAGCCACTACCAGGTGCAATATGCACAAGGCTAAATTCCTAGAGGCTAAAACTAGGTCGTTTGCCTTCAGTGGCTGTGGGCACATGAGCTCCTCTCACAGGAACCACACTGCCCTGCAGCAGTGAATGATCAGGTAATCACTGCTAATTTTGGACTGCAAAAGACCACCAACATGATCTTGGAGCATCATATGGTGCTAGCCCTGGAGCAGACACACTCTCATTGCCAGACATCTCCCAAAGGATGATTCTTCAATTTGATTGTGCCAAACTTGTATTGACCCATGGTACTCTCCAACATGGGCAGGATCATAGTGATCAAGTTGGTGATTCAAGGGTGATTTAAGTTGGGAAGGACCTCAGGAGGGCATCTAGTCCAAATCTCTTGCTCACATTTAACTCACATTAATCTCTTGCTTAACATTTAACTTCAGTTAAATGAACTCTTAAGAGTTAAATTGAACTCTTTCATTTGAAAGAGTTCAAATGAACTCTTTCCTTTGTTCCCAGGTATAAGCAAATAGCATTGATTTCACCTAGCCCACAGTAAGCAGCCCACCCAGGAATTTCTTAACCCTTGGGAGGTAAAAATCATGATAATTTATATGTAGGCCAGATCTTCTTGCCAGGACCAGCACACATTGAGCACAGCTTTGTTACTGAGTACCAAGAAAACATCTTTCTTTCTCGTTATGTCTGAAGTCAAGCTGAGTCCATTTACCTTAAAGACACCTAAAGACCTCTGTGATCCATGGCCTAGAAAACCCAGAGAGAGATTAAAAACAAAGAACACAGGCCAGATTGTAGCCTGGCTTTGAAGGGAGCTGAAAAGCAAAGAGAGTCTTTGGAGGAATATCTGCAGAAATACAGTGAAAAAAACGGAGGGCTAAAAATTTTCTTAGCATCAATGTTCTGGACCATCTCTTTTTCTTAAAAGGGTACATTGCCCCGGTCTTTGAGGGAAAAAGTAGTTTTATGGTCTTAAGTCAGGCAGGTGCCCTTCATCCTTACGCACTCCAGCCTCAGATCTATCTCTGGCTATGGCTGCCAATAGCCATAGGCTGTGTCTCTATGAGCCCATACCTGTGCTTTTAGTCTGTACATACTGGGCCCCAGGACCTCCTCTGGTGGGCAGCCTTTGGGGTTCTGTCTGAAAGGCTTTCAAACGGAACATAACAGGTTGGCTGCCCTTGCTCCTTGCCTCTCTCACTGGGCAACACTGGTTTTCTGCCTCCTAATGGGAGAGAAGCTGCAGTCAGGACAAACAAGTAGCACACTACTCTATTCCCTTGCCCTTCTATGCCCTTTCCTTTGTCTTTACGGATGGCATGGAGAAAGTCTGGAGTACAACTCTTGTTCCTTTCTGAGTAAGATGGTGAGATGCCCCATCCTCTGACTTGTGGAGTCAGACCAGCAGAGTAGACTTACAGCAAAGGTCTGTTTGCTCATGGAGTTCCATTGCCACATGTGAAAGCTGTGTCATGGTCCAGAGACAAGCATCACTTTGGCAGTTCAGAGTTACATCTAAGCCCAGGAATGCACCAAGTCCTACCTGACCTTCTCTGCCTGTAACTGTTGTCTCTGAGGTATGCCCCATTGCCCACTTAGGAACTTGTACTGCTCTTTATTGCCAGGGATTAGCCAATGTGTGAGGAGAACCAAGCAGCACACTACCTCTGGTTTGCAGGTGACACTAGAGAACTACTCTGTCCAGGAGTGGTTCCAGGAGAAAATCACTGGAGAAGGACAAACCTCATCCTCACTGGGAGCAGCAGAGGTAATGGTTTGGGTGGTTACCTGCGAATGCTGCAGGGAAAGGGCAAGTGCTGACCTGCGCTGTCCCAGGTGGCCAACTGAGACACATGCTAGCAGCCCTGGTGTTGGCACATAGAAGTGCCCAGGGATCTTGGGGTGCCTGAGTGCTCCCCAGTTCTCTTCTTGCACTCCTGTTTGTGGGCACCAGAGGAGTGCTGCAAGGGCCAGACAGGGGGATCATGTCTCCAGTGAGCAACCATGGCACTGCCATGACCAGACAGTACGGAAAAGAGCCAGGTGGGTTTTTTGTGTACCTTGGGTGAGAACACCCCAAAGGAAGTAGTGCTAGGTATCCACCAACTTCAGCTTATTCTTCTTGGCATCATTAACTCCAAAAAGAAGCATATCTGGGAGAATGAGGAATAATTTTTTAACAGGAGATATGAAACTGAGGTCAATAGAATGTCCATGACACATTTCATAGAAGCAAACTACTTGATGTATTGGAGTAACTATATGTTGTTCATCCAAGCATTATTTAAAATAAAAGAGGCGACATAAAGTTATTTTAATAGCTGTGGGTAAACCTCAGCTAGGGTGTATGTGTTTGTGTGTTGTCTCAAGAAAAGAGGATGAACACCAATGAAACCTTTTTTTTAGAAGTGTTTATGCTAGAAGAAGCTTCCAATTTGTCTCTGAAAACTCAAAGTCATGTCCCTACAGCTAGTCTTTGAAGCAAAGGAATTTGTATATTGCATTAGGCAGTATCATATTAGGAAATGTTTTTAACGGTGTTTAGTGATTGAAAGTAAGATACAATAGCTTTGTGGCAAAGAAGCTTATGCTGAAGGTCCTTCTTAATAGCTTTTATATTACTGTAAATCATGATGCTTATGGTTTACCTTTCATTAATTCAAATGAAGCACAAATCAAATGACAGCTGACAGCCTATCAACAGGTTAGTTTAAACAGCTGAATACTATTTTATTTATATATATTTCAGCTGTTAACAGGATTTTTAATTTAAAATAGTTTTGAGGTTTTTATCCATGCAATATGGCTGGAAGACTGAAAGATGAGAGCAATATTTAATTTACGCTTGTAAGATATGGGTATTTGGAACCCATTAGAAATTGACTTTTTTGTTCTCCCTTTTAATTTTGATTCTTTCACCGGAGATGCCAAGACTAATGCTGTCATGACAGATGGAGAGAGCTCATAGAGACATTCTACAAAAATTATTGGACCAATGTGTCATTACCATGTAGTACCTTCAAAATGTCACAATGAAAGTAAAATTCATTGTAGAAAAGGGACATTGTGCCTGTGGGGACAAGGCCCCAGTTCCACTCCTAGGTGCTCGACAGCATCACACCAGTTTCATTTGCACCATAGAAAATAGCAATACAAATATGCTGCGCACTCGTTCAAAATCACACAGTCACCCACTGAGACAGAACCTGCTCCCACTTGTCTCCTAGGTAATTCTGGATGTCATTTACCTACTTCAGTCATTCCAGATTGTTCTAGATCTTTTGTATTTTATTTGGTAATACAGTTGAGCAAAATATGCTATATCAGCCTCATATAAATTATTTACTCTAAATATTTACTTATTAGCTATTTACTTCAAAAGAGGCATGACCGATTCTGCTCCTCTACTCTGCTCTCATGAGACCCTACCTGGAGTACTGCATTCAGCTCTGGGGTCCTCAGCACGGGAATGATATTGACCTGTTGGAGGGAATCCACAGGAGGGCCACAACAGTGATCAGAGTGCTGGAGCACCTCTCATATGAAGACAGGCTGAGAGAGTTGGGATTGTTCAGACTGGAGAAGAGAGGGCTCCAGGGAAACCTTATAGCACTTTGCAGTACCTAAAAAGGTTACAAGAAAGCTGCAGAGGGACTTTTCACATGTAGTGATAGGAGAAGGAGAAATGGCCTTAAGCTGAAGGAGAGTAGGTTTAGATTAGATATTAGGAAGAAATTCGTTACTATAAGGGTGGGTAGGTTTAGATTAGATATTAGGAAGAAATTCTTTAAGGGTGGTGAGGCACTGGAACAGGTTTCCCAGAGAAGTTGTGGGCTCCCCATCCCTGAAAATGTTTAAGGCCAGGTTGGATGGGGCTCTAAGAAATCTGGTATAATGGAAGGTGTTCCTGGCCATGGCAGGGCAGCTGGAGCTAGATGATAATTGGGAGCATGGACCCAAACCATTCTATCATTCTATAATAACTTGCACACTCTCAGTAATAGTAATCTATGTTAATTTCTGCAAAAGGCATAGGGATGTAGCAAAACTTTACTGTGTGCAGAAAAGCTCCTGATTAATCCCAGTAGAAGAATAATGTACTCTTTTAAAGTGTGTAGGTCAACAATTTTGGCTAGAGGAGTTAGCCATCACAGCAGAGTCCTGTGATGGCACAGTATAAAAAACACATGGGAAAATTATGCAAGCTGTGTTAAAACACTGACTTCAGTTTCAAAGCAAGCATCAGAAGTGACACCACTTAAAAGGAGATACAGTTCCACTCACAAGTCAGAAGGTTATGTTTCTTATTCTACCTTCATGTTTTTCATCCATGGAATTCTGTAACAGTTTTGCTGTCAACGGGTATTAAAACGTGTCTCTATAAGAAAGGACTATTTTGTTATGTTTGGCTCTTCAGCTAATTCAGAACTTTGCTAGCTGCGAGTAACCCATTAGAAAATTAATTTCTAGTAACTATTACCATGTTTAAAAATGAACATCAGAGACAGATTAAAACCCACCAAAACTGTTATCCAGAACAGAGATAGGAGCAGTGCAATGTTTTGAGACATTCACTGTCCCTGATCCTAGAGGTTTCTCCTTGGCTCTTGGGAAGGTCAGGCTCCTTGTCTACTGAGGCACAACCCAGAGTCACTGACACTGATGGCAGAACCCTCACTAACTTCCAAAGGCTGGGTCAGAAAAATTACTGTGTCTCTATTTGTTGAAATTGTGTGATGGAGGGAAAACAGTGACACTGTATGCAGTGATATTGCTGCTTTCTACAAGAAACTGGATGGAAAGCATGATTTGTTTCACATAGCACAACCTTCAGTCAAAGAGCTATCAGTAGCTACTACTGCTAATTTAGAGCTAAATGACTTTGCATCCCATTACTAATCAACAGCTTCCATCTCCCACTCCCTTAGTGAATGGCAGTATACTTGATTTCTTTAAAGACTGAGCTATCTAAGAAATTCAGTGTTGGTAGTTTCACACCCTTCACATCCAAACCTCAAGACACTACTTTTGGTTAGGTGATGTGCAACATGCAAAAAATCTTATCTATCAAAAACTACATGGGGAAGGGGGGAAAGCAAAAACAAGTGAAAAAATAGATCACCATGAGAGACATACAGTCCAAGAATCCTTCTTCCATATTTGCAGCTACTGAAGAAAAAAGAGAGTGAGAATGACAATGTTGTCATAAAAACTGAAATAGTAAATAAATAACAGTAGAGTCATCAGGTCCTTTGAAAATAAACTATCTTCCTGGAAGAAATAGAGACTTTTCTCCACATCAGCTGGTGAAAAGGAGCCAAAATTTGCACCTAAGAGATTTATTGTCCAATTTCTTTCTGCCACAAACTTCCATAAAGACAGTGACAACTCCAGAAGAACAATAGTGCATCGAGATGTTTCAATGACTATGGAATAAATTCAGCGTGAGGTAGTCAGTGGAATATTGTGTGGAAGCACTACAAAGATTGCACTCTTAAAGGCTCAGTCTTTCACAGTGCTAAATATTTTCTGAAAGCTGCAGTGTTTCTATTCCTAATGAGAACACACAGCACTACCAAGAATGAAGCCGTAAGTTCTCCTAGTGTGGTTGGTCACTCAAGGCGAAACAGAAAAAGCATCTGCTCCCTGATTGTTCAGAAACTCTGCATTCTTTACTTTAGACACCAGAGAGGCTGTTTAGAGATAAGTAAGCTCTTGCACTCTGCCTGCTGTTGAAAGGCACACACATACCCTTGCATATCTCTATCATATTATTTGGTCATGGGAGAAAATGACCCCTCTTTGGAAATCTATTCAGCTGTCAAATCAACCCCTTTATCTGGTTTCATACTGTTAGCTGAGAAGACAAGGATCCTCCTATCAACCCAATTTGGTGTTAACTGATTTAACTTTCGTCAGATTTTTTTCCGAACTTGGAAGAAACCTGAAAGCCAGATCTTTGGGGGCTTTCCAAATGAGGTCCAAAAAACCTCACTTGGCAAAACACTTTGCGTAGGGATGTATTCAAATGAGCAGAAATGTCCCCATAAGTGAAATGATACCATGAAGTGAAATGGTGGGTGCAAAATGAGTGGCCTGGGCTATGTACATAAGGCAGCACAATTACAACTATCTGTTCTGGATTTAAAATCTGCCTTCCGGCCCTAACATGATTCTTTGGTGAGGGCAATAAAAAGAGCTATAAGTGCATTCATATGTATTTATCTGAGCCTTCAAAGTACTAATAGCCGTAGGAAGAGCTAGTTAGGTAGACAGCATAATTTTCTTTTGCTGAATTGGATTTGTAAATTAACTTGTTCTGCCTTAAACATTGCTAAGGAATTGTTGCAGCTTTGATACTTAGATTCCAGTTGCACATTTAAAGATATTCTTCTTCCAGGAGGGGCCCTGGAGACTTTTTCAGTAGCACATTACTAACCATGAGTATGGATGCAAAGATCTGGACTTAAGCTAACAGAAGTGATGATGTGTGAAAGCCTTCTGCTTCATTTTGACACGGTGCTACATGGGATAGGCAGATTTTGGGGCAGACCATCTTTATCTGTCTGGCAGTCTAGGGATTTAAGCTGTGTCTATCACTCTGGCATTTCTGTGTGCTCAGACAGCATCTGCAGGAAACATGCCCAAATATTCTCTTAAAGTGGTCAGGGCTGGTTATCCCAAAGAAGGACCCCCAGAAGAGTTTCATTTCATTTACAGAGGAGGTACTTGTGGGGGAGTAGAGAAAAGGGCATAGGAGAAAAGTGCAATCCTGATGTAGAAGTTAGTGCAGACTCTCTGTCTGAAGAGCCTTAAAAGGAGTTTCACTCGTTGCTCCCTGGACCCTCCAATGGAGCTACACTGCCTGGGCAGCTAAAAATGGTGTCCTATACGGAATACTATTTAAAGATATTTCCCTGGGCACATGGCCTCACCTTGCACCACCTCATGCATACAAAGAAAGTGTGCACGCCTCTCTGCTCAAGACATTCCCTGCCTCTCAGGCTGTCCCCAGAGGCTGGAGCCAGAGGGACTTGTCCCTTTGCTGCTAAATACTCAACTGATCCACAAGGAAAAGATTTCCACATATCCTTCATAGAGCAAATGAATCCCAGGCATGCTGCAGTCACCTGGTTAGTCAGGACTCACTTCAACCATGCTGCTAGTGTGAAATCTTGATTTTTCACAATAAGAAAGAAATTTTACAATGCAATTTTTATGACAGGTAAAGGTTTGAACATATCTACCTTGACAGGATCTCCATAACATTTAATTTTTATGGGCACTTTCTGGAATACTAATGTTCTCTGTTTCTTCAGGTGTATATTGCAAGTATCACAAACATATTTTTATTGCTGTTTGGTGGCTTCTTCATTTGGCAAATATTCGTATCAAATTTATGGAAAGCTATTTCTGAGCGATACAAATGTAGGAAATCCCTTTTGTTGAGACATGGTATTAATCATGTTAGTGCCTAGATTTCCATGCCCTTAGACCAACTAGATATATTGCTTGAGTCTACAGTCAGCTCCTAAGAATACCCTATCTTCTGACAGTTTTCATGTTTCAGGAGAGATGGGATAACCTGGTTATTCAACTATCCACTGTTAAATCAGCATTCTCTCTTCCTTCCCTTTTCCCTGTGTACTGCTTGCACCTTTGAATGTTCAACACTGACTATATGGAAAGAGTGATGTGGGAACTGTCTCATCCTGAATGTCAATAAACCTCACAGCACCAGGCATGCCACTATAGGTCAGAATCAAATCGAGGCATTGCTTCACATTTAAGTGAGTGCATCCTCAGATTTGGAGCAATGAACACTTTCAGTAATCTTCATTAGTGACAGCCAGGTCTGTCTCCTGCTATCCACAATCATACATTACAAGAAGAAGGGTGGCATGCAGCCTCCACATGAACATCCCACCTCCTTATGTAGTCATGACAGGGACTTCATGCAAAAAATGGGCTTAGCCCACCCATATCAGTCATGCATTCTTCTACCTTACAGCATGGTGTTCAATCAGCAGTGAGAGAGATGCAGGAAGGATACAGATACACCACCAGAGCATCTTAGTATGGAATGTGATCCTTATGGATCCTTATGGAATGTGGATTCCTTATGACAAAGACTATTCTAACAAGGACCAGTTCCATGCCTTGGAGGTGCTTCCAATATCTGCTGTAAAAGAGCACACTGTATCGTGTCATATTTTATTGGTCTGAATCATATAATCTATCCTCTTCAGTGTATGTTTATTTTGTCTTATATTTGCACACTTATTAACAACCCATTACAATTTTCCCATGCATGTTAATCTGCATGAGGGCCTAGAGGTTTTATAATTTTTTCATTGGCTCCTTTCATTACCTATGTCTGTGAAAGTAGATCTACCAGGATCCAGATGAACCTTCCAGAATCTGTCTCTGGTCCTCTTTCACTGATCCTCCCTTTGTCTCTCCTGTTCTGCTACAGACCTAGTGCCACAAATTTGTCTACCAAACACCTGGTGACTTCATCCTAGGCCCACCATTTAGACAAGAGTAATTCAGAAGAGTAAGTTAATTACATGCAGGTAAATCACCCAGAAATCTGCCCCCACACTGGTGCACCTAGAACTGTTTATGAATATTTTCCAAAGATTGTTCTCTTAGGTCTTAACTGACTTGAATTTGGTGCTTGGGAAAGATCTGTCCAAATAAGACCTGCCAACATGATGACTAGGAAGTGACAGGGCTGCCACATCCTGCATCTGAGCTAATGCAATGCACCATGCAGTTGACCTACACATGTACAGCAAGTCTGACACATTCCAGAGCCATGGACCCTTGGCACAAGTCATCTCTGTATCACTTGTGCAAAGATTTTAATGTCTACAGAAACGTCCTTTCCTGTGGGATTTCCAGGAACCTTGTGGTTAATAACACAAAACTGCTAGGCAATACATTACACTTCCAAGCACTTCTCTGTCACTAAAACTTTTATGCCAGGAAGGTCATATCTGATCACCTTTTGAAGAAAAAATTCTCTTTAATTACTTCACTGGTGAAAAACATGAGAAATAATCAAGCATTTGTTATTAAATTTCTTCTGTTTCACGCTATAGGGTGCCTGGCCTCCCACAGAACGGTGGAAACTGCACTGGTTTCTGCAATAAATCAGATCACTGAACAGAGAGATCTGGAGCATCTGTCCTAAAACAGAGAGTAGCTCTCTCTAGACCCATCCACTGTTAATGCCACCAGTAAGTAGGCCAATTTGTGCCAAATATGGGTTTACCTCTCCTGTGTTGAGAACAGCCACCCATCACAGGGCACTGAATAGAAGCTATGACAGAAAGATTTTAACCTCAGCTAATGGCAACCAGAAAGTGACAGACTCATTTTCTTATTACCAGTCTTCTTAGGACTGAACAGGCAATTATTTCCTTGAGACTGCTTCAGTGTACTAAATTACATGGACTTTCCCCAAAGATTAATGACAACTCACTAAGCTGGGTGTAGGCTGGGTTACCTCTCTCGCCAATCCACAAAGTGTTCTCAGTAACCTCCCAATGGTGTTGACAGACTCCAGAAATAGCCACGGACAGTGTTTTCTTACTAGAAGTCAGGTCTGGGTCATATCAGTGGGAGAGGTGAATTAAAAATGACAAGGGGAGCCGTTCAGAGGGGTCTCATCACTCTCTACGCACAGTCCCCAAAGGTGGTACTGAACCATGCCTCGCATGCAGCTCCTTGTAAACTTGAGAGATCCCTTTTGAAGCTGGAACTAGAGGTGCCTGACACTTCTAGTATTTCTGCTTCTCTAATATATCTCCTCACATTCCTTCACTGCTAAATGAACAGCACAACTTTTTCAATGTTTTCTTTTTTCCCAACTCTTTCTTACAGTTTTCATTTAATTTTAATGCAAGGGCACCAATCCTAGTTTATGTCATAATAGATGGACAACAATAGTGCAATTTAACTAAAATAAAATGCTAAACAGTGCTACATGTTGACGGAGTCATGATGGATAAAATTTGGAGTGTTTTGGTGGTTTATATCTTCAAAGAAGAGCTGGCAAGTGTACAACCTGACAAATGTATTTAAGAATCTATGCCATTCAAATGATACCACCACATGTCTGTTTGGGACTTTTCCCATCTAAATGTGGTAATATGGGCACAGATTCACTTGAATACTCTGTTCTTTTAACATAAAGTGTCAGCATCTCAGAGGGTGTGTCAGTGGCACTCGATGTCACCAGATACACATTGCAAAGGAGACAGCCAAAATAAGTGTACATTATGTGTGCCAGGCAGTCTTTATTTGTTTATTTCATGCAAAAAGGAAGGGGTCATGCTCAAAACATTCTCTCTGGAAATTTGTATCAGCATGAGAAAGAGAAAAAAAGTATCATTTGCATTTCAAGGCATTGCAACTCCCTATCCTAGCTGAAGTCATTGGCAATTATGGTACAAAGAGACCAGATCCTGATGTGAGTGACAATGATGTAAAAACCCCACTAATTCACGTCATTTTGACTGAATTATTCTGCATTTACACCAGTTTCACTAGGATGGAAGCTGCTTCAGAGTCTTCACATAATCTATATATTTTGTGCCATTTTCTCCTATTATTAGTCACAATAAGCCACCTCCCTTGTTTGTTATTTTTTATTTGTGCAATGTATTCATATTCTCAGAGTCCATCTGCTAAAAGTATCCTATTTAAAAGAAGATGGCATCATTAGCTACCCTCTCTCGCTATAAAGAAAGGAGCAGTTCCCATATTTTTACCCAGTTCAGTGGCTCAGTGGATGCACTAATCTTGCTGAACACTTCAGTTTAGATGGTATATCAATGAGGCATTCAAACAGAGCAGTTTATACACAAAAATTCTGTCTGCTTTGTAAAAGATTATCCTTTTATAAACACTCTGCGGAAAACATAAAAGCAAATAGGGGACAGTACATAGGACAGGAAAGATGTTAGAAGGGAGATTAATACTGAATGGGTCGAAATGAATGGTGCTTACCAAAACGAGGTCCAGATACTTTGGCTGCAGTGAAACATAAATAATGGGAATGACACATCGTTTATTCGGGATAATGAGTTGATCCGAAGTAGGGGCCTAGAACAAGAGATTAAAGATTAAATATCCATCTCCTGATGAATATCAGTAGCAAACTTTAACCTTTTCCTTCCAAAAGCACAATTTCTTTGAACAGTCATGTCAGCACAACACAGTGAAGAAATGGGTTAAAGCAAACTTAAATCACATTCTTATTCTTATCCTGTAAGAAAACACTGCTTCGCATTTTAAGACAGAGTATTGTATTTTTATTTCCAGGCTTGTAACTCTTTTGGAATAATTATATGAGAACACAAAGATTTTGCTTGATGTTTTGTATTAGAAAAATCTGGCTTTAGCATTTATTGCTTACATTTTAGTTCTCTGCAATAATTGAAGAAAGAACATGCCCATCCTGAACATTCACTTGGGTGGGGAGATAATGACAAAAAGCAGCCTGCTGGAAAAGCACAGCATACCACATGCCGAATTAGAGTCTTGAATGCAAGGAGGACTTGGAAGATGTCACAAGCTTTGGATCAGAAAGGGCTGGAAACGTAGTGAAGGGGGGGGAAAGGCACAGACAACTGGGGACAGCAGGCTGACTGTACTGCAGTGCTGGCAACCCGTCCAAGCTGGTCAATTAGTGGTACTTCTAGCTCAAGATGCTGTATTGCAACTGAGGCAGAAGACATAGGACAAGCGGGAATCTGGATAGCTGTGGCTTGCCCAGAACTTGGAACAGAGCAGCTGCTGGATGCATGCAGCCAGCCAAGCCCCGCATTGTGGTTTTGTTGCTAATGGCTGCCTCCTGAAAGAGGGATAAAACTGGGGACAGAGGGAGGAGGGGGCGAGACTTTCAAATGACATTTAGAAAACAGCCAGGCTAGAATGCAGAGGCGAGTTCAGCATGCTTTCACCTGCTTCATGGAAAGGGGTTCACAAGCCAAAGGAGTTTGTGGTTTCATTCTACTCTCTAGGGAATGTGCTGTCCTGGTGCCAAACCAGCATGCATGTACAGTTGGCAGTTTCTCTGCAGAAGAAGTCTAGTACTAGAAGCTGTGGAAAAGTATCCATTTTTTCTTGGTAAATATTTGCATGCAAAACCAGATATTCCCATAGGTTTTTGTGAGGCTCTGCAAACTCATTAAAAGGAATGATTTTGGATTTGTGTTGGGGGAGTGTGCATGCACAGACACAATTCCAATGGGGACATGGTCCTGGGGGCTGAGCTCACTGAAATAGTATCTTGAAGGACACTGAATACATTTCAGAGGGCAAGCCCCACATTCTGCAAAATTCAGATGTTGGCAACAGAACAAAAATATTTTCATTTCACACCATCTCTTTTCATCATGAATCCAGACAGGATTTGCCATGTTTCCCTCTCCTCTTGGGTCAGACACCTGAGTTTCCTCAGGTACCTTTCATCATGGGCTGTCCTGAAACAGCATCACTCCACTGTCTTCATTTTAAAATCTCCTGAAGACCTCCTGGAAAGCCTCCTGAAACCTCCTTCTGCTGTATCGCAGGTAATATTCAGAGAATAGGACCACAAGGTCAAATAATAGCACGTGAAGGAAGAGGACTTGGGATGCTGGACTGGTAGAAGGGACAGAGCTGACAAATCAATAGTAAGGGCATGAAAACAAGACATATGGCTGGTTATCATCACGGTCAGCCAGGACCAGGCTCTGCAGTGCTTGGCTTGCTTAGACTGTCCCATGCTGGAGAGTGGGTTGGGTTTTCCGCTGCTGCTTGCGGTGGCAAGTGGAAGGGGAGGTCCATCCCAGTGCGAAAGCAGCAGCCTCTGCTCTGGAGAACCAAAGCACTGCTCTCCAAGGACATGGACCACTGTGCTTGGCTCAGCTACTCTGCCCATTTTCAGCACCCTGCACTGATTTCCAGCCAGACAGGCTTTTATCCTTGAGATAGGAGCAGTGACTTTCCTTTTATTGAGAAAGAAGCATCCATTTTTGAGCATTAACACAGTGCTGATAATACATACTACAAACAGCAGAGCTGTGAGGAGATGCCAGAGTCCTGCTGTTGACTGATGCCTGACCTCAGGAAAGCCCAGGTAACCGTGGCACACCGTGGCACACCACAGTGAGCTTGCCTGTGCAGTGGGGACCATCCTGCCCTAGGGCACACTGTGTTGCAGGAGGGGCATTACCCCAGTTGTCATGTGTGCTCCTCCTCTCAGGGGGCCAAGGGCTCTTCACACACCAAAAGACAATCCCTGTGAAGTCTGCAGGGAATATTTAAGGAATCCTGCAATGAAAGTTGTTATAGATACACACATGTAACAATCCAAGTACATTGTAGAGGAGAGAGCATGGTCTCAAAGGCCCCCACTGTGGCATGAAATGGTGGCCCCAAGGCTCATGGTAGTCTGCACTGACCTTCCTAGGGAGGGAAACGATGGCACTGGGCCTTTCTGCCTCACCTCACCTTGCCTCGCCTCACCTCACTGCTAAGGAGGAAAAGCAGCTCCCAGATGACTCCATCACATGGCAATGGGCTCTTCTACTTATAAAGCACTTGATTTAAAATCAGACCTTAATAATGTGAAGATTGTGATCAGAGCTGCACGAGACAGAGGAAAAACTCTTCCAGGAGTATTTGTCCAAATTCAGTGGGTAGAAGTGAGTTTTCCAGGACTGCTTCAGAGAGGAACCAAAATTCAGGTGTTGACAGCCTGACTTGCACAAGGGAACCATATTTTAAAACACCTGTGAATAATCCAGTGCGAACAGACATGAGTTTTCATAGCAAACTGCTGCAGCACCCATATTTCTATCACTGTGTCAGTTGAGGGGCTGACAGGTCCAGGTGCCTGTAACTACCCAGTTGCTCCCCTACAGCCACCAGAATGTACCCCAAGTACAGCACTCCCTGCCCTGGGTCTGCTGTGCAATCCATGGAGAGAAAACATTAGCCTCATCCTAACAGCTGAGGTGAATCCCACCAAGAGATGCCTGTCTCTCTCTTCTTTCATTACTTGAATCTCACCTGTCTAATACTCTATTACTGGTATGTAATAAGGATGCAGGTATTGATATTGAGCCTGTGTTTTCACAGATGTGAATGATTTTCCAGATCCTCATGTATTGTGATTAAAATCATCATGTCATTTCTGATACTGCAAGCCTTTAAGGAAACAAAATGATTTGACAATTCATAATGTGTTTACTAGATGCATGTTACCCATTTAGCACTGAGACTTACATAATAGGGTGGGAAGCTTAGAGTCTGTCAGAGATCTTTGAACAGTGAACCTGAATCCAAGTATCACACCAAGCAGTCATAGAATACGGGGACATTTAGATGGGCACCTGATTACAGATCTGAAATCTGGATTTAGGCCCATTAACTAGCAGCAGTAAACAGAAGTGCATCAGTAAACCTTACCCAGGCCATTCTAGGATGGAAATGGCCTGTCTGCACCTGATCCAGTTCAAGGAGCAGGACTGAAGAGCATCTTGTGGCAACCTGGCACCAGGGCAAATAGTAAGATCCTGAGGTATGCTGGAGAGTTTGGCAGCCAGCAGCAGAGTATGTGGTGGTAAAGGCAGGCTGCCCCTCTTTCTGCCCTTCGGGGCCAGGCAACACCCTGCATGGCAATTCTCTTCACATCAAAGGAGCCTCCCAGAGGCCCTATTGGTGGTCATGAGGGGGCTGCAATAGCAGCATAAAGCTGCTTGAGCAGGGTTAGCAGTGTGCTCACATATGGTCTTGGATTGTACCTTTCCACAAACCAGCTGTACTTCTCAAATAAATACATACTGGGCAGAGCTCAGAAATGCATCTTTCTGGAGATTATTTCCATCTGCACATCACAAAGGATATATTGATTTAGCTACACTCCTGAGATCAGAGTGGAAACACTGTATAGCTGGGAAGCAGACACATGTGCTGCTTATCAAAGCTATACATACGGTACAAAAAGATACCAGTGTGGAGAGCAACCAGCTATATTTGCACCAGCACACAACCTGTTCTGTAATTTTCTAAAACAAAGGAAAAGGAAGTGCTGAATGCTACTGTTCCTGCGCCACACAAATGGCATGTGAGGAGCACACTGATCCCAGCTGAACTCACAGATGTGAGGAATCTTAGTTGACAATTGCTGTATCTGTCAAGGATCCCCCCCAAAGCCTGTGTATTAGACTTACGTATTTATATTTCTTGGAGCTGCAGAGAAATGCAGTAATTGGCACAATGGGAAAGAATATCCCAGATGATGAGTTCAAAGTGAAACATTTCAACAGAGTAAACATGTATTGTGTCTGTAAGGCTCTTTCACCCATCCACAAAGAAGATAAGTTACCTATTCCTCAAAATTCATGGCACCTGTGTTTGTAGAGGGTGACATAATTAAGTTCAAGAATTACAAAGCAAGAAAGTCAGTTACCTAGATCCTGCAGTGCCACTGTATGCTGGCAATGTACTTACCTCAAACTGGTTCAGGAACCATCAGTATAATGATCATCTGTGGAGGCAGAGAGGCCACTCTGGTCTCCTGCATTAATCCTTCCTGGTGTCTCTTGGATAATTCAGAACAGGGAAAGTTACTAGAGGAAAATCATAGAATCATTTGGGCTGGAAGAAACTTTTAAAGTCATCAAGTCCAACTCTAAACCCAGCACACCAAGTCCATCACTAAACCCCATCCCTCAGTTAATTTGCTAGATGTGTGTTACAGTGCCACGTATACATGTATTTTAAACACCTCCATGGTTGCTGACTTAACCACTTCCCTGGGCAGCCTGTTCCAATGCTTGACAATGAAGCATTTTTTCCACTACAAATTTTTTCCTAATAACAAACCTAAACCTCCCATGGCTCAACTTGAGGCCATTTCCTCTTGTCCTGTCCCGTGTTACTTGGGAAAAGAGATTGACTTCCACCTTGCTACAGTTCCTTTTCAGAGAGTTGCATATATATATAAATAAGCATATAAAAGACAATCTTTGCACTTATTTCGGATATTTTCTGGCTTTTTGTAGTTTTGCGGTTTACCATAAATTAGGCCACAATCAACAGAAATGTCTCTGGATGTTGGAGTAAAGAATTATTAAGTTTCTTTCTTTTCTTACTGCCAACCACTTTTGTACCTCTCCTTTTGCTCAAGATCCCTCACCCTCATCACTGAGTCAGCAGGACATATCACATGGACTCAGTCACTTCAGTGCAAAATCTTTGGGCTGAGTTTAAATGGCTGCTGAATAGTTTAAACCACATTGTCATTGCTGCACAGCCTTTGCATTGAAGTCATCACACAATATGTGCTACTGCTGTTCTATGTGTGTCCACAGATTTCTTTCCCTAGACAAAATGATCAGAGGGATGGAAACCCTCTCCTATGAGGACAGGCTGAAAGAATTGGGATTGTTCAGCCTAGAAAAGAGAATGCTACAGGGAGACCTTATCGCAGTCTTTCAGTATTTTAAAGGGAACCAACAAGAAAGATGTGGACAGTTTTTAGTAGGGCCTGTAGTGATAGAAGAAGGGGTAATGGTTTTAAAATAAGAGAAGCAGATTCTATGCTAGATATAAGGAAGAACTTATTTACAATGAGAGTGCTAAAATTCTGGCAAACATTGCACAGAGAGGTGGTAGATGTCACATCCCTGGAAATATTGAAGGTCAGTTGGATGGGACTCCGGACAATCTGGTCTAGCTGAACATGTCCTTACTCATTGCAGAGGGGCTGGATCTTTAAAGGTCCCTTCCAGTCCAAAGTGTTCTATGATTCTATGACCAACAAGCCTCATCTTGCTGGGACTTGGATAGGAGTTTGGTCAGCACATTCTCAAGAAGATGAAGACCAAGAGTCACTGGCTCTGAAAAAAAATTGGTTAAGTGCCCTGAACACCAAGATAGAACCATCATCAAGCCATTTTCATATCTCCTTTACCAGTCTAACACCCTGTGTAAGTAAGAGAAGCAAAAAAATGAAATATTTGATGGCTATAAAAGACAGTACTCTTGCAGAAAATGATTGATCACCTGATGATGCTCATGTGAAGAAAGACAGCCACTCTAAAACACATGGTGATTTTCTACAGTCAAACTGAGATCACTTGCAAGTCCAGAATGGCTGAAATGAGGCACAATTGAGGCTTACAGGGAAGAGCTGATGCTGGATGCTTGATTTGAAGACTTTAATCTGAACCAGGTACAGATTGAACTAATGTGGAGAAAGGGGTCAGTGAATCCCAAACTCACTGTTGTTTTCTCAGCACAGGGCTTGCTTGCTGTGCAGCAACTTGCCATCCAGCAAAAGAGACCTCTTTCTGAGCAAGAGATGCAGAATCAGGCACAGAAAATGGTATAGCTGCTTTTTCCTGGAAAATTCCACCCAACATCTGCACAGCAGCTGGATTTCCCAAGTCTATTATCTCATTTCACTGATCTGAATGAATTTGCTCTCAGAACAGTTGCCGATCTGTATATATCACTCATGGCTTGATTCCTTATGTTTTACCTGAATGAAATATTAATTAGCTACACTGTCTTCTCTCCTCTCACCACCAAATGCTAATAAATTGTCATTTATGATGTAAAAAAGTTACACATGAATGGTTAATTCAGCCCAAAACATTATTCAGTTCTAAAAATCCAAACCAACCCTAGTCAGTTCAGTTTGAAACACTGCTGGGGAATAAGTTCAACTTCAGTCTCATTTGTTTCATTACTGGAGCTTTAAATACATTTTATTATACAGATTCAGCCGGAGAGATGCATGGTCAAGCATGGGCACTCTAACACATCTTGGACAGTCCCTTAATACAAGAGAAGTTCCATAAGAAAAAGCATGGCTATGGTGTTCAGGGTGAAGTAAAGACACCAGGCAGGTACTGCCACCTTATATTTGCAGATTTTGATCTAAGATCCAGAGTCACTTACAACAGCTTTGCCATCACTGTAACTCAAAGGCCATATGTAGTTTTGTCACAAAACAGGCTTTCTACTGAAATGAACATACATGCTGACAAGTTCTCAGCAATGGGGTGTTTTGTATGAAGATTCAGAAGTACAAAGAACACACCTAAGACAAGTATACCTCCGAGAGACAATTTATGGAGTGTACCTCCTTAGGGTGTACCTCCTTTATAGGCTTAATGGTCACAACTAGGTTTAGACTGAAATGTCACATTTTCTTTCTCTTTCTTTCTCTTTCTTTCTTTTTCTTTCTTTCTCTTTCTTTCCTTTCTCTTTTTTCCACCTTATTGCCATTTCTAACCCTTACACTCTGCAAACTGAGCTGTTCAATTCTGCATTTTCTAATGGCGGCAGCCTTTCTTCTTTCTCCCTGTAACAAAAATGCTTTGAAGTCCTGTGCTGTTAGTTACAAGTATCCTGATATTTCCCCAGCAAGGATGTAATAGGAGCCAAAACAAGCCTCCAAGTGCCAATATTGCACCTGACAAATTAGGCACACGACTGGAAAAGGATGGGCCCATCCTTCTGCTTAATGTTCATTTCCTCTCATTTCCACATTAACAGGAAGTAGTTGGAATGGAAAAAAGGCTTTCCTTAAAGACCCGAACTATCAAAAGGCCTGGAGCTGTTTCTCCTTGCAAACAAAAAACTTGGAAGCCAACAATGTCCTATGATTTGGAGCTCATTTACAGTGACTTATTTAACCCCTACTGACGGCACGATGAACAGGATGTTATGATTTATTTAACACTTAAAGCGGGTGTGAGAACAAGGTGGATGGTGCCCTTAGATGTAGTCTTTTCATAATTTATTGCTCCAAGTGCTTAATTTTTCCTGAGGGAAGTCTTTGATAGCCAGCTGCTGCAGTGTGGTTAAGTATGTGCATTAAGCTATAAAGCAAAAGTATTAATAACACTAAAAATAATAACTGCAACCAAAGTTATTATTTTGCATAATAACTTGCACATATATCTCAGCTGAAACTCTGAAGTGATATCCCAACACCAACCAAATCAACCCCAGGACATTTAATGGAGCAAAGTGAAGAGCACTGAATTTACCTTGAGAGGACTTGAGCTGCACAAACACAAAGCAAACTCAGCCTTGCAAAACACTGCAAAGCTCCTGGAAGGCCACCAAAGAACGATAACAAAGCTAGCTAAAAAAATAAATTACTAACATCTCCTATGCTGGTACCACAGGGGACTCAGACCAAGAACAGAGCCACACAAAAAATGTTATGTCTGACTGGCTTCAAAGTTGAACTGCGGCTTAATAAACTTGTAGCATCCCTCTGGGGGTTTATCTTAAAGCACCTTCTTTTGAATGGTCTGTAATCTTTATCTGGAATAGAGAACCATCCTTTAGAAACCATTTTTATGTCAAAATTACTCAGTAAATTATGTATAGATCTCCTACCCTCCGGAGATCAGCGTTCAGCTCTGCTTCATGTGGTTACATTGAAGGCCCTTGGTGACTTTAGCAAGCATGATCTGTAGGAACGCTTGCACCTGTGGATAAAGGACTTCAACTTTGAATGATAAATACCTATTTCAATTTTTTTTCCCCTCTTGAGCATGCATGTGTGAGAGTAAGTTGTATTTTGATATAGACAGGCAGGTAATTCATTTCGCTTTTAGGAGATGAAGTAACGATTTTAGCAAATCACATTTGTCTCTTTAATCTTATATTTCCATGCACACTGAGTTAAATGTTGTAAAACTATCAATTCTGTCAAAACCTAACAGAAAGAAAACAAGAAACCCTGCAATCTTAATGTCTAAACTGACTGGTGATTAACAGGAATTAAATGTGCAGGAATTCCAAATCTTTTCTGATCGGAGATGTCTAGATGACTTTTGTTTTTCCATAATTGTATGAGGTTCCTACATAGTATTTAAGAATCAATTATATTGCAATTGATGTAATTAACTCTAATAATCCAGTAAAAGTCAGTAGGAGGGCTATTCAAGTCAATAGAAAAGAGAGACTATATTATGAAGGTGTTATTAACCTATACAGATTTTTACTAGACATTTCCTTTTCTTACATAATAAATATACAGTGATGAGGAAGGCTGTCATTATAATTTAATGGGAACAATGGTTCATCACTTCCTTTCCTGTACAAGCCTTAACTAATTCTACATACGGTGTATAAGTAAAATGAAGCTAAATGAATCTCACAAATTAGCTATTAATCATCCATCAATCATCTGTTGCTCCATGATTAAAATCCGTGTTGCCTTCACTGCTGGGAAAGGTATTTGGGGAGTGGCAGGAGCTGCATATACACCTTCCAATTAATTTATTCATGCACTTCCATTTTGCATTGCCAAGGGTACTTATTGAAACCAGTCCTGAAGTCAAAGAAAGTCTCCTGAGGAAAGTTCCAGCCCTTCCCAGAATAAAGTAAAACTCTCATTTCCATATTTATAGGCATTGATCTGGCTTTAAGCATTGTGGCATATGAGAACCTCATTCATGCTTCTGAATTCAGTCAGACAACTATTTTTTGGAGAAAGAAAGCAACACTATGAAGTCAGGGAAAGTGAGGCAGTGGTTTGATATATGCCTTACAAAGCGATGAAGAGAATTCCTCTGTCCAAGATCCTAATCTCCTGTCTTACGCTCTAAGTCTTTTGCACTGCTCAATGAGACAAAAGGGAGTTCTGCTTGAATTTGGCTATTAAAATTGGGCTTTTTAGGAATTTCTGTCTTCACCTTCATCAAGCTGAGCATAAGCCTTATTACATATGGAAGACTGCATTGATCTCATTAGCACAACTGCTTGTCTTGGCAGTAGACAAAGATCAGTTGTCTGTGCTACTGTTATTCAATATATTAGTTGCCTTCTGAGTGACTGGCTACAGGTGATCCTCTTATCTTGCATCTTGGCAGCCTCAGTCTGGGCAGCTATCCATGGCATCGTGCATCTCTCTCCCAAAAACTCTAACAGACCATTGCAGGCAGCTCCAAAGCACACCCAAGTACACAGTGACTTGGTGATCTACTGTGACCACAGAGACGAGG
Source organism: Campylorhamphus procurvoides (assembly GCA_013396655.1). Lineage (NCBI taxonomy): Eukaryota > Metazoa > Chordata > Aves > Passeriformes > Dendrocolaptidae > Campylorhamphus > Campylorhamphus procurvoides. The sequence goes on along the minus strand of WBMV01003664.1, from coordinate 616,978 downwards.
AGATCAAAAGATGTCCAGGAGAAGGCAAGGACAGTGTTTTTTTTATTCTGGAGTCATTTAAAATCAGAAGAAATATTAAAAGACCTGGAACATCAGTGCAGACTCACTGAATTGATGCAAAGAATGAGACAGAGATTGAGATTGAGGAGTTTTGTTTGTCTGCTGTCAAAATACTTTTTCAAAGATCTTGGGAAGAGAGTAAAATTTTTGAAAGCTCTTCTTATGCAGACCCCCCTCCATCTTTTTTCACATGTTCACACTGCTTTGGGTAAGATGTAGTATGTGTACTCAACTAAAGAAAGAGGGAGCTGTGATGTTGCAACAAATACAACACAGAGGAGTCCAGCAATGCTTTGTAACTACAGTGCTGATTTTTTTTTTAAATCACAGCAGTAGGGCAAGTGCTCCACAGATATCAATAGTTGCACCAGAGCTGACCTATGTTGCACAGAATGAATGAGCTTTGACTATAGGAACACAGATAGGCAACCCTGCTGACTCCTGCTGAATAAACCTATTGTAAGCTGGCAAACAACATCCTTCCAGGGCTCTTGGACTTGTGGCTTCATTTGGTCTGGGACTCCTCAATGTTTTACTCTTTATAAGAGCATCATACTTTCCTCCACTGCTAAACACAGGAGACATCTCTGATGTTCACATTTTAAGCTTCACTCACAGCATACTTGGTTTGGTGGTGTTTGACAAAGCCTTTGCTTTAATTCAGGAGCTAGTTCTGCAATAACAAGGACATAGATGGAAAACCAGTGCTCCATGAGGCATTAAACCTCTTTTTTTCTTGTTGTGGGCCAAAGCAAAATGCCAATGGGTGTCACACAGCCCCACATACCAATAATTAGTTCATCACGGCAGGTGTATCTGATCACAAAACTGTTCTTTGAAAATGAGATCTTTTCTTTTGGGAGAATTGTAACGCCTAACTTCCTGGCATAGGAAGTTAGGAAGCAACGAGGTTTAAGCAGAATGGCACACTGTCTGCTGCAGACACCACCCAGGGTCTGAGCTGTGCTGCTCTACACCATGCCAGCACTACTTGAGAAACACACGGGTGTTTTATGGGTGTCTTTGGAACTGTAAGCCCAGGCAAACAAGCTGTGCCAAAAATGATAGACTGAGAACTGTTAAAGTAAAACAATTCAGCAGTCAAAACTTCCTTTATTTAAATCCCCAAGCACCACTTAGTTATGTAATAATCTCAGTTCTTTCATGCTCCACGAGCTTGCCTTAAATTGTCTGGAGCAGCTCCTCAGCCGACACAGATAGTCCCAGCTCGCAGAAGGCAGTGGAACTGGGATGGTTCCCACCAGCTGCCACTCTGCCTCGACTGCAATTGCATTTCAGACACAAAAGATGACAATAATCTACCAAAAAAAACCCCACAAAACAAAAAAACCCCACCCTCCCCTCTGTTTGAATTATCATCTGCAAGAAAAGATTCCAGTGTTTCAGCTTCCATGGAAAATAAATACGGTCTTATCTTTATTTTATTACTTAAAAAAAAAAAATACTTGGGATGACAGTATTAGGTAGCACTGTGAAAAACAACTAAATATAGCAGTAGATCATAGTGGGTGTGAATGGAAAACAAAGGAGTCAGGAGCCGAGCTCCTGCTGCTGTTACGTCACTATTACACCCATAATTATGTTATTATGTACACTGCCCACTTCAACTATATCTGGACACCACTTACCATGATAAAAATCTGATTAATAACATGACAAATAATCTTGGTTTCTTTGATGAGCATTAACTTCTGTCTTCTATATTCTTTTTCAAACAGAGAGGATATTTGTTTTGCCTCCCTTCTACAGGAGTTCGGAAGAGTGAACATACAGGAAAAATTAAAAAGGGTCATTTAAAATCTCATTGCTGGACTCATTTTACCTTTGTGTTAAAACATGCTAAGCCACTTCTAAGGTGCTGCTGTGCATAAATTCTCCTTCTCACAAACATCTAACTTCTATAAATACTATTAACTCCATATAGAAATTAATCTGGATTTAGGGCATGCTTCACTATACAACTGCTACACCTTTCTATGCAAAGCACCACAACTTTCAGACTTAAAATGCCTTCGCATGAGGGATAGGGTGGTGGGTGGCTCAGGTGAGCCGTGGCTCTGTGTGACATGGACCCCATCATGGGCTTTGTGCTGGAGGAGACATGGGAGGATGCCTGGTTCCAGTGGGGTGGCCAACACTGCTACCCAGCACTAGACAGGATCCCTTACATGTTTCTCATACCCTTTTTTTTTTTTTAATATCTAGAAAGTGAGAGGTAAAAAATGAAACTGGACAAAAAAAAAAAAAGCAGCACAGTACCCTCCAGAATGAAAGAAGTTTTTTATTTTTTTTATCTTTAGCTAAATGAATATTAAAAACCCATATATCTTATTTTGTCTTCAGTCTCTGAGGTTATCCTAACTGGCTTGTTTCACAGTTTGGCAGGAAAAACCCTCAAGATATTTCTAAGATAACTGTTAAATGTCTGACTTTAATCTGTAATAGAGGAAATCTGTATTGCCAACAGCTTGTTCTCAGAATTCCACCTTAAAACAGTTTTAGTACCACCAGACCAGAAGGGTTTGATGCCAAAGAGCTGTTCTGTCCTATTGAAAGCAGAGAATGGCTTCCTCTGCAATATGTACAAAGAGCAAGGAAATTTACTCAATTAATGTGAAACACAAAATGGCATCTGCCATCTGGAGATGCACACAAAAGCCACGGGCAGTCAAACACTTCTTAAGACTTTGGCATGTAAAATTAACATATTTTAAGACTTAAAGGGACATGTGAACTCCTTCTATGCAAGGATTTCATGTTTGTCATGACAAAATAAAATACACAATAGAATATTTGCAATGTGATGTCCCAGACAAAACCGTGCTAACCACCTACAAAAATTTGCCTGTGACATCAAGGCTACTGTTTATATACTGTTGGGTGGGAATTGAGTGGCTATTTATTTAAATATGCATTTTTAAACAATGGGCAGAAATATGCTTTCACTAAACTTTAGAACTACACTAAAGTGCGGTCTCTTACTGAGACCTGTGTAAAAGTCTTGTTTCTTCTTGTGTGTGACACTGTGCAAATACTGGATTTATTTTTCATTGCAAAAACAAAGTGATGCTGACTAGTCAAGTTTAGTGCAGATTCAAACTATACAGAAAGGGCTCCCTTTACTCCAAGCATTTTTAAGTACTCTTTTCTTGAATAAAATGAAGAAAGTTCAGCTCCAGTGTCTGTTCCCTTTTGTGTATTAAAACCTCCATACTGGTTTAAAAAAAACATGACATATGGTATCTAAGTGGTCACCACCATAAATTATTCAACCTCTGCTCACTCCACAAATGTAAATCTAACAAAAATGCAAAACCCAGGGCCTCTCCAGAAAACTCGTGGTCACATATCCTCAGTGGTATCTTCAGCACACATTTGGCCACACAGATATGGTTGCTGCATCCCAAATTTTCAGCCAGACAACCACTGTGAAACACAAATTCACCTGCTCTTTATTCTACCTGCATCCTCCGTTCTGACACTCCCCAGGATGACCCAAGCTGAGACTTCCTCTATTTTAGGGTCCTGCCCTTTCACCCTGCCTGTTAGGTGACAACACAGCACTGGTTTCACAAACCGTGTTTCATGCATTGTGCTGGCGAAAAGAGTCACAAAAGCAGAGGAGAGGGGAAAAATCAAATTCATTCCTGCTTAAGACTGTGTGGTTCAGCAGCAATCAATCTCCCGTGCAGTGTAACTCAGGACAATTAGGATGCATGCATAAGTCTGCCACGTCTGTCTTGCAAAAGCAACCTTAATTCAGGCAACTCCAACTTTGCAGTCTTTTCCCTAACTTTCTTTAGTCAATCATCTTCCTCTTTTTTTTTTTTAAACACCAAAGCGAATATTTCAGAATACACCAGAAAGTTGGTTCACAGCCAAGGACACCAAACCTGCAAGTACTTACTCATGGGAATTGCGATAATGTAGCCACTGCAATACAATGAGATGATACACAGAGCATGTATTCAGAGGTGTAGGAAAATGGCAACAATAAGGTTAGCAGAGCTGGAGTATTAATGAAGAAGTGTCAGGTAAAAAATAATTCTTAAACCCTGTTACTCTGCAAATTTCCTGGTTTATTGTATTGACAAAGATTTGGTTTTTAACGATTCATTTTACTGATTAATTTTTCAGTCAAAGCACTCTTAGAAGTAACCCAGCAAAAAAAAAAGGTTAATACAAAGCATAAGATAAAAAAGTTGCCATTCAAGTACCAACATTCACATGGCCTATACATTTTGTGACAAATTTTTATAGGGGAAAAAAAAAGAGGTTCATCAAACTGTACCCTCAGCCAGAAAAAGAAGGCTAAAAATGCACTAAAGCAATATTTAAATTTTATTTACCAGTTTGTTGATTTGTGCTTGCATTTTTGAGTGTGTATGTGTGAGAGGAGAAACAGACAGAGAGGAGGGAAGAAAATGACTCATGCCTGACAATGTTACCATGTAAATGGTCATAGTTGTGGGCTTCCCTGGGGGAATTTGTAATACCACAGCAAAAATCCAGCTAGCCTGCAATTACAGTGCCGGCAGCGAGTCCCTCCAGCACGAGCCATAATGTCTGGCTGCAGCTGGTGGGAGCACTCTGGCTGTGCTCTTGCACTGGGAGCATCCTGGGCCCTGGGGACACGGTGGCTGGTGTGGGGCAAAGCTGCTGGGACAGGCCCATACCTCCAAGCAGACAGAGGTCTCTGGAAAACTGCTTCAAACAGTGATGCAAAAGACAGTGTGCCTTCAAGCACAGCTCCCCTCTTTGCACATGTGGGTACATTTGGTGTATGACCCCCAGCCATCTTCTCCTATGGCAGAATCCCATCTTGCAAAAGAAACCCTCACCACCACTGATGTGAAGGACTCTGATAAAAATAAAATTATAGTTCTCAGCAAAACTGAGAAGGGTTCCTGTGTGAGGAGCATGAACCCATGCCAGTGACAGGCTTGAAGTGCAACATGACGGAGATGCTGCTGTAACCGGACAGTTGAGGGATGAGCTGGGGTTTCCAGGCATGTCACAGGGATGACATCCCGCAGCTCCAGGGGCTGGGGCTGCTGAACCTGCTGCTGGCCAATCCTTGGAGTGTCACTTACATGAGCTCCAAAGTAATCTTCTGGCCCACCCTTCAGGAAAAAGATAAGATGTCATGATCAGCTAATAGGAAGTGACAAGAAGAGATAAAATGGATGGGGAGGGAGGGAAGGTTTCAGATTGAAAAAGCATTATTCTTTCCTCTAATGCCAACCCTGCTAACAATAGGGCTGAGTTAATTAACAGGCTATTTGAGCACTTTCATCCATTTTTGCATATAGCATTAATTTTTCTACAGATACATATAACACAATTAACCTATAGCTTTTTAAACAATCCTACATGGCAATCCTTTCAAGTTGGTGGGGAAAACATTGCACTTTTACAGAAAAGAAAGGATTTAATTAGGGAAAAGGATTGTGAAGAGTCTTTGTTCATTTACTCTTCCAGCCATTGCCTTCCATCTGGCATGGGAACCTATTACCAAGACATCTGAGCATCTTCCATAAAAAGACCCCAAAAAAACAAAAACCAAAAAAACCAAAAACAACAACCAAACACACAAAACCCCCAAGTTCTGGCTTTCCTCCCTCTTTCTGATAGAAAATCCTATCTGTCAGGCTTAGTCGAGTTGCAATTAAGAAGTCTGCTTCACTCCCTAATGAAATGTTAGCGTGTCACTCGATAAAGTCTCAGTGAGAACAGAGAGAGAAGTTTAGGCTGGAAAAGGCTTGTAAAGTTTCTCCCCAAGTGCTGCTCCAATTGCACCCCTGCCTGGGGAGGGGCTGTGTCCTATCCCCCACAACCACCCCGCTGCACACACACAAAGCCTCTGGTACTCAGTCAACTCTGCAAACTTCAACAAAAACCTAATCAGAAGTGCCGGGCTTTTAAGATCATAGCCCTGCCGTGATGTTAATCAGTTCAGTGGGGGAAGAAGTGTCTCTGGTGGGTACAAAGCCAAGGACAAGGGGTTGCGATCTCTGTGCGGCAGCAGTAGGAGTGACAAATAACAGCAGCGAACGGCTGCCTTCGGTGGAGAGCCGAGCGCACACTACGGACACAAAAACGGGCTGTAAAGAATTCGGAGCTTAACCAAGCCACAATATGTTTTGAAGCTTTTCCAAAAAGTACAAAACCCTCTAGTCGGTGTAGCTAGGCATTTGATAACAAGCATGGTTTCTTCTGCTCGACATATTTTCCTGATGTATTTGTTTGTAAAGGTAGAGATAAGTATAGTAACACAATCTGTTCTTTAATATCATAGGCAAAGAAAAATCACTAGTCACTAGCTACAACAGTTTACAATCTTTGTGAGACAGCTGCAAGTGTATGTTTATTTTTTATTCTAAATATCTCAAATGGAGCCTGATCCTGAAAACCCTTCTTCCCTCCAATAATGCTTGTCTGCAATAATAATTATAGCAATGAAAAGCAACTGCTGATGTAAGGAAAGGAAAGAAGGTGAGGCTCAGATTCCCTATCCAATGCTCGTAATGGTTATTTTCACTAAAGATAAGAAAGCAGACTTCTATGTGCTGTATCACAGAAACAACCCATTCTGCCCCATCTATGATTTTGACAGTTATCTATGGAAAATGCAGACTTAAAAAACTCTTAAGAATAATTATTAGAATTCATAGCCAAAATAACATACATCAGGCTTGATTAATTCCATGAAAAAGCAGCCTTAAATTGGTAGTTTAAAAACAGGAAAATTAGAGGTATGATTAAGTATGAATGGCTAATAAAAAGAATTTTGCTAAAACAGATTAAGGTTCAGATCAAGGTCACAAAAGGAACTGATTGAGGAAAACTGTCATTTTTGCTGGGACTCAGTAGCTGTTTTAGCAGTGCTGTTTCCTCTGAATCACAGTCTTGTAATGAGAGATTACACTGTTGGGGTTAATAAAGACTTGCTTGGCACGTTAGTTTCCCCAAAATTTCATTTAAAACATTGTGGTCGAAGAAAAAGAAAAATTCCTTGTGCAAGTAGATTGAAAATTATACAATTAAGATAAATAATCTCTAGTACAATGAAAGGTGAATTTGTGCCATAGTTCCAGTTCTCATGTTTGTTGTAAATTCTCTCCAGGAAGAAAAAAAAAAATCTGTGAGCGACCCAAAGCCCTCTTTGTCCCCATTTCTTCCAAAATAAACAACTTCTGCTCACAGCACCACAGTCCCTCATTAGCAGAGACTAGGCAGAGCAACGCTCACCACTGGCATCTGAGATTTGCCTTTTCACCAGCTTCACCCCCTCTCGGCTGTGAATAACCTCCAGGAAGGTATGTCCCTGTCCCTCTTTCTATCCTGAAGGACCAAGAGCTGAACAAAGACCTTGGATTCATATGTATGGTCTGAAATTCAGCATTCCTAAGAAAAAGATTTACACAGGGACTTTACCCAGGAAAGTCTGTCTTCTTGTGTGCAGGCACCAGCAGTCCTATGCTGCAAATCGAACAGTGCCTAGAAGTTAGACCTAGTTAGTCTAGAAGCCTAGACCAGAACCAACCTTTTGCATGCAATTCTCTTCTGAAAATGACTCTATTTTCTTGTCATCCCACTTGCAAGGAGCTGGGGTGATTGCTGAGGAGGCCAAAGAGCTGATGTGTGAGCATTAACAATTTCATCTTGTCCTGAACAGTGGATAAGATAAAGAGGGAGAGACTACAGCATTCTGGTAGTTATCTTCACCTTATGCTCCCACCAGACCTCAGCGCTACCAAGTGGCATGGCAGCCGTGCACCCAGCTGCCCTCCAGAGGGATTTCACTTGGAGTGTGCAATTCTACACACACACACGTGGGCCCAGGCTCAGCAGGGAGTACCAGCTGTCCAGTAAGGAGGATTTCAGCATCAGTGAAACTCTTCAGCAATATCCTCTGCTTCATGGGTGCAGTGCTCCAGTGAAATATATCATCATGTCTTTAAGCTGGCAGCTTCAGTGGGTTGGGATTTTTACTCTGAGGGTTTTTTCCCTCCTGGGCTGGTACTTTGCACAAGAGGGAGCTGGCACGTCTAGTCTGTGATGGGAGCTGTTGCAGCCCTCCTGAGCATTGGGTTGCTTCTCAGTGGCATAAACTATTGTTGTCACTGTAACTATCACCAGGCCTGATCGGGGTCAGCAAGCCAACGTGAGAGCTGTTGTATAACCCTGCAATAAAAAGACAGTCCTTGTCCCAGAACACACTCAGGCTGGTTTTCTGACAAGCTGTAACAGGTTCTGCGGCGGCACCTTTTCTGTTGCTAAATAAAGAACTTCTGTCTTGCAGAGCCTAAACCCATTGCTGAAAGATTGAAAGGAAAATGAACTAATAGGACAAAGGGGATATGTACGGGGTTTTTTTAACGTTTGATTGTTTTGATCTTAGTTGCAAGTAATTCACATGGAGTGAAGTGCATTGACACGCAGAAGAAAATAAGTACTCCATTTTAGAAAGGACAACTGCTTCAGACCAAACCAAATGCAAAAAGTCAGAATCATGCAGACAAGATTACTGGGCCAGAAATCACATTTTTATTAGTACATAAAATACATGTCACTTGACAATGAGTATCTGCAGCATGGAGTGAAATAACCCTCCAGCAGCGAAGTCAATATTTAAATCAATATCTCTGGTAAGGAAAATATCTTACTCATTGATATAGATTGGATTTTTTTTCCTTATGAATCTCTCAGGAGGTAAACAACATATTTCTGTTGCAAAAACAACTAAACAGTATTGCCAAACAGGTCTAATCATTCCTAGAATTCAATAGCAAAATGCTCCGAAATTATTAATGTTGTTATAAATGCCATTTTACCTTTATGTCAGGGATTTGTATTTCCCTTTCAGAAAAACGCATCTACATTATTTTGGGCCTGATGCTGCTGAGTGTGAAGACAGTAACTTCAATGGGAGCTTAGGGCACTGTGGGATGGTTTTTTATATCAGGTAGGTACCTAATGATTCAGCTACTCAAGGCTAAGAGCTGTTAGTGCCTTCACACTAATTGCTGCAACAACCTCCACCCACTCCAGCAAAGCTCTGTAGCATTTCAGAAAGGCTCACAGGTTGCCAGGACCAGAAGGACAGTCAGTGCACAGAGTACACCCCATCACCTGGGCTCTCCTCCTGGGGCAGTGGTGTCATTTGCATTACAGAGCCATTATAGATTGGTACAGTATACAGTCCTGGAAGCAGAGGGCTGACCCCTCCCAATTTCTTGTTTCAGTCACCTTTTACAAAGTCAAGTTTCTTCTCTCATTGACCCTGCCATAGTTTAGCTACTTTCTGCAACAGGAATAAAATAAAAGGAACTAAGGAAGTGTAGGAATAGTCCCATCCTACAGCCTGGTGGCCAACACACTTTTTAGACAGAGGAGAGACTGTGACTTTGCACAGCTTTGGAATGAGGAAAGTGTTAAATGAGAATTTTCCACCTCTAGGGGTGACACCCTAACTTATGGGCTTTCCTATGAAAGATGGGAACTGACACCACCATGAGGACGTCTTGCAAAGGAAGCAGGGGAAGCAGGGCTGGGCACAGTTTTGTTGGACCCCCAGGCATAGGTAAAGCCTGTGTGCTGCCTGCTGAACTGTTCCTAGGTGCCCCTGTGCATACCTGCTCACTGAGGGATGGCTCTGGCAAGCATATAAACAGTAGTTACCACCTTGGGAGCTTGTCTCCTTGAGTTGGGTGATCCACAATGGCAGTTTTGTATATAGACACCTAAAGTCAGCCTATGCTCTGCTTTAGGCTCCTAAAACCATTGGCTTATTCAGGTCCTTATAAAACCACCCTGGAACCTATTATTAAAAATAAGTATTATTAAAAATAATAGTACAGCACCTGCACAAGTTTTAAAATGCTATTAAATGCCTCTCTGCCCCTGAAAATGTTGTACTTCAATGCCTTGCAGGAATGAGTCCTGAGAGATGACAGATCAGATACATCCTTCAGATAATGGGAATAACTCTGTTAGAAAAGATGGGTTCTTAAAACTGTTGCTATATAATATAAAAAATAAATTAATTCAGCTCACACACACACAAAAAAAAATCAAAATTCATTTCCCCAGGTTATAATTCCTCTACAGAAATAAATCCCTCTTTCTTAGAAACACCAACCAACCAACCAAAAGAATATGTCTATAAAATTAAACTACATTTCCAGCTTTGATTATTCAACAGAGTAGGATACAGTTTTAACCTATCAAATGTGCTTCCTTTTCTCCTTCTTTATGATTTTAAACTTCTTAAGACTTTTAATGCAAGTACTGGGGCAGGGCAACATAAAGTACATTTTACATGTGCTTTTAACTCTTCTGTATGGAGCTTGTTGAAATAGTTCAGATCTTTGAACCACTGTAGGGGGTGCTGACTGAGAGCTGTCCCTCTCTGGCAGCTCTTCTGATTGATTAATAGAAAGAAAGCTGCATAGGGATTAGTTTTTGTATGAGACAACAGTGTGCATCCCTAAGGTCTTCACTCAAAAAGAAAAACCTGGAAAAGTTTCCAAATCTTGTTTTTAAACTCTTGTCCAGCATCACTTTGGCCCATGCTTTAGTCAAAAGAGAAGGGAAACTATTCAGTGAGCTAAGGAGCACCTGATTTAACCAAACCCATAGTGAGCATAAACCTGTATCAGAGGAACAGATCAGAGCTGAAGTTAAAATCAGCTTCCACCTTGCAGTCTTTCCTGTAATACAGTATGAATCATAAATTGCATTTGCCAGAGTTTTGTATTTGACTTCTCAACAGACTCGGCGATTACACCTCCTGGAGGTGCAACTGTGTGTGACACCAGAAGAATTGGATACCGACTGAGAGCAAAGGATTTTTTGACTCACGAGAGGCAGATTCTTCCTCAGCAGGTTTGATGTGACAAATGATCACCACTTCTAGAGTCTGCGGTTTGCTGTGAATTAATATACCAAGGGAATTCCCATCCCGGCAGTGTCAATCCAGTGGCGTGCACGAACACGGGGCCAGAGACCAGCTGATGTAAACTCCAGTGGCTCTGCTGGCTCTGACTGACATCAGACATTCACTTTCAATTTCTGATTGGAGAATTAAGAGGGAGAGCAGGATGACATATTTATGGCATTACTAGTTCAGAAAGGGATGAAAGGGAACTGGTCTGCTACCAGAGGAACACCAATGCTACCTCTATTGTCACAGAAGGATTCTTCCAGGAATCTGGGAGAGAGGCATAAACACGGAGCTTTGCAATGCTTGTGGAAATGCATTTGTCCTGACAAACCCAGGAACCCAGGGGCACATGAGGCTGGGAGTGACAAGAGAGTGGCAGCTGCTTGGATGAGAATTTCCTCATGGGATTAGGTGGATGGAAATGTTTTCTCTTTCAACCTTCCCACCAACCCAGTCAAAGGACCAAGATGGGTAAGAGCAAGGCCCTGTGTGAGAGAGAAACACACCACAGTGGTTTACACTGGAGGCAGACCATGTAACTCTTCTTCATACTTGCCAAGGGACTTGCAGGGTGTTAGGGGAGCTTCACCCCATTTCTGTAAATTTTGGCCTACAGCCTTATTCCCATCAGGGTCCTCCTTCAAAGCTGACAGCCAGGAAATCCAGATGAATCAGGGATAGCTCTCTTATTCAGCAAAGGCTGCCCCGCAATGTTGAGCTTGGAAAGGCACAAATGGTTAATCTTAAAAGCAACCTAGCAGAAATGGGGTTTGGGAACCAGTTCACCAAATTTACACAGTGGTGTTTAAACTGAATAGGACATTAGCTGATACTCAGTGGGCAAACTTAATGGCCACCATCACTCTATCAGCCTTTTCCCATGAAAATCTGCACCCTAGGTGCTACCAAGTGCTAATTTGTTAAGAAAGCCTTAATTGAGTGACAGTTAATTATTGACAGATTTGAACTACTTTATCTCTCAATCAAAACCTGGCTCTGTCCCAGGCAGCAAGCAATTTACAACCACAAAGGTAAATCTGGCCACGTGCAAGCTTTTTATGCTGGAGCCTGATAGCTCTCCCTCCCCCACCCCAAGTTTCTCCTAAAATTTCTCTCTGAAGGAGCCGATGATCCCCTGCTGATCACCAGCCCACGTCAAGGTGGTTACCCTGCTTAACCCCACTTGGCACAGAGTGGGAATTACCAAGGGGACATCCATCTGGAGCTGCCTGAGATAAGAGGTGTCCAGTGTTAATAAACAGGCTTCCTCTACACCTCAGCAGGGCCTTCCTTTTCTAAACAGTCTTCCTTTAATGTTGTAAAATGTTTTTTTCCATTTACTCAACGATCATGCCTCTGCCGGTGGGGGAGGGCCCAGGGAAAGAGGGGAGAGGGAGAGGGAGAGGGAGAGGGAGAGGAGAGGGAGAGGACTCAGCATATATTTCTAAATCATTAAGACACCTGCTTCTGAAATGAAATTATTAATGCTAAAAGTTCTGCCAGATTAGCTATTTTGCTTGCCATCTGCACACAAACATTTGAAGTAAGAAAAAAGAGAGAAAATATAAGAGATTAAAGATAAAGAAAAATTAAGAAAAAATACAAAAGAAAGAATGAGAGTGAGACAGAGAAAGAAAGAAAGAAAGAAAGAAAGAAAGAAAGAAAGAAAGAAAGAAAGAAAGAAAGAAAGAAAGAAAGAAAGAAAGAAAGAAAGAAAGAAAGAAAGAAAGAAAGAAAGAAAGAAAGAAAGAAAGAAAGAAAAAGAAGAAAACTAACGTATTACAGTAGCAGTAGTAGTAACCACAGCAGTATCACAATCACTCACTGCAATATGTCTAAACATTCATAAATGTTTTATGCATCCTAAAATGCCATGTACAAGGGATACGGCATCCCACTGAGGTTAATGAATGAATGAGTTGCCCTTGAAGGTTAATTTGAACAAACAAAAGGTCAAGGGACATCTTCAAAACAAAATATTGATTAAAGCAAGTTAAATGTTTTGACTTGAAGGAGACATGAAGGATTAAAAAGCAAAATAAAGCAGTATGGATAAGAAAGGAACAGGAAAGAAAAAACATCACCCCCAGACACAAAGGAAATGGTAGAAAACATATCTGAATCAGCTAGTCATCTGCTAACAAGCTGTAAAGATTTCCAATGACAAGTTGTCACATTAGTTTAGTGAAACTGAAGCAGCACTTATCCCTTTTCCTGTGCTTAATCTCTCAGCGAGCTGCACAGAAACATGCTACCACGTTTAATAGGATTAGTTTAGTTCACTTTCTCCTCTCTGGAGGTTGTGAGGTTTTTTTGTTGTTTGGTTTTGGTTTTTTTTTATTATTTTATTTTTTAACAATTCTATTTCCTTCACTAACATGTTCTTGAATTGAATTGCACTCTGTTGAATCACTTAGGTTGCATTCACTCTCCAGGCTAAGGGCATTTTCTTCCAAAGGTTTCCCTTTTGAAAGGAGGAGCCAAGCAAAAGGAAGTAAGAAACGGCTCTAAATTCAACAATTACACACATCAGGCACCCGATTCTCCTCTTTCTCTCACGCACTGATGACGCTTTATTGATATCAGTACAGTTATTTTTAATTCACATCAGCATAAGAGCACAATCAGGCCGCTGTGGTTGTGGGGTGTTCTTTTTATGCATGAGTGTACTTGGACCTTCCCCACCCCTGGGAAAAAAAAAGAGAGAAAAGAAAAAAGAAAATAATAAAGAAAACCTGATACGTGTTCGTAGCCCTGTTCCCTCATTTAGTTGGAACAGACACAGCAAGGAAAACGATCAAAGAAAAGGCAGTTTCAACAATATACCCCTGTCACTTTCAATTTTGTTGTCAGACGCCATAGGGGCAGAGGAATCACCCATGGTCATGGGCATAATGCAAAAGTTTCCCTAAGTTTCTTGCATCTGGGTTTTTTTTCCCCTAAAGAAAAAAGTGCAAGGACAGAAAGCTGTCGGCTTGCAGCAAAACTTTTCTCTTCAGAGGCAACAAAATTTGTAGGATTTTTTCCGATGGGACAAATCTTGCAGCTGAATACAGAACTGACAACCCCCATATCTGGAGGACACATAGTATTTGGACCTGAAGTTTTATTGTGACACACACCAAGCATTAGGCAGAGAAGAGAACCCACAAACCCGAGCACACTCAGGCTTTGCACCCAAACTTCGTGAACATAGATTACTTTTTGTTTGTATCCAAAACACCTGTAATTCAGAAAATAAATAGTGTGACTACCTTGTACTCTTTTAATGGCCAAGAAGAGAACCTAGTGGTTACCATATGATCTATCAATTACTAGGAAAAAGACCTGGGACTTCTACAGGAGTTTGCAGACAGACTGGAATCTATAACAGGTCAGTAGCAGGGACCACACTTGCAGTGGGTCAAGGGACTAGGGGCAGTGAGGGACAGAAAGAGAGGCTGCCCTAGCACTGTCCAAGCCACCAGGCCCTGAAGAAGGCACCAGGGATGGCTTTGCGTGCTACACATCCTGAACATGAGCTGCTGGCATGGACCCCTTCTGAGGGATTAAATTCTTGAAGGAAAAAACCTTTTCCTCCACCTCTAAAATTTGGGTGATGGGTGGAGGTTTACTTTTACTGCTGAGCTTTGAATCACCAACTTGCATTCCTTAAGAGACTGCCTATCCTCCAGGATTATGAGGGTCTCAAGCACTCAGTGCCTGAGATGACTGGCGAGTGGAAACTGTGCATTTCATTCCATTTGGGCTTACTGGTGGGGCAGGTCGCAGAGCTGGTGTACTTAGACTTGGAAACGTAGCAAGACAGAGGGCTGGAGGAAGGTAAGCTGCAAACAGCTGTGGAAAGGAGCATCATTGCCAGATGATAGGTGGAAGGCTGCATAAAAGATGCCCACGGCTGGGGCCAGGCTGGCTGCCACTGCTCTGCTGTGGGACCCTGGGAACACCACTTCACTTAACAGAGCCACAGTTTCTCTTTGGAGTGAATTAACAGTGGTTGGAGTTAAAGTGAGGGCTGGTGGTGACAAGCTAAGTGTCAAAGAAAGCTATTTATTTGTATTTGCACGATTCGGCTTCTTCTCTATGTGTATCTCCATATTTTAAAACAAAAACAAACATAAAAAAGGAAAGGTGAAAAAAAAATGAAGAATCCAAGCGAGTCATTCCCCCGCCAAATTTAGCCTATCTGCCTCGCCGTCCAGACACACTTCTGCACCCTTGTCCCACAGCCCCTGCAGCACTTACAGCTACACGGGCAGCCTGAGCGCGTCACCCCGGCCGGCCGAGCCCCGCAGGCACACGCAGCGCCGTGGTCCTGCCCGGCCGTGCCGCCCAGCGCGGCCCCGGCCGCTCCCGTCGGGCCGCCCGGCCTCTCCGCTCCGCGGCGGCGGAGGGCCCGGTGCCCCTGATTCTAAAGGTGTCACGTTAAAAGAACTCGCGGCACAGCTGTCGCGCCTCGGAGGGGCTTTGGCGGGCCGGGGCCGCCCGGCGCTCGGGCTGCGGGAGGAAAGGGACATTAGGGGCGCGTCCCGGTCACTCATTGCGCTCGGGACGGGCCTCGGGACACGGCACGGCAGGGCTTGAGCGGGTTCCGGAGGGGAGCGGGTAGGAGCGCGCTTCAAGCCGCCGGGCTCCCATCCGCCTGCCGCCTTGAGCCCCGACGTGTCGGGCGCCGCGGGCCAGGCGGAGGTCGGCGATGCCGGAGGCCTCGACAGGTTTCGCTTCGCACCGGTGCCGGGCTCTAGGGCATGTGTTACTGGCTGCATCTCCCCGCGATCCGTCGGCCGGACACAGGCAGGGGCATATAACTTTTTAACTCGGAGCAGCTCCCCAGCAGCAGCTCCGGCAGCGCGACGCTGCCCCTTCTCAGGGATCAGCGGTGGGTTTGCCGCATTACCTAGCCCCGCTCCTCGCGGCGGGGATACACGAGTTTCGCCTCCGTAAGCAGGGCAGGGCTAGCCCCGGGGGGCGGGTTTGTTGCCCGGGCCGGGTCCCAAACTTTCGCCACGCAGGGCAGCCCCCCCCAGCGCGCCCTGCTGTCCGCACCCACTCGCGGAGCTCGGTGTCGCGGCTCTCCTATAGCGAGACAGATCCTCACAGTGGAAATAGGGGCAAGCGGAGCAGCTGCCCGCGCCAGCAGCAGCAGGGAGGGCAGAGTGCGAGGAGCGGCCCATCCCCTCGCTGCTGGCAAAGAGTGGTGGCTCAAGTTTTGGCAGGGGCCGCCCGCGCCTGCCCTCGCCCCATCGGGGCTCTTCCGTCCGCTCAGGACTCCCTCTCCCGCCGGCCAGAGCGCCGTGCACGACGGCCGCCCCGAGGGGCAGGTGCGAGCGGACGGGCCCGGAGAGGCAGCGCCGTCCTTACCTGCCGCCGAGCGCCTTGCAGCGCTCCGCTGGCGCCCGACCCTCCTCAGGACGTTATTCCCTCTCTTTCGTGTATTCCCCCGCCACCCGCAAGCCTGAGGCTGTTTCCCCTCGTGCCTCCTCGCGTCCCCGCCGGCAGCGGCCGCGCAACCCTCCGCGGCAGCTGGGGCGGGGTGCGGTGCTCCCTACCCCGTGCGGCTGAAACCCACGCTCGCGATGGGACAAAGCGCGCCCGACAGGCTTCGGTCCGGATCGCACTCCGGACCTCCCGGGAAGATCCACTTTTGTGGTTGTTTTCTCTCAATTTTTTTTTCCCAAAGCTTTCCAGCCGTAGCCGGCCGGGAGCGCGCTGGGATGGGTTTAAGTTGACCGAAACTTGGTGCGCGCTGCGCAGGGGGCCGGGGCCGACAGCACCGAACACCCGGGTCTCAGCGCCGCCGGTTGTTCCACGCGCAGCAACCTGATGCTCGATTTCGTGTTTATTTCCTGCCTCCCACGTGGAAAGAGCCCGCGCGGCTCCTGCTGACAGCGCCGCGACGCGCGGCGAAGCCCCTGCCCCTGCGCGGCGGCGAGGGACGCCGTGTCGGCGGGTGGGGGGCCACGGGCCCATTTCTCCTAAAGTTTGTGACCCGTGTCAGGGGGCAGCACCCGCAAACGAGTGTTTGCCCCACCGCACAGTGCTTAAAAGAGTAAAAGAGGCGCACCCTGAGGCCCCTTCGCTCCTCTGCGGAATCCTTACCGCGTGGAAAACTTTACCGCGTGGGGCAACTTAGAGCACCCCTCGCTCACGCGGGGGTGATTTTCCTCAAGTTTCTCACCCACCCCTCTCCACGCGGGGCGGATGTTATCTGTCCCTTGCCCGTGCACGGCGGAGGCGAGGGGGGGCGCGCCGTCGGGCCGCTCCTGCCGGCGCTCCCGCCCCGTGTCCATCNGCCGGCTGCGCGCGCGTGTCCGCGTGTGCGTGTGTGCGTGTGCGGGGCGCGTGTGGTGTGTGTGCATGTGCGTGTGCGTGTCGCCCTTTCTCTCTTTCCACCGGCAAAAAAAAAGCGAGGCTCAGTTTCGTCGCCTTTGCACGGAGTAAGTACCCGCTCCCCCTTCGCGCGCCCTCCGTCCCTCCCCGCTTCCTCGGCCTTTTCAGGTTTTGGTTTTTTTTAATACCCTTTTTTTTTTTTTTTTTTTTTTTTCCCTTTCTTGGGCTGCTCTT